>CABFWB010000270.1:172554-253179 GCA_902151455.1 Timema bartmani
CACACACACACACACACACACACACACACCCACACACACACACCCACACACGTATATATAAAAAAAGTTCAGAATCTAAGTTTAGGATCTAATAAGAAGAGGGCAGCAGGAGAGTTGTTCTATAGGTGTGTAAGAGACCTGCTATGAAGAATACAAGTGCCCTTTAAGTGTAAGGTCGTGCTGTATAGAATGTAATTTGTACCCATAGTCACATATGCGAGGAAGAGTGGGAGTACATGAGATTGTAGAGAAAGCAAGACTGAGATGGTAAGGGCATGTAATGAGGATAAGAATGAGAGGATGCCAAAGAAAATGATGAAAATGAAGTAGGAAAAAGATAACAAAGGAGGCCAAAAAATAGATGGGAGGAGCAGATAACAAAAAGTGTGTAGGTGATAGGAGAAGAATGGAAGTGATTAAAGGAGAAAGAATGGTGAAAGAGTAGAGAGGAAGATAGTTATTTTACTAAAGTGACCTAGCCACAGGCTGGAAACAGTTGATGAAGATAATGATATTAGTTCAGTATACTCACCAAGCCATAAAAGATAGCATCGAAAAATTCTTCTACCACAGACTTGAAAGTTTTTTTGCCAATCCCTTTGGCTATGACAGGCAGCTGCTTGCAAACAGTCTCAATGAATACAAGGTGATGTGTGTAATGACGGTGATGACAGGCCTCCGCCACTAGGGGCAAGGTGTTGAACACCGTGCGAGACATCTCGGGGATCTGAGACAGCTCCGATAATAGGTACACACATCTAGACACAACATAACACAATCAAGTGAAAACAAACAGGGCAATTTGTATGTGTCAGCAGACAATGGAATGTTTGCTCGTTAAGTGAACACTTTGAGAGGGTAAAAGAAAGTTTTATAATGTTTGAGTGATAAAATATCAAATTAAAACTTCTCCATAAGGAAAACCTCTTTTCGCTTTATGAGGTAATTGTATTATATTCGGAAGAAGAAGGTATGGTAAGGTGGATAGAAACATTCATTGTAAAAGCCATATTGTGTTCGTCCCTTTTATATGTTTCTATCCACTTTCCTATACCTTGTTCCAAATATAATCAAATTAAAACTGCTGAAAGCAATAGACTACAAGCCTAAAGGATACTGTGAGATAAAAGCAGAGTAATTGGAAGGTAGCAAATAGGATCTGCACTGCATTCAAATATATGTAGGGTAGAGTTGAGGTAGGATGAACCCTGTCTAGGAAAGCTTCATAAAGAAACACAACCAAAAAACATTTTTAAAATTGCATTAATTTATATTAAATTGGTATCAAGAAAAAGAGATAATTTGTCATTCATTGTATTTTTATAGTTAACTCATTGCTCCAAAGTTAAAAGTTATTGTTCATCATAGAAATGTCGTTAAAACTTTGTTTTATTCGATAAACAACACAGCAAAATGTTTTTTAATTTGAGATATTTAACGTGCACTTTCTGAACCACCTGATTATGACTTATAATCTAACTTAAATATAGAACAGACACAACATCCAGCCCCCAGCCGTTAATTCATCACTGTGAAAGGGGAAACCCATATTTCACCAATGATAAAATTTTCATCCATGCCAGGAATCGAACCCTTAGCTCAGTATATACACACACTACCAACTGAGCAAAGGTGTCGGACATACAACAAAATGATTGTCACTTAAATAAAATTCAAGGGATCAGTAAAATTATTTATTCTCACCCATCAGCCATTTCCCAAAGTTGTGAAGGTCTTCTAAAGTTATGATCTGAGCCACCTCTCCCCATTTTCGGCGCTAGGGAACCACACGAGTACATCTACAACACAGAGAATGAAAATTAAATAGGGCAAAATAAAATGTTGCCAATATTATTCTACAATATAAGAGCATAAAGCTTTTTTTTAAGTGTCTTACCACATTATCCGAATGAAGTTCGGGATCATTGTCCCTGATCTTCTTAACGATGCCAAAATTTGCCTGTCCTTTGTCAAGGTCTCTGTATTTGTCAGAATCTTGGGGTTGGTTTCTGACATTTTTCAGACCTTCGGTCACTCTCTCCATGAGCACGGCAAGTGATTCTTGCCCGTACGCCCGCACTACATTTGCCAGAGCCACCGCAGCACCCTGTCTCACTGTAGGTATTGGATCTTCCAAGTTGCCGAAGAATAGTGGGTATAAAAATGTCATAGACTCGTGTGATTCATCAGGGAAACATAAGATAAAGTGACCACAAGCCACGCAAGCAGCTGTAAGTGAGAATGAAAAATAGCCAAGTTAATTCAAAAATGTAATTATTTAAAACTTTTGTATTTTTTTCGCATCGCATCTTACTACCCATTCAGGTTAAATATGTATCAATTAAGCTAATGGGTTAGGGATGAGGAAGGTTGAATTTAGAGTAGGTGTACCTGTGTTTGTGCAAGGAGAGTGTGGGAAACTATTTAGGAAAAACCACTCTTAGTACAAATGACCGAGATCAAACTACGATCTGCCCATCATCTACAGTCTAGTCTTTTGCAAGAGTCACACCTTAGACCATGCGGCTACCGAAGCAGGTAATTGAAGTATTTAAATATACTTTATATTATCCAAACCCACCCTTAATGTTCTTAGCCAAATGATATACCCTTCGCTAACCCAAAAAGGTTGTAAGCTTACCTCAAACGTTTCCACTACGGCAAAGCTTATAAGATAGGGCCATAGTGTAATTCGCCAAGGAAAGACTGCTACCTTTCAGGGTAAATGGGTGTGTACATGAAAATGTCCCTCCAAACGTTAAGTGTGAACCAACCATCTCGGACAGGCCAGCTTTCATCTCTGAAGCACACGAGCAATGTGTGCAGGAGCTTTCCAACGTATGGGCGTACAGATTGCACTTGAATCTTGGAAGCCAGTTCCGCAATGCATGCGCACGCCGCCTCCCTCACTGCATGGTTGTCAGACTCTGTGGCGAGGATGTAGTAATCCACCGTCTGCGATATATACTTTTGTACCAAGTCTTTGCCGTAAGTGCCCGTAACCTGGCGCCATGTCTCTTGAGAGTAGATACGAACCCCCTCCGCAACATAATACCTGAGACAACATGATACAAGAGAATAACACCATGAACAGCCAACAAAGTGTGGAAACATTAGCTTTTAAGTGACGTCAGAAGGTTGATCAAAGCTTGACCTTCTTGTCAGGAGACTACATAGGCATTTCAATATTTTACTTCCTTGTAAGATAGCTATAAAATTAAAAAAATTGATTGTGCCAAGACCATTTTATGTATTTAGAATCTGTTTTCACAATCAGAAATTAATGTGTCTTGTGTAAAACATTTCATTAAAGCAAGGTCAAACTTGTTGACCGGTTGCTGCGAAAGAAACGCGGAGATTGGATGACGCCAGAACGTCAAACAATGTTATTTATATGAAAGACCCAAAATCTCTCTCCTTTGCAATCAAGTCACTGTCACTAGGCTGTAGTTGTGTAGTATGGCCACTATAATATATAACAAGGCATTGTGTGCTAGCATCCTGCTCACAAGTAAGGCCCTAGCCTTAGAATTTGACTAGTTAAATAAAATAAAAATTTAGGCCTATCTACAAATCCCGAACCTTGAATATGATTTATAATAAAACATGCTAAGCTTTAAGGAGATTAACTTTTCCACATTGGTATGATTTTTCAGATCTTTTAACTTCAATTTTAATCAGATAAATTCTTAAGTTAAAACTTGAGAAAATGATAATGAAACCTAGATTTTTGTTTAAAAAACTTCACTTATTCAACTTCTAAAGGTGTCATTCACATTCAATAAAGTGGCAAATCAATGTTCTGGGGTCTGGACGTTGAGGCAAACCACTTATTAGCAGCAAATTGGTCTTTAAAAAAATATTTCTATTTTGAAATTCATGAACATATGTATACTTTTGAGTTGGAATGAACTAAGTGGTAGAAAAATGAAGTTTCGTCAATAAAAAATACTCCATTTATGTTCAATTATTACCATTAGTAGCCGTTATATAAATTCCAAAATTAATATTCAGTTGATTTATGAAATAAGAATGAAATATTACAAACAAATGTGCAGTTTCTAAGTAAATATAGTGCTTCAAATTATATAAATGAACACAATAATAAAGTTCAAAAAGCATAAAACTACAAAAAACATTTGAATTCCAATTTTGTTTCAAACAGAAAAAATGAACTTCGCAAGCCCTTAGTGACAATTGTAACTAAAATAATCGCCAAGATATTTTGAGTTGTTATACTAACCTATTGAGACACATTTGAGGAAGCAGTTCTGGAAAAAAAACTTCTCGGGCCTTGTCATCGGGGAGCGACATAAGGAACTTCCTAGCTGCCACCGACGCAGCCAGACGAACCTTGCACCAAAAAAACAAGCTTTTTTAACTTTTATTAACAGTAACTTGATTAAAGGTGCCAGAATATTGATTGATTAGTAATTATTTTTTAGCACCGGGTCTTACTACCTGTTTGCATTATACACTTGTGTACTAATTATGTTAATGTGTTAAGGATGAGGAATGTTGAATTTGAGAGGAAGTATACCCAAATTTGTGTGAAGGGAGCATGAAAAGACATTTAGGGAAAATCACCCTCAAGTACACGTGACTGGGATTCAAACCCTGAGCTTGCCATCATCGGTAGTCTAGTCTATTGTGAGAGTGACATCCTAGATCATGCGACCGCTGAGTCACGAAATCATAATAAAAAGTGTGTATCACGTATAATTAAAACCAAAATATCCTAACTCTTTGTATGCCCTAACTCTGCCTTTGTTGGTCTTAGCAACGACTGAATAATTCATCATAATGTATGATGTAGTTACCTGGCTCCAATTGTCAGCCAATCCTGTCGCCAGGTGTCTGCTAAACTCGTGTCCGTATGCGAAAATAGGATTAACTGCCCCAACGCTGTCTCTACCTTCGTCATCTGTTAAAATACACAAAGGTTTAAGATGAAAATAGTTTAGAAGAACTGCACCTGCATTAGCATGGAGAGTTAAGTAAAATAATAAGGATAACATTCGGACAAAAAAAAATATTAAGAAAATAAGAGCACTAGACAGAAAATCAAACTTTGACCTTCCTGTCATTGGCAATTCAGTCTAATGCGAGGCTGAGGCCTCTGACTGTGTGACCACCAGTGCAGGTTCTATTAGTGAATGAAAACACTGTTATATGAACCTTTTTTTTAAAAAAAATTGCCATTTTTAGAGCTTTATTGATTAATAAGATGAGTCTATATAAGCTATACCTTGTCCTCATTCTTATGTATAGTTTAGAGACGTGCACATTGCAGAGTATATAATAGCTGAGTAAGCTGCAAGTATGTCAAATGGAATTTTTAAGAAACGTCCTACAGAAGACATGGAGAAATAGAGTAAGAAACAAGGACCTGAAAGAGGAGTTAGTAGTGAAGGAATCAAAGGAGGAGAGGTTAAGGTAATTAAGATCCAGATAGTTCGGCCATGTGAAAAGAATTGAAAACACAAGAACATCACGTGTATACTTAGAGAGAGAGATATAGGGAAGAAGGAGACCAAATGGACGACCCAGAATGAGGTGAGTGGATCAGATAAAGGAAGATGTAGAGAAGAAAGGAGAGTGACGGAAGGATTAATGTTTCTGGACTGACATCGTTCGTTTGAGAGAGCTTGTTCGCAAACACACTACCCAGCAAACTGTAGGTATTCCATGATGATGAAAATAGATATTGACTAAACAATAACCTTAGCAAAGATAACAATTTAAATGTCAGCTCAATTATCCTCTATTATATGTTGATATCAGTTTATTAATTTAAACATGACCTATAAAAAAAAAGTATATTTACTTATATTTTTCAAAAATAAATACTTGCCATGGCTAGTGTTCCCACAGCTAACTAGTGCAGAACAAACATAATAGCCTGTTTCCCTCACAAACCGATTTGTATGCGTCAAAGTTTGAAAGATGAGAGAGAGTAAATCTTCTTCAACGAATGGTTGGAAATTAGTTCCACAGCCTTCTATCATTGCCTGCAGACATTTCATACTTGTTTCAAGATTCTTCCAGCCAGCGGTGTCATGGAAAAGCTGGGCTACATCCCCACTGTAACGCTGAACATTAAAATATATTTTAATTGTATATGATCAAGTGTGCATGAAGGTTTGTGTTTGAAATTTTTTTAAATATGAATGTGTTTGAGTAAATTTAGCTTTGATTTCCCAATTTCATTATTTATTTCAATAGGCCCCTTCTGGTACAATGAGTTTTGTAGGCTAGTATTTTTCTTTTACTACCACAACTTACTACCTGCTCAGGTTATACGCATGAGTGATTATTACTCTAAAGGGGTAGGAATAAGGAAGGAAGTATTTTAGAAGTAATCTACCCGCATTTGCGTGGAAGAAGAGTAGGGAACCGTTTAGATAAAATCACCCTCAGTAGAGCCAACCAAGATTCAAACCCTGATCTCCCCGTCATCTGCAGTCAAACACTTGAGTGACGCATTAGGCCGTTCAACCACTGAAGCATGTTGTAGACTAGTAAAGTTATGATTCGTCAGTTGGTATTTAATAGAAATCAAGGGAAATTTATGAACCAATTTTAACTCTACAAGTTTGTGGAATTGAAATATTAGAATTCAATTTGTATTTCAATATACAGTAGAGTCTCGGAAACTCTACTTAATGTGAACTGAGACGGTGTCGAGTTAATGAAATGTCGAGTTTTACAAATGAACTTGCATAGGATGCATGTTTACTATGTCATGTTTACTAAACAAGAATGAATCACAGTAGCCTACAGTATTGAATATTATAGGTACAGTTGTAGTGTACTGTAGTATTTTACAATACAGTAACTGTAATATATGTACAGTACAATATATTACGTGTTAATATAATGGTGTACATACATATGTGTAATATACAGAAATGCAATTCAGTATTGTACATAGTTATAAAATTGTATTGATTCGAATAACACGTTACTGATTTGGAAAACTAACAAACACAGCACTTGTAAAAACACCACAGCACGACTGTTCCACTCGAGTTACACATACAAACAGAGGTTATACAGTTGAATGACCTTGGATTTTGATGACTGGCACCAACAACTGTGTGCACGTGCGCATGTCGAGTTATCGAGTGTCGAGTTTCCAAGACTCTACTATACAATCATACTTTAATATAGGCCTAAGAGTATCTACATCCTTTTTTTTTATGTGGTTTTCTAAGCTTTAAGAACTATTAAAAAACCATATTTATTTACATTTTGTAGAGCAAAAATTATTACTCAAGGTTATTCAAAATCACACGAACACCTTTGGTCTAAATTTTTTTTAATTGCATTTCACTACTCGCTCGTAAACATATTGTCCTAGTTAAACATATTGATGATTATATAAAAATAGGTCCCTATTATATGTAGACCTACACCAGGTCAAAACAGAATTTTAAAAATAGATTTTTTAAATAAATCTTTGAAAATTTTTGAACAACATTTTGTTGTATCTAATTCCATCTAAACCAGAAATCTTTACAGTCTTGAATAAAGGCATGGCAAGCCATTTGTGTAACTAAATATTATGATTTTTGAAAAACATTGTGAAAGTTAATAAGGAACGATTAATATAATAAATAAAAGAATTCAATTTAAATAATTTTAATTTAATATGAAATGTTTTATATGTTTGATGTGATATAATGACAATTTACATAGGTACAGTATTAGGAAGAATTTTTAACAATAAATTAAAAATATTATTATATCTTGTGATGACAATTGTGATACTTCATTAAAATTTAACATAACATCTAAAAAGTTTGAACATGTTAAAAATGAAACTTTTGAGTCATATTACATTAAAGAACAATATTAAAAGATGAAAATGTGTTTGTATAAATAATTTGTCATGCAATAAACAGTTGCTTGTAAATTTTGAAATTAAAGAATAAACAAAAGTAAAAATAAAATAAAAATAAGTAAAATTGAATTCCTATTCTTATCTGTGTTAATTCCCTGTTCCTTTGGATGTTGCTCCAATTAATGCAACATTAAATCAGTTTCTACTAAACCTCAGTTTTAGCTTATGTGGTGCTGACTGACAGCTCACAGCTGACTTCTAACGGCTTTGAAAAGCTACCAGACCAAATTATGTATCCCTACTCCGAACCATATGATCTGCAAAAAACATGTCTTTAGCAGTTGTCACTTCTGACAGTCAAAATTTAGGTATATACCTAAATGTTGACTGTCAGAAGTCAGCTGTGAACTGTCAGTCAGCACCACATAAGCTAAAACTGAGGTATACATGTTTCGACACTCATCGACGTCATCATCAGGTCAGATTATAGAAATGTGTGGTTGAGTTCCAATTGTAATCAAAAGATATAATAATGTTTTTAATTTATTGTTAAAAATTCTTCCTAATACTGTACCTATGTAAATTGTCATTATATCACATCAAACATATAAAAATTTTCATATTGAATTAAAATTATTAAAATTGAATTCTTTTATTTATTATAAATATTTTGAGTTTTAACACTAAATATGGCAAAAAAATATTTTATTTTTTTTACTATTTGAACAACCAAAAATGGTGGGTCAAGAAATCAGAAATCAAACTCAGGTGTGTCTTTGTAGTAGGTAGCTGGGTAGCTACCTATGTCGTATTTTTAAGTTTGTTTGAGATAGTCTTAGTTGTCTTAAACACATGCAAACACACATTTGTATTGGGGAAAAGGCTGAGGGTTCGATTGAGGAGTCAAAGTTAACTGACTAAAGTCCTACCTAGCCTATCTAAAGTAATATTGGTTTAAAAACACAAAAAGTAGCCTATGTTTTTCATCCCCACAGCATGTATTAAGCTTCTTTACTAGCACACAGTTGCAGTTGAGTCAGTGCTTATAAACAGTTTGATTACGGTACTTTAGGAAATTTCCCAGGAGCATTGGCTTTTGATCCAACACAGATGTTCACACAAACCACAAAGACACTTAGGCCTAACTACCTTTCATACTAATCCCTCACTTGAAATAATCAGATTCAATTTAAATACATTGTTCCATGAGAATAACAACAATAACAACAGTAACAATAAACTTCATATTAATTAAAAGTTTGCCTTTTTTTTGTGGGTAGAATTTACTAATCTATTAAAATTAAAAGTATTAGGATTTAAATGGATCAGCATATGGTTGCAGTAAAATGAATTGCTAAGGCTGAAATTAAATGGATTGCTATAACAAACCTTTTGGGATGAAGTCGCTAACTTTTCCATAAGTTTTTCAGTCTCAATTTGTTCTTGTTTGGCACCACTGTTTTCAGTGGCTTGTCTTTCTAAATTACTCTGAACCAGATGAAGAATGTGGTCTTTACACTGAAGATATACTTGTGTTCCTATTTTTGCACATAGCACTCCAAGAACGTCACCTTTAAATAAATAAGTATCAAACTTAATAACAGAAACAAAAATAGTAACAATTTTTGAATTTACTTTGTGAGTAAGAACTTAACTTATTTTGAGGTCTGGAATTTAACTAAAGACTCTGAACTTACAATGAAGCTCTGACAGCAAATTACCATAGGTAGCCTACCAGTAGGTAGGACTGAAATACTTAAAACATTTATATTTTATTTATTTTATATTTTAAGTACGGTGTAAGCCTAACTTAAAATACTTGGACTTAAATGCCCAGTGTGGTATAATGGTAGTGGATTATGAACCACCTAGTCCTTGCCTGCTAAAAGCTCTATTTAAACTACATCTGTATACCTAAACACACACCGTTCCCTTACAAGGTAAGCAAATCCGGTGTGTATAGCTCAAAAACTACAACTCCATACTTAATCCATCCTCACTAACTTTCTTCACCTTCCTTGTCCTTGCATACTCCCTTCGCTTCAACAACACCCAAACACTGAGTCATACACGCTCTACCATTCTTAAAACTCTTAATTTTCTTTTTTCCCCACTTGAATGACTTAGTAGTCTCAACCATAACTACAAACTCTGTGTCCTTAAGGAATTGTTCACCATAACATGACAAAGAAAAAGTCTCAAGAATTCCACCCTCGGCTCAAAAACATTTACACTTTCTTTTTCTAAAAAAACAGGGAATTTTAAAATTATTTTAATAACCATTGTTATAGTAAATATTGGACACAAAACAAGTCAGCCCTCCATATAGTAAGACTATTTCATTAATTTTTTAGAAAATATTTGATCGATTCAGCTATTTAACTGGAGACTGGTATCGCAAAATAAGAATTTGGATGGGTTAATAAATTTAGAGACTAATTATTTCCACGTGAAGTTGTTAAGGGTGTATCTTGTGGCAAGAAGTGGTACCAAGAGAGTGTAAATCTGAGTGAGACATTTTTATCAATTTTGAAATAAATTATTTAGGACTAACTATCCATTCCAAAATTTTAATGGGTGACTTTTGTGTGTTTTATGTAATTAATAGCGGTGCGAGGTTTTTTTTGTAAAAATATAGTTTCTCAAAATAAAGTAGAAGCATTCTCTACCCCAAATCTTACCTGCAGCTAAACGAACTCTTACTTCGACATCAGTTAACAACCTTTCTGAAATCTCCATAATTTGACTAATAAAATGCAGCTCTTGATCATTCTCTCTGTCAAGATATGGTATCAGTGATTTAGCTCCCAAAAGACAACCATGCTTAGTTTCCCAGGGACTTTCAGTGTCACTTATCAATAGCAGGAGATTTATTTGAAATTGGATCCTATCTGATTTACTCCAATTAGGTAGATGTTTTTGAAGTTCACCAACACCTTTATCTCTTTCCAGTTTTAGTGAATTGCAAAGTAAGTGTAATAATTCTGAAGTCATTTTAAAATGTAAATGGCTAAATCAAAATTACTTTTTAAACTTCCAAAAAATGTCACAAAACATTTAAAGCTTATTAAGTAGGCAACAATAATTGGCCTACAAAGATATATGAAAAAATTAATTGAAAGTACTTATTCAGATTTTCTGGTGAACATAATGACTAGGCAAGATTGCTTTATAATTCATTAACTAAAAAAATTCCATTTCCACACCACTTTTAAATCTATAAAAACTGTCAAGTGTAAATAACAAATAGAAGTATAATATTCACTCCCCTATTGAGCGATATGAGTGTTCTGCTACGGATTCTAGAATGAACTAATCTAGCTGTGTGAGCTGTGTTATCGTAATGGGTGATCCTGAATTAGTTTAATTGTCTCCGCTACGCATCCACTAAAAGAAATCAGTTATCTCTTGATCTAGAAAATTTTATTTTAGAGTTATAAAAAATATTTTATGATTCAGTAGTTCCTTTTAATTTTTCTCTTTGCTTTTGTAAAAGCTTCAATTTTAATATAGCTGTGTCTAATATGTAGACAAATGTGAGATTAGAAACATCGAGGTACCTCAAGACGAGCTTTTACTAAATTTTACTAGCAGGTTAAAATAAATATCACTATACAGTATTTTTTAAATTTCACTGTTGCATTTTTAAATGTATTTTACACATGCTAAATAAAATAGAATAGGATATTTTCAAGAAAATGACTATTCACCCTTTTATATGCAAATAATGGTCAATGAGGTTGCGTTTTATGATAAGGTGATTAAAAAACACCTTTCTAATATTTTCAATTCTCTTCATAAGGAGACCGGGAACAAACTTAATTTTTGATCATCTCAATGTCACTGTTAATCCAGTTTAACATGAGAATAGAGAGCTAGACCATGCAACCACCGACTACTTTGAATCTCATTTTTAGAGGCTGATGCTCCTTCCTCTTCTTTTTCTTTTTCTTCTTCTTCTCCCTCTTCTTCTTCTTCTTCTTCTTCTTCTTCTTCTCCTTCTCCTTCTCCTCCTCCTCCTCTTCCTCCTTCTCCTCGTTTCGGCCAGCTATGGACCACGTCATTTCAACTGTTTTCTTCCTTGGGTTTTAGCTTTTGAACAATATTCACGCATTCGTTTTCTGTGAGCTTTCCTTCTTTCTTCAGTCCACGTCCTGTCTGTTTTCAACTTGGAAACCCTGGAATGCTCCAAGTTTCTTCTTAAAAGGATCACGTTTCTGGATGCATTCACCTATAATTCGCATTCTTTGCAGATCCTTCTTCCCCTCAGTGAACCAGGCCCACTTGGTTTTCTTACTTAGAAAGTATGAAAAGATCCGGTTTGTCAATCTCTCCGTACTCATTCGGATCATGTGACCATAGAAGGCAATCCTCCTTTTTCCGAATTGTGTCCACGTGATAATGCTTTTTATTATAATTAAACTGAACTGAAGTATACAATTTGCGTGAGATATTTTAAATAATATTTTTTAGCTTTAAATACACTCCTTTTTGAGATCACAAATATAATATGTTAAAAAAAGTTGTTTGAAAACACAGATGTTCAAAAAATAAAACCAAGTAGCCTTAAAACTTAAATTGTATTATTTTCTGAAATTTTTATATCCTAACATTTTCCAAAGGAGAACATTTTCTTGTACTCCACTAAAATTGATCAATTTTGTTCAATCAACTCAAGATTTTAGGTTAAGCATAATTAATAAAATGTTATTATTATTATTATTATTATTATTATTATTATTATTATTATCCTACAGAAACAAGCATGCCACACTCATTCCGACTCTAGAGATGGAACAGAAAATACAGATATTTTCTGCCACGGGTACAGCTGCTAGGGGACGCGAACAGCCAGGAAGTGGACTTGCTCGGACGATGCGAACGCAAAATAGGATTAAAGTACTATTATAACGGTTTGAAACAGATGACGCATATACAACCATAATTATTAAGTAGAGTTCATTGTTCTTGGACCCCCCCTCTTTTTTTGCCTGAAATGGCAAGAAAAAAGAGAGCCAACTGCACTATTACAATTTTTTCTTAATACTCCTGTAAATAATCAAATTTTATTTCTAAAAAATAGTATTTTCCTAAAAAATACCATTGTTAATAAAGTAACATATGTGTTTGCTCTGGTTACTAAGACATTCATGTTGTGATCAACAGCAAATATTTCATATTTAAGAATGAAAAATCTAGCTGTGATTTTTCAATACACACCACTAAATTTTAATTTGTTTAAAAATCAGTTTTAGCCATAAAAAATGTATTTGTTGACTTTTAATACAGAAATAAAAAAATTTATTTAGTAAAATCCAAACATTTAATTTCTACTAATTAGAATCTATAGTAATAGCTAATTGATTAACTATAAAACCAGTGCTGTCAGGAAGCACCTGGAAGAATATTTTAATAATTTTGCGGTGGCCCAAGGTTCCCCGTGTATGACCTCTTTTGAGTGGATAGGAAGCGAACTGTATCATAAGTGTCCATTGGCCACATATTGGCAGAATCGTGACCCCCCACTCCCCGGCTCGTCAAACCCCATTTTACTGACTGTCAAGTTTGTAATAGTTTACTCAACAATATCAGCCCCGAAATATACGGGGCTCATCTCTACCAACCTAGGGATCCCGACGAGACGAGATCTCTAACCACAAGTAAAGCTAGTCAAGGACCAACAGGAGGTAAATTAAATTAAACATAAGTTAGAGAATAATAACGTAGTATTTTAGATGCAAACATTAAACTTATTTAGTTGGTGGGGAAAACTTCAGAGGGAAAGACAACCATTTCCTATATAAAAAAATTTTCGGGAAAATGAAACATTCCAGTTTTTTTATTGTGAACGTTTTTCTCACTTCCACTCTTAAGGGTTTTTCACATATAACTAAAGTTATTGTTGATACCTAAAACTCTGCGTCATTGGTCTCCAACTTTTCTAAATAACCTTCATTTTGTCCTGGGATAGTTGCACTTGTTGTATACAACATCTCCTCTCATCGAGACCCCCAGGTGTGTGGAGCTGTGTATACCAGCTCTAGATATTTCGGGGACATAACAGGTGACCTTGAGCATTGATGAATCCGGTGGTAAATAGTGTGTTGGGTAGGGGCTAGAGATTGTCACCCCACCCTAATCCTGCCAAAAAGTGGCCACTGGATACTTTAGATACACTTCTCTACCAATCCATTATCACTGAAGCTTCGTCTTTTAAGTATCAGCAATACAAATAATTAAACTAAACAAGTCACTGTCACATCAACTGTGTAGGCAATTGCCATATAACTCCAAAGCCCAGCATACTTTAACCATGAAATACAATAAAGCCCAATTATTGTGCTATATTGATTGTACGTGGAACACCCGGATAAGGCAGGACTAAATTATTTAAAATAATTAAGATCTCCTCTTGTGTTCATATTGAAGGCACACTTTACACTGGTGATTCATTCTTGTGCGATCCTGTGCTCCTGGTGAAACCTTTCCTTGAAGGCATGGATTTTGCGCTAGTTCTCCAAGTGGTTGGCCGTAGCACACACTCATACGTGGGTACAACTTTCCCCAATTTGTAACAATGACTCTCGCCAATTTAACACGTCTAGAATAAGTAACCGCTGGCAGATAACACTGTACTGAACACAAGCCCGAGACCAAAATCTCTTTGTAATGACAAAATAAATCTCAATTACCGTACACAATAAAACCCTATAGGAACTGAATATCCGATGGGAATGAAACCACCAGCGGGAACTCTCAACTGCTTTGCCAATGGGTTGCGGGGAAGTTATCAAACATCCTCTGAACTCCCTTAACCTTGACCAAGTTTCGTGAAAGCTTTCATAGATATTAACCATATAGGCTCAGAAAGAGAGAGGCCTTTTCCCAACACTTTCACAAGCAAGGCATAAAAGTTTCTTACAGTTGTCAAACTATGCTTAGAAACGAATTTTAATCTAAATTAATAGAGCCAATTTCAATCAAATTGATTTGTTCTCTTTTAACCCTTAAGAATCTAAACTTAATTTTAAGGGTTATTGATGGTTCCAAAAAATCTTATAGAGAACCTTCATACATTTCTAGATAATAAGTTTCAACCCAATAGGTAAAACAATTTCTCCCCTCGCCCGATTAACAAACACACAGACATAATTATGATATTGCAAAAATCACTTTTTGGTTTGTGAAACGTAGACATCCATCATCATCTAGATTTTTTTTACGATAACAACACTTCATTTCTCTTAGGAGCTGCGAGAAGGTAAAAAGGTGCTACCCCCACTGATGCTATTTATATTAATTAGATTCAATTTATTATATTTTATTTATCTATCTACTAATTTCAACGTGCTATTCAGAGATTTTCCTCAAGTAGAGGAGCCCTAATAAACTATTTCGTAGGCTGCGTTCCATGATTTTAGAATTTAGATTTCTAAGCAGTGCTTAGTAATGACGTCATAATGTCAGTGTTTTTGTTGACTGAAAATGTTTAAAGAGGACTGGTATTTAAATAAATGTTAGGCCTATACAGGCAATACGTGTGTTGTGCCCGCTGTATTAGGTATGCATCACTTTATTTTGAATTTAACTTAAAGGTTCTTTAGTATACAATGCATTTATGTATTACCTTTGTAACCATTCTTGTGTCTTCATTTCCAGTATAGAGCAACACTACTCATTCACAGTTTACTTTGTATATCATTTACCATAATACGATGGACGTTTAGCCCTATTTTGTGGGGTCTAATTAAGTATATATATAGACTAGATAGTTACTTCGACTCTGAATATGAACTAATGTTTGCTCTTATATCTTAATTAAATCGATTCTATAAACTTTTAATTCGTTCACAATACATCAGAGGCCATGTTGAAAATCTTATATGTGAGGACATAAGTGACATATCACAACGATAACGCCCCCCTTTGCTTGGCATGCGTTTTAGTGCTATTCGTATCAATAACAAAAAAAATAAAAAAAATTATAGGCCCTATATACAATTTATAACTACTAACTATATTTACAAAAAGGTTGGTAAACCTACACTATTAATCTTAATGACAGGATTGGTTGGGTTGGGTTTCACTTTCGACGACAGGCTTAAGCGTGGTTTGTACCCCACTGGCCCCCCCCATCCCCATTCATGATTTTATATCCTTCAGACTAATGCATTTCCTTAAAATGTTGGCTCAGGTTTTGTTAGTGGACCTCGAATTTTAAATTTGCTGAACTTTATTATAATCTTGTTTTTATTACCTGCAACAGTTTGGCTACAATATATTTTTTACTTAAATTCACTTTTCATTGATTTCTATGAGTCGCTGATATTCACCAACAACAGTCTTGTGTCAATTTTCATATTTATTTTAAAGGAACTTTCTCATTATTTATGTATTATTATTATTATTAATAATTTTTTTAAATATTTAAAAATATATTTAAAAAAATGTTTATTGATAAAATGTTTATTGATAAAATGTATTCATCAATATTATCACAAATATTTCAAAATTATCTTATCTGTAACAGTGTACTGGTACTGCTGTCTTTTAGGTTTTGTGTATTTTGCTTTTTTTTTGTTTTGATTTTGTTTTACATTTATTTAATGATAAAATATTCATAATGTCTTTTAAATCTTTTAAAATTTAAATTCATGTAAAATTTCAATTATTTCAAATCCATAGTCCTATAAGTGAGCTCTCGCTCTTTGGGTCATGTAATTAAATGTCAAACAATAATAAAAGTTTTTTGTTAATAGAGTGTATTGACGTCCAACAATACTCTTGTAGAAATATTTAAGCTATAAAGGCTCATCTACAATCATTCAAACTCGTAATATTGTCTGTCAACAATAGCACATGCAGTTGAATATTGGAATTGTTGGACTCGCTTGTCTGAAGCAGATGAACATTGTCCATTGCTTGCGTTTATATAGTCAAGTTGACTTGTATTCATCCAATCGGAAACAAATATAAGTGTATTACTTTATTCACCTAAAGTACTTATGCCTAGTTATTTGATCAAGGATAATTAATACTCAGCACCACGTCTTGCAACCCGTTCGAGTTATAGCCTAATCAAGAATAATACTTTGTGAATATATTCAGGGCCTAGTAAATGATATTGCATTTTAAATTCTCTAATAATAATAATAATAATAATACTAACCTAGATATAACATTTTTTATACATCAATTTAATTATATTTAATTCTTATATTAAGGTATGTGAACTTAAAGATGCCTTTGATAATAAAGTCATATTGGTTGAAATTAGCTCTCCTAACAATTTATTGTAGTGAATCCTTATTAAAGTAGAAAACAAACTTGCATCACAGCTTGCAATTGATCTTTACATATGCACGTCTGACAAGCCAATGCAATTGATTGTCGACTAGTCATTTGTTAAAACTTATTTGTAATAAAGTTAAACTTTCTTTATTGTAACAATATTCTTGTAACCTAATGACTACACTTTGAATGTTACTTGAGTGCATGAACCTACTTTAACAATAGGTGGACCTAGCCTACTCTCATATCACAGAGTTACATTTATTGTTTTTCGAGGGCATCAACAATGCTACTAGAAATTATGTAACTTAATTGATAACCAACTATCTCAAGATTCATTGATACTAAAGCTTGTACCAACAATTTATTTAGTATAAAAAAGCAGTTGTGAGGCTGATAAATAAATATTTTTTTATTAGTTAAAACCTTTTGTTATTTTACTATAAACTACAATGTTAGCTCATGCAAATAGGGGTGTATCCACAAATTTTTGTCAAGGGGAACCCAAACTAATAAAAACTTATTGAGGACATTCAAGGCTGGTGGGTATTGTTGGAAGTAAGAGTAAAGAGAATCTTTTATTGTTCTCAATGACTCAATCCAAGTTAGGTACGGTACCAACAGTCTGCTTAGCATTTCCTCAGGAATGGTCTCAATTTTCTCATGGGTGTCTTCCCTTAAGTTCAACAGTAGGGCAGGGCCCAACATAGAAACAACTTTTCAAATATCTCCACAAAACAATCTGTGGTAGACATACGGTGAACGAGCTGTTAAAGAAACTTTCTCAAATTGAGGGATGAGCTGCCTACGAAACATTTCACATAGTACCTCTATTCTTCATGCCATGGGACTATACCTCAGTTTTAGCTTCTGTGGTGCTGACTGACAGCTAACAGCTGACTTCTGACGGCTTTGAAAAGCTACCAGACAAAATTATGTATCCCTACGCCGAACCATATGATCTGCAAAAAACATGTATTTAGAAGTTGTCACTTCTGACAGTCAAAATTTAGGTATATACCTAACTGTTGACTGTCAGAAGTCAGCTGTGAACTGTCAGTCAGCACCACAGAAGCTAAAACTGAGGTATAGTACTAATCTTATTGAAATAATAATTATCTCTCCATTGATTTCCATTTCTCCAAGTTGGGGCTGAATAACAGTTTGCTGTAACTGTTTTACCGTCACACTTAAAAAAGAATGTACCAAGTATGGTGAATAAGGAAATAGTGCACTAGACTGTGAGTTTGAGGGAATGAAGAGACCACTGGCATAAACATGAGCTTTGTAACTCAAGAACAATATGTTAACAAACTCTGGTTTTGTTCAATACATTGTAAGAACCTATCTTTCAAACTCTTGATACACACCTCGCATACAGGACTACCAACTTCATGTAATGTTGTTCAGAGTGTAATAGTAAATGATACACTTGCACTCCTCTCTCTTCAGTGGTTTAATAATCTAAGGCGTCACTTTTGCAATAGATTGGACGACTGCTGATGATGGGGAGATTGGAGTTTGAATCACGGCTGAATCTTCTGAGGGTTGTTTTTCCTAAATTGCTTGATTCACTCCCCTGCCACACAACTGTGGCTACACTTCTTCTTAATTACCTAGATCTTTCTCATCCCTAACACATTAGGTAGCATAATTTGTACATATGTTTACAACCCGAACAGGCAGTAAGATTCAGGGACATAAATAAAGATACTACCTGTCTGGACTATTTGCATGTTTACACTGGATTAAGGGTGAGGAAGGTATAATTGATAAAAAAAAGTAGGTAGGTTACATGAACGTACTAAGGGGTAAGGGGAAAACCATTTAGAAAAATATCAGTACACTAATCCTTATCTCCCCATCATTGACAAATAAAAAATTACTACTTTTACTAATAGTTAAAAAAGTAATTATCTAGTTTTTTTTCTACTACCCGTTCGGGTTGTACGCTTATGTACTAAATACTAATGGTTTTAGGGATTTGGAAGGTTATATTTAAAGGAAGTGTACCTGAAATTGTGTAAAGGGAGAGTGTAAAAACCACTCTCCATACACCCGATCAAGATTTGAACCTCGATCTCCTCGTCATCGGCAGTCTAGTCTATTGTGAGAGTGACGCTTTAGACCATGCCGCCACTGAAGCGAGTATTGTATAAGTTAAATAGTGTATTTACCTTTAGGCTGAGAATATAACTTCTCAAATAGATGTTTATAGCACCAATGTATTAGGCTCTAGAAAAGTGTATATGGACTTAGGGCCAGTTTCATAGTCAGACCTAGTACACCTCAAGTGTGGTGTTACACTAAATACAAGTCAACACCTACCTAGGCCAGAATGGAATGAGCCAGTTTCATATAAGAAAATGGCCCATTCCATTCAAGTAGGTGTTGTCTTGTAATTAGTGTAGCACCACACTTGAGACATACAGAGTCTGACTATTTAACTGGCCCTTAAGAGTTTTAATCAGATAGAAAACTCGCAACGTATTTACGTCTACTAACACTTGATTTTTACACCATGATTACATATAATTAAAACCTAAATGTATTTTAAAAACAATTTCAGTTCTTTAAGTAAAATAATAACTATCACTCTCCCAACTTCATTTACAAGTTTTCTGTGTCGGTTACTCAGTTATTGCTCTAAACAATGTACATACTATTCTTTCACAACATACAAAGAGTACATTTTAATCCAACTTGGATTCAAGCCACTGCATTCTAGTTTCTGAAGCTCAAAGCGCTTGATCATGTTTATGGTGGGCAAAATAATCTGTTTCGAGGCAAGTCTTTGAATGAAATCCACGCATACAGTAATTGCTCTGGAATTAAAGTCTAAATTATTTACACTTTGCAGCGATTGATTTCATTCTTTGGAGATATTAAACTTTATTAGCTCAGCACTACATCATCTAGAATCTAGAGCACTGGTTTTCAACTAGGGGTGCGCGAATACATCTTAGAGGGTACATAATATTTAATATGGGCCTATATGTACTGGATATTCATTTAGAAACTTTCCACCAAAATTTCTCAAAAACAAAAAAAGCTCTAAATGAAAGTTGTTTGGCTTTGAGGGGGAAGTAAGGTGGTAAGGCTGGTATGACCTTGGATGGCATTGCTAAGGTGACATTAAGGTCAAGTTTTTTTTTAAATGAGACTTCCTATTTCTTATTACATATTCCTTTAGATCACGTGGTGCTGGTGACTTAGAAACTTGTGAGGCTCATTTCTCCTGATAGCTTTTACTTTAAAAAGCTTAAAACAACCATTTTGAAAATGGCACAACATGTTTTATGAGAATATGTAATAAAAAATAGGAAGTCTCATTTTAAAGAAATCAAAGTGACCTTAATGTCACCTTAGCAATGCCACCCAAGGTCATACCAGCCTTACCACCTTACTTCCCCCTCAGAACCAAACAACTTTTGTTTAAAACTTTTTTTTCTGCAATGCGTTGTTTTCGAGATATTTTGGTCGAAAATTTCCAAATGAACACCCGGTATGTATATAAAAAATAAATATAAATTATTTCATACACAAATAATTATCAGGACCAGATTTAGGGTGTTAAAGGACATGCAATCTGGAACAGCCAGTTTTATTTTAGATGTAGATTACAAAATATTTATAACTTACATTATACACAAACAAGTTTGGTGGTAGCAGTTGAAAATAAATTATATCTGGGGGTACGCAAACAAAAAAAGGTTGAATAGGCCTACCACTGGTCTAGAACTTGAAGATCAAATATAATTTCACTTGCATTCATTTTGCTCTTCATACATCTCTCTTATTTTAAAACTGACTGCTATTGATTAGGATCTAGCAAAACTGTACCTATTTGCATGGGATGGAGAGTAGGAAACCACTTAGGGGAAAAAAACCCACCCTCAGTGCGGTTGGCTGGAATTCGAACTATGACCTCCCTGTAACCTGTGATTCACCTTATTACGAGAGCGATGACTTAGGCCTAAACCTTGTGACCACTGCTGTGTACTATATTGTACATCAGTACTGAACTAAAGGTTCGATTCCCAGCATGGTCGAATATCATTTTGCCGATAGAGATGAATTATCGGACTGGAATTTGAGTCACGTTGTTGGTTCTTAAATCAAGTTGGTTTGTAAGTTGTGTAATAATATAATCAGTCTGTTCAGAAAGTTCATGTTAAGGTGAGAGTGTATGGGACACGAGTTATGCGCAATGATTTTGCAGTTTTTATCACAGCAAATTGTATTGGTCAAAATAAATCAAATATTCCTCCAGAAGAAACTGAGTATAATTTTATTCAAATGGTGATATCAACAGTTGTTGAATATATATTAAGAACATTGTGGCATTAGATGACAAACCTTTTAAATCAAAAGAAAGAGTTGTCATTAAATTCCAGGACACCGTTGACAAATATTCAAGGACTGTTGATATCACCAAGTGAAGAAAATTGAACTCTTTGTTTCTACTGGAGCAATATTTTATTACTTTTGGTCAAAAAAACTGCAAAAATACTGATCTTATGAACTTTTCTCCCATCCCCTACGCTCCCACCTTAAATACCATCTTATAGCAGAGCATAGTATGTATAATTACACTAATGTGTTAAGGAAGAGGAGAGTTGAATGTAAGGGAATGAACCTGCATTTACTTGGAGAGAAAGTGAAAAACAATCTAAGCAAAACCACCCTCAATACTTGAACTCGAAAGAACCCCGATCTCTGTTAACAACAGTTCAATCTATTGCGAGAGTGACGCCTTAGATCATTCGACCACTGAAACGGATAAAAATTTTAAAAAAAGTTTCTCATCTGTTTTGCCCTCGGTCAGTGATCGAACCCCTCGTGTCTCCCGAGGGAGTCAGGCACACCAAGCGACGTTGTGCCTGTGTTTGCGAGAGAGGTCTCTTATCTCACGCTCCGGTTCAACGGTTCGTTAGATTGAAACGAGAGTTTGCTCTTCTCAGGGCCTTGGGTGGCAGTGGCGAAGAAACCTTATTTGTTTAAATGGGGAGCGGGGAGGCGTGGGAATCTTTTTAGTGATAAATTTATTATTATTATTAGCACCGCGTCTTAATACCCGTTCGGGTTATACGCACTTACGCTAATGTGTAATGGTAGGGTGATTGTGAGATGAAATAGAGGACCTACAGTTTAACGTGGGATCCGAACCACGGTGGAGGCTTGGAATTCCACACATCCACAAGTTGTGATTAATACACGTCTTGTCAGAGGTGAAGGAAGGGTTTGGTAATCAGACCGAGGATTGAAACCCGGACCCCCAGCACAGCTACTATATAGCCCTGGGTCCAACACCTTACCCCTAGACCACCAGGTCACCCCTTGTGATCTCAATCGCTCGCGCATACGGCAGATGTAACTAGCTGACTTATCCTTAAAATATGAGTGAATAAATGAACCTAGACACGGGACGACCCCTGGAATACTCATTGGTAAGAACATTGACATACTACTGAGCTTATTAAGGTCTTGGGTTCGATTACCGTATCCAAGTGTCATTTTTAATTTTAACGAATACAACTGTTTTAAGTTTGCAGCCTCTATTATCCTGCTACCAATCTCTTGCGTAATTTGTGTTGTCCTCTATTTAAGATTACACCGCCAAGATAGACATTTGTTTACATTTTCAATGGCATTGACTTTTAATTTTAGTTTGATCACCTACTTCATTTTTTCTGAGCTATTATATTTAAAATTTATTATTGGTTTTTCTTTTAACGATGTGTCAAATTTTTAAGTTTTTGATAAGCTTCTTATCTTGTTGGGATGTTTATTGCAGGAGATTGTGTGTGTATGTAAACTGTTAAAGCTTGTTGTTAATTACAAGCTACGACAGGTGACAAAGTTGAATGAGTCGTATAGTCTGCGGCACAAAATATGGCCCACCACATAAAATGGGACATAGATTTGTGAGTGACCTAGAATCGCGCCGACGTGACTGCAGTTCAAGTTTTATAGGAAAGGCTAGTATCAATACATATTTTATAACACGTTGATATAGTAAAATGTTATCATTGTTGACATCAAAAAAGTTTTTTGCTTTCTAAAAGACCTGTGAAAATTGGACTGTTAAATCTCAACGTCCGCTTTTGTGGCCGCGTGGTCTTACGCGTAGGGATGTTGTAATGATACTGTTTTGGATCCCTCTCATATATTAAAAAAGTCTTGGATGAAGTGTATTTTTCTTTAAAGTAATGTATGTAAAATTTCCTTTTAATACTTCATCCATGGAAAATCACGTGTTTCCAGAAATAATGTTAACGTAATGCGCTTTAAAACTTTATTTTTTCTTTAAAAGATCAACTCCGTCGTATAGGAATGATCTTGTGACACGCTGGCTCCCTCTACCCAATAGGAAACCAGCCTTCATAACATCTGATCGCCAGGAGTTTTTCTATTAGTTAGTTTTAACACTGTTGACAAGGGTTCCAAGAGGCAAGGGGTAGGTCATATATAAGCCGCTTGTGCGTATGAATACACAAAGTGCCAGTAACTTAAATCCAAAGAGTACACAGTAAAATGTTAAAGAGTAAAATCACAGAAAAACAATCTGTAATTTAACAAAAACTGTGTCACTTAATATCATATATTTACTGCCGAAGGTATAATCATCCAAATAAATCGTGTGCTACATTGAAAGTCTTATTCATTAAAAAATATTAAATATCATGATTAATCAGTTCACATAACCGCGTGCAAGTGCGCAGTAAGGCATGCTCGCGTCGTCATCATCGTAAAACCCCGATATCATTATAATTAACGCCTAGTCGCGGGGCAAACATCTCAATAATCACCGTAGCACTTCAATTGGCACCCTATCGCGGGGAATTAAATCCGTATCATAATAATTAGTGCACAATCGCGGGGCATTAAATCTTCGTAGCATTTGAATTGGTGCCCATCGCGGGCTACATAACACTTTAATATGGTATCGAAAGAAAAGTATCGATATGTACTCATTTATAGTATCAGAAAAAAAAATATCGACACCGTACTAGTATCGAAAGAAAAGAAAGTCTCGATAGCAGTACGTATCGGTATTGAAATTTCGGTCTTGAGAAATGATTTTTATCAAGTAATAGTTTCATCTTTTGCATAATAATAATAATAATAATAATAATAATAATAATAATAATAATAATAATGATTATGATAATTGTATGATAGATAATATTGTATGATTGATATTATAAAAGGTTTTACCATACCAGCTTTCAAAACGGCTATTAAGATGTATCTGATGGAAAGTCTTAATAGCTAAATATGATTAGTAATATATTTTTTCAATCTATTTTGTACTCTTCTTCAACTATAGTAAACATTTACATGAGCGAAAATAACAAAAAAATGTTGTTTTTTTTTCAATACCGATCCGATACCGGAGTGTGAGTACTAATATCAGTAAAAGTATTGGGAAAAAAGTATCGAGTAAAAAAATACCAGTGTCAAAAGAAAAATATATAGATATTAGTAAAGTATTATTACTTTTTTCACATCCTTACTTACTCGCTATTCTCGCAGTAGACTAGACGGCCGATGACGGGGAGATTGGGGTTCGAATCTAGGTCGGGTGTACTGAGGGAGTTTTTTCCACTCTCCCTCAACGCAAATGTAGATACACGTCATATAAATATAGCCTTCATAATCCTTAAAACCATTAACATAATTAGTACATAAGCATGTAACCCAAACCGTGGGCTAAAAAATCTCTTAAACCTATAAGAACTAAGCTGCGTGGATTCGCTAGAAAAATTAATTCTGAAGTGACAAAAATATGACGTCACTTAAATATTCGTAAATAAATGTATAGCCAGAACGGAACTATTTCTTGACATTTATGCGTGGTACAGAATTACATGGGAACATTTTACCTAGCTATAAAATAAAAGCTTCTTTGTCACCTTTAGATTTCAAGGGCGAAGTTTTTTTTTATGTATATAACTGTGCAAATATCTGTATTTCAAATGTGAAAAAAATGCTTGGATAATTACTTTGAAACCATCCTGCCTTATAGCTTCCAGGGACACCCACTATAATTCCAGATCCAACTTCACACTAATATTACCCCCTTCCAAACCCTTCCAAACTAAAAACCTTGCAGTTATTGTATAAAACTATAAAATAACAATTCGCATTCTGTTCGACCACTGTGTCGTCTCATGTCACTGTTATCAGACGCAGTCATATCCATCAAAATTAATACAAAGCAAAGCGTTACATCTATTTTTTCTTAACGATTGATTTGAAGGGACATGATGTTTTACGCGCGTTCTTAATAAAATGTTGAACTATATTACGGTATTTTGTTTTTAAAGGAGGCATTAACCTTATCTTTCTTATTTAAAACTGTAGAGTTATTACGTAGGGGTGTTTTTTTTTCTCTCTACAATAACGTTTATCTATTTACAGTTCACTTTGTTTATTGTGACCTTTTATCAATCAAAACTACAGTAGATCCATGACTTCTTTGGAGCTGACTGACAGTTCACAGCTGACTTCTGACAGTCAACATTTAGGTATATACCTAAATTTTGACTGTCAGAAGTGACAGCTGCTAAACACATGTTTTTGCAGATCATATGGTTCGGCGTAGGGATACATAATTTGGTCTGGTAACTTTTCAAAGCCGTCAGTTGTCAGCTGTGAGCTGTCAGTCAGCACCAAAGAAGTCATGGGGCTACTGTAATCACAACTATGAGCCGGTTTAGTAGGCTGAATACGCCACGAGAGCGGTGCTATACTAAATACAAGACGACACCGTCCTAAACTCGAATGGAATGGGACGGTTTCATACGCGAAACAAGCGTTTAGGAAGCTGTTCCACTCACAAACTATTTTCTTGTTTATAATATTATTATTGTTTGTTATTGTTATTATTATTATTATTAGCACCGCGTCTTACTACCCGTTCGGGTTATACGCACTTAGGCTAATGTGCAATGGTAGGGTGATTGTGAGATGAAATGGAGGACCTACAGTTTAACGTGGGATCCGAACCACGGTGGAGGCCTGGCATTCCACACATTCACAAGTTGTGATTAATACACGTCTTGTCAGAGGTGATGGAAGGGTTTGGCAATCAGATAAATCAGTGCCGGGACAGAGGATTGAACCCCGGACTCCCAACACAGAAGTCCGACACCTTACCCCTAGACCACCAGGTCACCGTCTTGTCTATAATTATAGAGCAGTTGTCGTGGATATACTGCATCGGGGGACGCACGGACTAAACGTAAAGTTGTTCTAGGTTGGTTTGCCGGTGACGGGGAGGTCTGGGTTCGAGTCCCCTTCGGATTCATGCCCGTTGAGAAATAAAAAAAATCCATTAAAATATTGGTACATTTTCTCAAAATTATACTCTCGTTATCCCTACCCCTTTAGTTTGACGGTTAATAAAACTTTTTTTGGTGGTCAACACCAGGCTACTGAACTTAAAGGTCATGGGTTCGACTCCCGATGGTACCATAGGCATTTTTACCGAAAGAAGAACTGTTCCAATAGTCACCATGGTCTGGTTACCTAGGCTGAAGCCATGTTTTAATATTTATACTGGCTCCACTTCTTCATAATCACGTCATCTCAATGTGGGTATGACGCGTTGACAACCTCTAAGGTATAAACAGGGCAACGTTCTGTTCCTTAAGAGCGGCTATGTAAACGGGAACCAAACTAGATACTGTATCCCTTTCGGTAAAAAATATGCCCTACGCTTAAAAAAAGACAGCAGTGTCTGAGGAAGTGAGGGTGGAAGGAAGGTTTCTTCACTAAGTCCCATCTAACCTTCTTTTCAGCCCCGGATTGTAGGCGCCATTATCCCACACAGGCGCGCAAGTCTGTCCTAGTCACCATCTTTGTTTGCACGGAACTTCTTGGAGGGACCTCTAATAAACAGCCCCGGTTTGGAGGTTGAGGGACCTCGCCAAACTCTCGCCCCGAGGCCGGTTGTTGGTAGGTTTACATAACAGGGGTTGATGTCTCAATAATAGCCGACAGTGTCGACAACAAACCACGTGGGACAGTCCATTCGTTCCTCTCCAAGGACTAACGATCTGTAAAACAACTTCAAAATCTGTAGGAGACATGAGAGTGAAGTTCCTAAAACCACTGACGTCTTCGAGTTTGTTTTTTCAGAAGCTTATTTGTATAGTACGAAACATTTTAAAGCGCTGTATGACTTCACAATATGCTTCTCTTTTTTCTTGAGCCGTCCATAAATACGTACAAAGCACAAGCCATAGCAGCAGCATCCTCGGCCGACATCTTGTACTCATCTGAACTGAATGGGAAACAATGTATGGACACGAGACAATGTCTTTTCATTGAAGTCTGGACACGAAACAATGTCTCTTCATTGAAGTCTGGACGCGAAACAATGTCTCATCATTGAAGTCTGGGCGCGAAACAATGTCTCATCATTGAAGTCTGGGCGCGAAACAATGTCTCATCATTGAAGTCTGGACGCGAAACAATGTCTCATCATTGAAGTCTGGACGCGAAACAATGTCTCATCATTGAAGTCTGGACGCGAAACAATGTCTCATCATTGAAGTCTGGACGCGAAACAATGTCTCATCATTGAAGTCTGGACGCGAAACAATGTCTCATCATTGAAGTCTGGACGCGAAACAATGTCTCATCATTGAAGTCTGGACGCGAAACAATGTCTCATCATTGAAGTCTGGACGCGAAACAATGTCTCATCATTGAAGTCTGGACGCGAAACAATGTCTCATCATTGAAGTCTGGACGCGAAACAATGTCTCATCATTGAAGTCTGGACGCGAAACAATGTCTCATCATTGAAGTCTGGACGCGAAACAATGTCTCATCATTGAAGTCTGGACGCGAAACAATGTCTCATCATTGAAGTCTGGACGCGAAACAATGTCTCATCATTGAAGTCTGGACGCGAAACAATGTCTCATCATTGAAGTCTGGACGCGAAACAATGTCTCATCATTGAAGTCTGGACGCGAAACAATGTCTCATCATTGAAGTCTGGACGCGAAACAATGTCTCATCATTGAAGTCTGGACGCGAAACAATGTCTCTTCATTGAAGTCTGGACGCGAAACAATGTCTCTTCATTGAAGTCTGGACGCGAAACAATGTCTCATCATTGAAGTCTGGACATGAAACGAAATTGTTTGCAAACTGTTTTCCTAAGTTTGTAAGCCACAGGAAACATTTAGGAAACATCGAGGCCGTCTTAACCGCGCTAGGCCCCTTGAAAAAACACACACACACAAAGTTACAAAATCAATGTTTAAACAATGTTCGTGTATAACACGAACGGGTAGTAAGACGCGGTGCTAATAATAATAATATAAGAAAAAGTTTCCAAATGCGTATTTGTATATCAATGTCGCGCTTTCATTGAAAGCCGAACCATAAAGAAACAGAAACTTTCTACCTCCGTGTGTCCTTATTCCTCTATCCTTTGGATGAACCTTGGATCAACACATGTTCCTTGGTGTTTGAAGAGGAGGAGAGAAGGGATGGGGTACTCTTGCTTTGTTGGCTCGGCTCTAATGAGGTTTGTCAAGTGACGACCTCTCGACCTTGAAATTGTTTGTACAAGGGGAGGGAAGGGACCCTTGATATTATTATATGGCGTGCTGGAGACACTTTTCTTAACCTAACTTTTTCGGAATTACATTTTGTAGGAAAGCTAATTTCGGGTTGAGTTTAAATGTTAATTTCAAAGATATATAACTTTTAAAAAAAATCGTTCCAGAAGGCAAAGGCGTCGCAAGCTATTAAATTATTGGAGGAAAGACCTTAGCCAGCCAATAATTTCAGGGGGAGGGGTTTAGCGGGCTCATCCCCCAATTGCCATAGGCTAGAAAAAATGACAAATTTTAAACACCTTTAGAAGCTCTCTGAAGTGCTTTTTATGGTAACACAGCCCCCTTAATTGTACTTGTACTTTAATTTTGATATTGTTTGAACCATAAATAAAGCCATATATACTTTGTTCATACAATTTCGGTGGGGGGGGGGGTTGAAGCCCCCCTCCCCCCGACTACGGCCATGGATTGATGGGACGTCACTCACCTATTTTAACTTTCAATAATAAAAAAAAATATATCTACCGAACACCACACATCGGTGTCGTAGTTGACTAACGCGCTAGTTTCGTGTTGAGCCAGACTACCGAGGACGGGCAGATCGAGGTTCGAATCTTGGTCGGGTGAACTGGGAGTGGCTTTTCCTAAACGGTTTTCCACGCAAATGCGGGTTCACTTCCTCTAAATTCAACCTTCCAGATCCCTAATCCATTAGCGTAATTAGTACTGAAGTGTATAACATGGAACGGGTAGTAAGACGCGGTGCTAAATAAACTAAAAAGGAGAGTCATAACTACAGTCCTATTTTCATAGGAAGTGTATTATAGGACTGATAGAAAAGTTACTTGATATTTCACGTACCTGTTTCAGTGGACCAAATGGTCTAAGGCGTCACTCTTGTGTTAGACTGGCCTGCTGATGATGGGGAGATCGGGGTTCGATCTGTTACAGAAACATATTGGAAAAAAAAAGTAACATCTCTGTTCAGCAAAGAGCATAATTATCAACATCCCCCACATCAATTTAAAAAGTATCGTTTCAAATAGCTCAGGAACTGTTGGTTTTATTTTTTTTAAATATTCAAAAAAAGTTTTTATCCTACCACAACGTTTCATTAGAAAGTTATTTCTTAGATATTATTAAAATGAGATACGCCATATTGTTTTTAATGTTACAATACAATGCGAATTTAATCAAAATCGTTAAGAGCGGATTTTGAGAAAATCGATTTTTATTCTCTTTTGGCTTTTCAGTAAACTACCCTTAATTTTAGGGTTAGATTTCTCTTTCCAAACAATCCTCGAGGGTACCTTATGAAAACCTTAGACACCAAGTTTTAGCCTGACCGGTAAAATGGTTTCGGCTCTAGGCCGAGGTACAGACGGGATCGTGAAAAACCATTGTTTTGGATTGTGAGTCATAAAACATCAATATTCATCAAAATCTTGAATTTGATTATTTTTTACTATCACAATACTTTCTCTACCAGAGAGACAGCGAGAAAGCAAAAGGAAAACATGTTGTAAAATTTGTAACTTTTCTTAATTTTTTTTTATCAATATCCATTATTTCTTAGGTTTAAGGTTTTAGGGTTTGTTGATGTCCGAGAGGGCTCAAGATTTTAACCCCGGCCGAGTATACTGGGAGTGTTTTTTCCCCTAAATGGTTCCCTACTTTCACTCTATGCATATACTGGTACGTTTTATATTAAAAAAAAACCCATCCACTGACCTGATCTCAATTCTATTATATTCTGAAAGTTGAAAAAAGACACCTAGACCCGGGAATCAAATCCGGGGCCTTTGGCTTAGTGCGCCAAAGATCCTGGGCTCGATTCCCGGGTCCAGGTGTAATTTTTTCAATTTTCAGAATATGATATCTAGATGCGGCTAAATCCGTACTAAAACAAATACAATAAATAGCTTTGGTTATTTGCTTCTCAATCCTATTACCTTAATTAAAAAAATTACTACACTAGGACGATCCGATGTACAAATACTGAGCAATTACTGGAGTCGAACCCGGTTCTTTATTCATGTAGCCATCCTGCCTGGTCACGTGGACGAATCTCAGGTAAAATAAAGGTTAGCCACTATGGCCCTTCCTTCTTAAGTCTTGACTTCCTTCTCAACAATAAAATAATCATTCCGACTTTGATGTTTGTCGGACGTGTTTTTGTGAACAGTAAATTGTGAAATGTGTCTCTCACCCTTTCGCGGCACTTTGAAAGAAGACTTAGCTGTGAGCATCTCAAATCTTCCTTCTGGGGAAAGAGGAAGCATTAAAATAATTGCTCTGTTTCAGTTATATACTAATAAAGAAAAGAAGTGAGAGTCGTAATAATCGCTTGCTCCTTCCTCCCCCCCCCTCATATTTTCCTTGATAAACAACCGTCCACCGACTAATATTTTTATCACCGCGTCTTCGTATGATAAAATACTATGATGGGCGAGGGATGTGGAAGGAAGCATTTTAAAGGTAATCTACCCGCATTTGCGTGGAAGGAGCGAGGGAAATCCTTGAGGATAAAACAAACCCCCCAGTAGACCTGGCCCAGATTCGAACCCACCCCCATCTTATCTCCACTCTCATTTGCTTGGAAGGAGAGTGCAAAACCATTTAGGAAAAAACACACTCAGTAGACCCGAATGGGATTCGAACCTTGGTCTCTCCGTCTTCAGCAGGTCAGTCTAACACGAGATTGACGCCTTATTCAGCCACTGTACAGTAGCCCCATGGCTTCTTTGGTGCTGACTGACAGCTTTGAAAAGTTACCAGACCAAATTATGTATCCCTACGCCGAATCATATGATCTGCAAAAACATGTGTTTAGCAGCTGTCACTTCTGACAGTCAAAAATTAGGTATCTATACCTCAGTTTTAGCTTCTGTGGTGCTGACTGACAGCTAACAGCTGACTTCTGACGGCTTTAAAAAGCTACCAGACAAAATTATGTATCCCTACGCCGAACCATATGATCTGCAAAAAACATGTATTTAGCAGTTGTCACTTCTGACAGTCAAAAATTAGGTATCTATACCTCAGTTTTAGCTTCTGTGGTGCTGACTGACAGCTAACAGCTGACTTCTGACGGCTTTAAAAAGCTGCCAGACAAAATTATGTATCCCTACGCCGAACCATATGATCTGCAAAAAACATGTATTTAGCAGTTGTCACTTCTGACAGTCAAAATTTAGGTATATACCTAAATGTTGACTGTCAGAAGTCAGCTGTGACTTGTCAGTCAGCACCACAGAAGCTAAAACTGAGGTATACCTAAATGTTGAATGTCAGAAGTCAGCTGTGAGCTGTCAGCACCAAAGAAGCCATGGGGCTATTGTATTAGGTTTTTGAAGAGGACTAAGTTTTTACCGAATACTGTACTAACATTGTTTGGTGGTGTCAGGTGAGCTGGAAGGGGACGCGAGAAAAGACCATTGTTTTTGCAATTTTTATGGCGAAACTTTTTTTTTTTTTGCCAAAATAAATAAAATCTTGCTCCAGTAGAAACATGGTTTAGTTCTCTTCACATGGTAATATCAACAGTTGTTGGATATCTGTCATGAGTATAGTTGCATTATCTGACTCAGTGGTTCTCAACCTTTTATTACTCGCGGTCCCCTAGTTTTAACTAACATATGATTCGTCAAGATTTATTCTAAAATAGTCGCTTTATTTACTAATTACAATAACAAATAAACAGAAATTAACTTAGCTACATGCATTTAATGAACCTCTTCTGTTGAACACTTTCCACTAATGTGTCTATTCTTGTTTCGAATGTATTACTTAATGCTATTCTCATGCTGGAGCCGAGTTCGTTGCTTTGTTTTAATATTTACCATTGTAGAAAGTCCCTGTTCACATAAATAGTTAGAAACAAAGGGCAGCAAAGTTTAAGTTGTGGTAAACAGATGTGGCTTATTTATATTATCCGTGCTTCCCCTCCCCTCAATTATCATGGAAAATCGAATCTCTACTGTACTTATATGCTTACGATCATCAAATTCTTGCTTCCAAAACGTAAAATTTAAGATAATTGACTTCACTAATAAGCAAATAACATTTTACATGTTTTTTCTGAGACCCACAAAAAAAACCTTCCTCCCCCCTCCCACCTACGGTCAAGAATCGCTGATCTAACAAACTTTTTAACTGAAGAGAGAAAGTTCTTATTAAATCCCAGAACACCCTTGACAGGTAGATGTTATGTTCAAGAAATTTTGAGGTCACCATGTGAATAAAATTAAATTCTATGTTTGCACGGAGCCATATTTTATTTATTTTGTCCAGAAAAATCCTACCTTGAGTCATGCTCTGGTCGGTTTAAAATTCAGCCATGCCACCCCTGCCAACAATGGGGTAGGGAGGAAGCGGTGGTGAGTAGGACTGCCTTGGATTCGAACCCCAACCTGTCACCGACAAACCAAATAAGACTAGACACTCCTTTATCTGTGTTCCCAGTTTAGTTTTTGTTTTTAATCCTTCCACTTTGCACTTGGTGTTTCAACCTTTCTTTTAAAATAAACGCTTTCTTTATAATTAAGTCTGAAACTTTGTGGGTTGTTTTATGAAAAGTTGAGTTTTATGATAGGATCGGAGTGAAGGGGGGGTGGGTTGTTTTGGCAAGTTCTCACCCTTGGAAAGGGGTAAGGGAGGTATTTTGGTAGGGGTAGCGGGGACTAACAGATTCAGAATGTGGTTTGTCTTGAGTTGACATGGGTGCTGACTCGACTCGCTGCTTGGAATCATGAACTCTTATATTGTACAGGTTGTTGTTATCAGATTGATTTACAAAATTGTTTTTATTTTTCAAAAACACTTTAAATATCTTAACTGTCAATGTTGATTACTTTATGAAAGGGGAGTGATTGCACATGTCTATGGTGGTTGGACTTAGGCTTACATATTTTTAACTCGGATTAAAAAAAAAATTAAGTTAGGAAACTAGATAACTTTTCACATGAACATTTTTTTAATTTTTTTTACACTGTTTAATTAATTATGTTAGTTAAAAAAATTCAACTTGTAAACTTACCTATTTCACTAAATTGAACAGCAAATTGTAATTAAAAAATAACATTAAAAATAAAATGATTCTATTTGGCTAATTTTCAGATAATGTTTAAAGTAGGTCTGTATTTTTTTAAACTCTTTTTATCCAACACTTTGAAATATTTTAATAATCTCTTTCTAAACTTTACTTTTATTCAACTTGTTTAGTTAACTTTTCACTAACTTGATTAGATGCGGTGACAAAAAAAAGCTATATTGCTCCATTTCATAGATGATTTATTGACAGTTTCAGGCTGCTGATGACAGGGAGATTGGGGTTCAAATCCTGGTCGGGTGTACTGGTAGTGGTTTTCCCCATATGGTTTTCCACTCTTCTTCCACACAAATGTGGATAAACTTCATCTAAATTCAACCTTCCTCATCCCTAACCCATTAGAATAATTATCATCTATGCTACAACCTGAACAAATACTGGTAGTAAAATGCTATGCTAAAAAAACCTAACATGCATATACAAAATCTAGAGCATGTTGTAAAGGTGTAATGTATAATTTAAATGGTGACTATTTTTTTTTAACTTCCACCATTATTTTAAAACTACTATCCCCAGAAATTCCAAGGGAAAAAAAAAGATCACTGTAAAAATTACTCCCAAACTGTTGATAATTCACTGATGATAAATAAATACCAATCTGTGTGTGCTGGTCAGTGTGGGGTGTGTCGGCCAGAGGGCAGCAGTGGAGCAGCAAGGTGTCCGGAGTGGCTGCCTCTCGCCATGTTCCGCGAGCAAGTCAACTCTATTACGGCGCAGTTCGAGCAGTGGAATGAGTGTGAGCAAACGGTGGCGCTGTACGCCCTCCTAAAGCGACTCACCCCGGCCAAGGCCCGCTTCCTGTCCTTGGCGTTGGACCAGAGCCTCGCCAACTGTGTCGAACTGCAGTTGCACGAACACCAAGCCAACAACTCGGGTAAGCAACCCTTGACTAACCTAGTGACTCGCGTGTTGAGGGCATCTTTTTATCATCGACCACAATATGCAAATACACAGAGTGACTACCATCACCAGGCAGGAGGTTATTTTCGATGATATTTTTTTGGCACATGTTTATCTGTTAACGCTATTCCAACTCCTTACCTACTCATATAGGGCAATGAAGAAGGTTTGTAGCACAAACATTTTTAAATTAGCTTTACCTTTACGCCATGTTTTAATTTAACAAACATGGATGATGATTAAAAAGACAAATTCATGAGTATTTAGAAACCTAAGAAACTTAACTTTAAGAACCATGACTCATATCAGAAATGCAAGTGTCGCTTTTCTCTCTTCAAGTCACTTTTAGTCACTATTTTCAAGAAAACTTAATTTTTATTCCCTTTTTTATCAAAAGATTTTTTTTTTCATCTTCAAGTTCTTTCCTATGAAAGACTATCAAATTATAAATTAATTGAACCTAAGTATATAATATCATAGCTACACACAAGGGGCACACAGCACACAAAAGTCATCAGATTTACTTAAACAGAAGTTAAAAATTTAAGAATCAGAAAAATACAGAATGGCAAATAAATTGTTTACATTGAGCAACAGGGAGAGCATACTGGTAGGCCTTCAAAAAAAAGGCTTTGCAAAAGAACAATATGCGGACAAGTTTTGGCCATGTGGACTTACCAAAAGAGGAAAGAAAAATTAAGAGAGGAAGCAAACAACTGTCAAAAGAAAATTTTAAATTGCAAAATATCTTTAGTAAATTGATTATTTGACTTTTAAAAATCTTTTTAAAAAGTTGAGTTAAACATTGATCCTATATTCTTTTTTGTTGCAAATATTTACACACATTCATGACAATTTTATTAACTTTTAAACAGACAGTAGTCAAATTCAATTAAGTGAAAAATGACAACCTGGACAAGGGAATCGAGCCCTGGACCTTTGACTTTGTGCATCAATGCTCGACCACTGATTTATCCTGGTTTGTCTCGTATCCAGAGCTTCGGGTTCGATTCCTGTGTCCAGGTTGTAATTTTACACTCGATTGAATTTGATCCTTTGGACTTGCTCAAGTGGCCGTGTGAGCTAAGGCTTCACTCTCGAATTAGACTAGACTGCCGATGACGGATATCGGGGGTTTGAATCTTGGTCAGGTGAATTGAGGGTGGTTTTACCTAAATGATTTCACACCTCACAATTAAACCTTCCTTATCCCTAACACATTAGCGAAACTAATACATATGCATATAACCTGAACAGGAAGTAAGACAGGGTACTAAAAAAAGACTATGGTCACCTTAAGTCAATATTTTACTGGTTCTAGTCACTTTGTTCACTTATTTAAACAAATCTTATTCTCAGCACTAGCATCTCTGCTTGTATGGAAAACCAATTTTGCAGACCTCTTTATTATCTTATAGGCATTTATCTGGAAATGTCATCCTACATAAGATGGATGTGTGTGTGAACCCTCTACAGGGTACATCAGTAGCTTGCTAGCAGAGCCCAAGGAAGTGGCTATCGCTCAGCTATTGGTGCACCTGCCACTGCTGCGTCCAGGCAATGTAGAGACCAAGACTCGCTACATGACGGTGATCAACTTGATGCTGAGCCACGCCGTCGAGACGGGGGCAAACGTGAAGGAGGCCCAGCAGTTGCTCTGCTATAGTTTCATCCACCCGGCTATCAGCAGCGAAGATCGCAGGTCGGGGGACTTAACGACTTAACATTTCCAGGGCCCATGATATGATTATACGAGACAACCTTGTCACCACTGAATAAAAGCAAGAAACTAAAGTAACCCGATTTGACTATGCGATACTTGGTATAATAGTCCATTTGACTAGAGCTAAGATTTATATTTTTATCTTTTCTATTAGGGATGGATTCCTTGAACCCTTTAGGATATTGACTCAAATATTTGAGAAAATGTCTGATTCAAAATCTAAAAAATTTGAAAATATTTTGGTAATTTTTTTCTTCAAATTTTGAATTGGAATTTGTTTTACTGCTTATAATTGCTTAACCCAAACATAATTATAGTAAAAACTTAACTACCAGACCCCAGACCATTACTTTAACACTTAAATGAATGTATGAATGTCATAATGAATGCAGTCTAGTGAAAAATGTTAGTATATTATTACTGTTTCTATTTTCTACTGGTGACCTGGTGGTCTAGGGGTAAGGTGTCAGACTTCTGTGCTGAGGGTCCGGGGTTCAATCCTCGGTCCCGGCACAGATTTATCTGATTGCCAAACCCTTCCTTCACCTCTGACAAGATGTGTATTAATCACAACTTGTGAATGTGAGGAATGCCAGGCCTCCATCATGGTTCGGATCCCACGTTAAACTGTAGGTCCTCCATTTCATCTCACAATCACCCTACCATTGCACATTAGCGTAAGTGCGTATAACCCGAACGAGTAGTAAGACGCGGTGCTAATTATAATAATAATAATATTTTCTACTATTGAGTTATATTTCCATTTCTCTTATGTTCATATTTTCCAAGATTTGAATGTGAATTCGAGACACATTCAAAGGTAAAATAAAGACTCGGGTTCTTAAAATAGTGGATTCGACTTGGCTCTAGTTTCTTCTGTAAACACGTGGGAGTAAAAGTTAATAATAGGAGTCTAAGATTCTACTTTCAATACAAAATAAAGTCATAATTACTAGAAATCATACCTGCATTGCACTGGCAGATAGCCATATTAACTAATTTGTCTAAAGTTAACCTGTGTTTATTTCAGCTCGCTGGCACGATGGATGAGGCAATTGGAGGATCGCATTAGGAATGGAGGTGGCAGCCGGATGCAGGCAGGTCACGACTCTTCTCCCCAGCACTGGGGGGGCCAGCAACAACACCACTACCACCGGCCTACCGGGGACTCTCACTTTCTCGCACACAACAGCAACTCCACACCGTCCAGTAGTTCGCAGGGTGAGTCAGAAAATCACTAGCCGTACAAGAAATGGGGGTTTAAAAAATGTTACACCGAAACATGTCTTCCTAACCGGGAAGATATATTTTTAGTGTAATTGGTTCTGTCGTTTCGGAATTTATTAAGCATCTTCCATTCCCACAAGTCTTTATTCAAGGTTGATTCTTGAGTGACGCCTTAACAACTTACATTATTTGTGAAGTAGTTGGGGGGGGCCTTTAATGTGTACATTCTGAACTACCTGATTATATTAGCACATGAATTGCAAACTAACTTAATTATAGACCAGACACAACACACGTCATCTGGACATTGATTCATCACTTTTAAAGGGGTAGCTTTATTTTCTCCAATAATACATTCTAAGGCTATGCCGAGAACTGAACCTGGGAGCCTTGGTAGTCAGATGCTCTACTGACGGATCTGATGTGTCGATAGCAAATGATATTCATACAATTCACTACAGTTGGAAAGCAATTTTTAACATGGTTGTTGAGTTCTTGATTTAAAGGTTCAACAAACAATTTGTCTGACTCTTTAGATAGATCAGTTGTAAGCATGTCTGTTTGCTAAGCTAAGAGTTTTGGGCTCATTTTCTGGTATGCCTGAAAAATATATCTTCGGTGAAATGCGGTTCTCCCCTTACACAGTGGTGAATTAATGGCCGAGGTATGAGTGTTGTGTCTATTATAGATTTAAGTTAGTCAATGAGTCGTTTGTTAATATAATCTGTCAATACAGATATCCAAACAAAAACAAAAAAATTTGTTGGAGAATACAGAGAATTCACTCCTTTATTACTATGATTAAATATCCTTTATTACCCGCTTCGGTGTCTGCATGACTTAAGGTGCTAATCCCACAATAGACTAGAGTGCCTAGGAAGGGGAAATTAGGGTTCTCTCTTGGTCGGGTGTACTGAGGATGGTTTCCCTAAATATTTTTCCACTCTCCCTCCATACAATTATGGGTACGTTTTTCCTAAATTCAATCTTCCTAATCCCTAACATTTTAGTGTAATTAGTATATGGGGGGCAGCGTTAGTGACCTGGCGGTGTAGGGGTAAGGTGTCAGACTTCTGTGCTGAGGGTCCGGGGTTCAATCCTTGGTCCTGGCACAGATTTATCTGATTGCCAAAGTCTTCCTTCACCTCTGATAATACATGTATTAATCACTTCTTGGGAATGTGTGGAATGCCAGGCCTCCACCGTGGTTCGGATCCCACGTTAAACTGCAGGTCCTCCATTTCATCTCACAATCACCCTACCATTACACATTAGCGTAAGTACGTATAACCCGAACGGGTAGTAAGACACGGTGCTAATAATAGTATATAGGGGTATAACATGAAAAGATAGTAAGAAGAAGTGCTAAAATGAAAAATAAAACAACCTTGTCTAAATGTTTGCATCACAGGTAACATGGCTCACTACACCAATGGATCTCATCCACGAATGCGAAGAAGTAACAGCCTCACTCCCCCTGTCAGTATTACACAGGCCACTGGGGAGCTCTGGAGCTCTCAGGTAAGAGGATACTTTTCATAAATAGGATGGCAGCTTTTAAATAGTATGTGCTCTAAGATCATATGCTCCAGAATTTGTGAGCAGAGACTTGATGTATCAAAAACCCTGTAAACAATCAATTCTTGATTCTTTCGATACTAGTAATATTTGAGAGTATTGAAAAAAAAAAATCAAATTTGACATTGGTTGTCAAAATATGTTCAGTCAACTCTAAACGGTTTGTAGACATGCAAAGCAGGTTTTTTGAGATTGAATCGAAGTATTTATTATTCGTGATTATCAAATAATTATCGAATTGTGTAACATCCTAGTTAAATAATCTAAAGTTATGATGAAAAATAAAGCGTTCACAATATAAAAAAAAAATTAAATTAGTTTTGGATCCTAGTGTCTATATAACTTATCATGTTTAAATGTAAGTTCTTCAATATGTTCATGCAAAAATATTTCGCTTTATTAAAGTTAAGAAGTAAAGAGAGCCATCTATTGTGGTGATTATAAAATACTTTATATATATCTTCAGTCCTCAAAGTTAACACATTTGTTATGTATTATAGGTAGGAACATGCAAAATTCACATTTGCGATAAAACAAATTTTTACACGAATTCTATTGTTTTCATGCTAATAACACAAATTTAAGTTTTTTTCTAAATAAACACCATTTCTTTGTAATTTGGCAAATACCACATCATGCAATATAACTTTCAACGCGGTAACACTGGTGATAGCACTATACCAGGGCTGCTGTTTATACAAATAGTATCAATTTTTACTTATTTAACGGGTAAGAAATGGATCACAGGAAATATGAGTGTTTTCAGGATATTTAAGCTTTTTTTTTATCTGAGGTTAGCATTAAAAATAACTATTGTTACTTTTACATATTACGATACCTAAATTTCTATAGATCAATTCTTTGTTTACAGCCTTTAAAAGATTTCACACTAGGTCCAAGCAAGGACATTAATAAATATGGACCTTAATTTTTATTTTCTTCTCTTTATTTGATAGTAGTTTAGTCTTCTATGACAACATGTTTCATTGTTATTATGGTTTGGTCCAAACCTAAGTTGATAAGCGATTATTTTGATATTGCTATTTGTAAGACTCGAAGGTAATGAATGATATTAAGATATCGAGTTTGATATTACTAATCGTGAAATGTTTTGTGCATATTTATATTTGATTTTTCTCTGAATATGTCAATAAATAGTTAAATACACAATATGAACAAAACATGTTGACTGTTTTATCCTATTTTTTTTTTAACAAATACTAACTCTACTTATATTTACGTAAATAATAACATTGCTTTCAGCTTATAATATCATCGCTTTTTGAGAAAAATAGCACCACCTTTTGCATGTCTCTAATCATAGGTATCCAAAGGCTTTTTAAAGGCTGTTTTTGGAAGAAAAAAAAAGGAGCAGCTCATTTTTCGGTCAATTTGGTAATAATTTATAAGCATTTACTCTAATTCACGAGAATTGTTATTAAAAATATATTAACCTATTTTAAACATGTTGTGGAATTTGCAATGGCCTAAAACCTTATTGATCTTTTCTAGTATTGTTTGATTCAAATTATCCAATTGAATAGCATAAAATTCGAACCGATATCGATATTATTGAAGCTTCGCAGACCCCTAACATTTTCAGTCAAAAGCCTTTTGTTGAGTAAAATGTTTTTGTTTAACATTGCTTTGACTAGTCATTGTTTACCACACATCCTCTTTTAAAGCCTAACCCTTTTTTCTTAATTCTTAACCCATACATAGAGACCCTGATTTGTGGTAAATAAAACCACTGGATTTCGTTAAATAAAAAGTTGGATTTCGGTATAAAAAGTCGGTAAATAAAAGGGTAAAACCATGATTTTCGGTAAATAAAATCGGTAAATAAAATTACTTAATTTCGTTAAATAAAAAGTTGAATTTCGGTAAATAAATGGTAAGACCCTGATTTTCGGTATAAAAAGTCTTAAGAGGTTTTTTAAGGTAATGGTAATAAATTAACTCAAATAGCTTAGAAAGTACTTGCACTGAATTATTTTATAAGACAAAAATGTTCATACTTTTTTCAACATACTTCACGTCAATCACCAAAGTACAAAGACAACATTGTTTCCAAATTTTCGATTTTCAAGTTAGTGCGCTTGTCTGACATAATGTTGGAATATGCTGAAAATGCGCGTTCACTGTCAACATTAGACACTGGAATCCATATTGCTTTTATGCTGTTGATGGCAAACTCTTCATGGTCTTCTTTCAGTCCACACAATATGTCCAAAATGTCAACTTTTTTACTATTGCTTTGCAAAGCTCTCACTTGTGTCTGCAGCGCACAGTATCCTCTTTGAAAATTAATTTCAGAGCAGGATTTTAAAAATGGTATTTTTCGAGCTGATTGGAAGAGATCAGAATTAACTTGTTTTGTACCAATCGAGCGAGTGTCAAAAAGAGTACCAATGTTTTCAAAAAATGTTTTGGATGGGTCTGACTGATGGAGTAAATTCAGCTTTATAAGGCACTGCCGTCCTAAAGATTGAAACTGACTTTTGACATTTGCTTGTTTTAGAGTTGGAAGAATTTTCAATTTTTCCTGTGTTTTTTCTCCGTAGTTCATGTCAGAAATCAGTTTAAAATTACTTTGTAGCTCTGTCACTTTACCATACAGCTTATGACTAAAGGCATAGGTAGAACCTTCGAGTATAGTAATTAATTCCACCAATTCAGAACAGTGTTCAATTAAAAATGTTGCTTGGCATTCAATCAACATTAGGGTTACTTTATCATGTGACATATCCTGGAAGTACTTAAGTGCTGCTGTCACCTCCTCCAATGTGGAAAAATATTCCACTAGATCCACCAAATATTCACAGAGGTACACCACTGAACAAAACCAAGAGTTCCATCGCGTTAAAACTGGGTTTGGAAATAGCTTAGCAGACTTTTCACCTTTACTGTATTTTTCATTTAGAAATGCTAGATAATTATGTTTTCTCTTTCGAGTGTTCAGAAATGCGGCCTTTGCTTTAGCTACACACTCATTCAGCTCTGGCAGCTCTACTGACCAATAATTTTGGACCAAATTAAGTTTGTGGTCCCAGCACTGTATATGCAGAAAATCATCGCATAAGAGAACTTTCAAAGAAGTCACACATTTCGTCATGTAACGCGCACCATCTGTCACAACACAAACTACATTTTCATAAGGAATCTCATACTTGGTGATGGTGTCCACAAGTGCCCGTGAACATTCAGTTGCTGAAGCGTTCTGCAAAACTTTAACTGCACCAACAAACAAGCTTTGCTTCGAATCAGCACGTAATGTTTTCAACAAAATAACAAAAACACACTGTCCTTTCCTATCAGTTGTCTCATCACAAAGAATTGCAACTTGCTGGTTTTTTACATTATTCTTGATATTATCTTCTTGACTTTTGTTAACTTCTGGGATCCAAACACTTCTTATAGTTTCTGCCTTAGGGAGGTCTCCTCCACCTAAAACCGAATTGTAGGCATACTAATTTTTGATAGAACTAATATTAGGCTATGTTGGTTGACAAAGTGTGTATACACTAATTTATTAGGCTATTTCACTATTTGTACTTAAAGATAAACATCTTAAAAATAACCCAAATCAAACATTTCTATCTCATATATTTTTTTGATAAATTAGTAAATAATCAAAAGTGTTTAAAAAAACACTATTTTGTCATTAGGAAAATAAAATCGGAAAATAATAGGTCCTTATTTGCTTTTGATTTTTAAATAATAAAAGAAATTTTTAAAAATCATGCAAAATGGTTACCTTTCACATATTTATCCATCCAACATCGCATAGAAGGATGATCTAGTTTTTCAATGGGAATATTGGCTTCCATAAATGTTTTCGTGGTATCCATAATGAATTCTTTGCGGTCTTCTTTTGAGTTTTTAGACTTTATTAGAGAATTTTCAAGGGTTGCTTGTTTTGATGATTCAGAAACATTACTTTTTTTCCGTTTATGCAAAGCACTATTAATGTGCTTCAAACACGTGTCTTTTCTGAACCAGTCAACGCGTGTGTTGCACAATTTGCACATCATTATTTTTTTAACTTTATCAAATATATAAAATCCTTCTTTTCCAAACTCACGCTCTCTTTCAAAAATACTTAAAACTTTAGGCATGTTTAAATATTAAATAAATAGAGGAGAGGTTAAAAACGATCTTACTAAAGCAATGTCAATATCTAACGACCTTGATGGTAGTGACGTCACCAGGAAGCCAAAGATATGAGTGTAGAGAGATCTCACTCTAGCTTAGACATGGCCTTGTTTTTTGCCTCTAATTCTTTAAATACTTGCCTTGGCGCCCAATATGGCCGTTGTAGTAGCCAGTTTTAACACTTTTTAAAGCAAGTCTTTGGATGAGGGAAATAAATTTTCTTTTGAAAGAAAATTATATTGGTTCAGTTGGTATTATTTTTATTTTTTGTCCAAGTCTTAGAATGGTTTCCGATGTCAGCAATGTTTTATTATTTATTCGCGTTTAAATAGAAAAAAAAGACCATAATTCGCGTTTAAATGGCCAAATCGTCAATTTCGCGAATAGATTTAATTTCGTTTTATTTCGCGTTAATATTTTCACTCAAAAATGCCACAATGATGTTTAATTATGTTTCTATGGCAATTTTAATGTGCTAAGTAAAAGTTAGTAAAAACACAACTCGCGAAGCCTCACGAAATATCGGTGTCTCTACCCATACATCTTTGTTAAAGGATGACTTGTCAGGCAGACAAAAACCTCGCAGTTTTTCTCTCTCTTCTGAACACGCTCCTCCACTCTCACCTCAAAGCTCCCTCGCCTCCTCTGGCAGCGGGTCCGAGTCTCATCTTGATGATCTGCGCCTCGGCTTCAACTCTGACACTTGGCTGAAAGGTTAGTGCCAGCCACCAAGCTTTTAAAAATTCACAATCATGTTTTGAGAACAGTGATGTAATTTAATTATAAATCAAAGATTTAGATACTTAATGAATGGTATCATAACTTTCCACATTCATAACTCTCACCAGAACATTGTGTGTGTTCGCTGTTAACTGTCACAGTTTTAGGTGCACTAAATGCTTTATCTTTTAGTGAAGAGGCTGATTTCCCGTTATTGTTTATTTAATCCTAATGAGCCTAGGTCACAGACAAAAATACACCAGATACACAGCCTTTAGGTTAAAATATTAACACTTTTTGGGACAGCTTTTGAGTCCTTCAACACGAGGCTCGCCGAGTGCAATCCCAAGTGGGTATTTTTTTTAAATAGTTCAGTTTGTAATGGTGTGCGAAGCTTCGAAAAGTCGAAGTCGAAGGTCAAATCTCCTTTTACTTCGACATATACAATAAACTCCACATATTCAAAAAATTTCGAAGGAAGGTTAAAACTTCGATAAATTATCAAAGGATTTAATTTTATCTTACAAGATATTACATTTTTCAATATTTTATCATTTTAAAAAGTTGTTAATAAACATAATTTTAACACTGACCAGTAATTTAACAACCACAACTTAAGCATGGATCAAAAGTGGGTAAGTAAATGTTAATATATTATGTTCACTATCGCCAACATAATTTTGTAAAAAATAAAAATACCTATAAAAAAATAACACCATGGTCATTGGTATGAAGCAGAGAAAGCGCTTTTGTTGTTCTATCATTGCAGCTCACGTCTAATTTTTAGTACTTAATATCCTATCTCTTTGGAATTATCTTTGACAAATTTACAAGTGCATTTTGACACACAAGTTTTTTTATAGCTTCTTTGCATTTTCTTTATTATTCAGAATGGCTGATACGGAAAGTAGGAAATGAAAACAAAATTTAATTCATAATTATTATAAAGGAAATGCAGATAAAAAGATAAAGTTTGCAAAATAATATGATAAACTCCATGGTGTAAGTAAAAATTAAAACTTAATTGATAAGTTACTAAGCTTATCAGTAAGCCTGTTTGCATTAATTATTAATAAGTCCTTAGGCAACAAATAAGTAAATTGTTATGGCCCTTGTTACTGACAAGATTTAGAAAAATAATTAGTTTAAAAATTAAAAGTAGCATTAAATGACAAATAAAAAAATCCATGGTAGCTTCGACTTCGACTTTTCTTCACAAGTTTCAAGATTCAATTCGACTTCGTTTCACATTTAAAAGGTGGCTTTCGCACATCTCTTTTAGCTTGAACGTGTTTTTACTAGAAAGCGGACAAAAATTGCCTTTAATGAGTGTTGAGTAGCCAGCTCTCACAAAGCTAGCTAGGTTCAGGTAGTGGCCCCAACCCCCATCTCATAAACCAATTCAAATATTTGCAAATTGTCTTGTTGTAAACACTCTTCAAATATCAGCAAATAGGTTCGCTTTTAGTGGCAGAGAAACTTGCTCTTCATCTTTTAAGCTTGTAGTTTTTTTTAACGAACACCACTGCCAACCAATCTTTCAAACTCTTAGTTGCTACCATCTTGTAAACTAAGTCACCCAAAACTACATGGGGCTGTTGAAAACTAGTATCAAAATGTGTTTATGCGAGAGGTTAGCGAGCACTCGAAAATTCAAGCTTTATTAGAGTTTTAGCAGTTGTTCAAAGTTGTTTGAACTCAACTCTTTAAGATTTTCACAAAACTTGAAAAAATGTCATTTCAAAATTTTTTATTTTATCATTAAAATTCTAAGTTTGATTTATTCTATTCATCTTTAAGATATTATTTTATAACAAATAAAGTCCCTAAATATTTAATTTATTAAAAAGTAAAAGTTTATGTCATAATATTTTTCACCCAAAAAAATTCAACTTGAAATATTTCAACCACAAATACTACTACTCTCTATTACTTGTACTAAAAAAAATAGTTTTCATTCAAAATTGACTCAAATTGACTACTTTTTTTTTCACATCCATTACTGTTTCCAGCCTTTGGTCCAGGTCATTATTTTATTCAAGCCATATATTTTCCACTACCGTCTTGCTAGGCTTGTCGTAGCTTCGTATGCCTTATAATCTATCTTAAGACCAGGACAGGCACAACATCCAGTCCCCACCCATTAATTCATCACTGTGGAAGGGTAAACCCACATTTCACCAATGATAAATTTTTCAGCCGTGCCGGGAATCAAACCTGGGAACCATAGATTAGTAGACAGACACGCTACTGACTGAGCTAAGGTGTCAGATTATAATACCTACTCACAGACCCAAAGTTTTTGTATTTGTTATCTCAACAACTTTCACTCCGGCACTAACCAGGTATTTGTGCTAATTATTCTTCCAACTTTTATCCATAAACCCTCCTAAGCTAACATAAATAGAATGGAGTTTAACTTTTAAATTTGATTAGTATGAGACCCAAGTACTTTTTTTTATCTAAACATTTTGATCACAGTGAATGTTTGATTTTAGACGTGCCTGCTTGGCTCAAGTCTTTACGACTCCACAAGTATGTATGGGTGTTTGTGGATCTCAGCTACGAGGACATGTTGGACTTGACCGAACAAAAGTTGGCAACTCGTGGTGTCACCAAGGGAGCCTGCCACAAGATTGTGCTCAGCATACGTAAACTCAGGGACCGTTCAAATATACTCGCCACACTCGAGAAGGTACATTTAGTTGATATCACATTCATTTAACTAACTAAAATGAACTAAATATAAACTACTTTTAAGTAAAGTGAACTTTAATCTGTGTATTGTTTATGTTTATAAATCAATGTTTTGTTTTAAGCACAGTGCTTTACTAGCTGTTCGGGTTATACTAATTACGCTAATGGGTTAGAGATGAGGTAGGTTAAATCACGAGGAAGTGTGCCCACATTTGTATGGTGGGAGGGAGTGAAACCATTTAGGAAAACCACCCTCAGTATATCTGACCAGGTTTCAAACCCCAATCTCCTTGTCATTGTCAGTCTTGTCTGTTATGAAAAGAGGGTAACAGAATAACTGAATGATCATATATTCAGTAATATAGATACAAATTTTAATCTATAATCCTTTAATTACACATATTGATGCTTATTGTCAAACTAAATTAACTATAGCTCAGCTAAATAATTGATTTAAGTTAGTTAACACTTCCTAAATTTGACTGAAGCAGCCAATAAAGATCCTACCTCAGGTCGAATAGCTGGAAAAACTGATATATCATAACGCTATAGCATCTCCACTTAGTAATAATGAAGTTTTTTTTAAAAATTATATAATATTCTTAAATAATTATTATAAATTTGTTAGAAAATGAAGCACAAATAAAACAATAAACACCCACTTATATTTAAATGAAAAACACATCTCACACTTTACATTGCTGCCACTGGACATAAAAGTAATGGCTGCCTCTTGACAACATCTTGGTTTCATCCTATCGGAATTCATCAGGAGGGCTACACGATTTTCTAAAAAAGAAAAGAAAAAAAATAAGTAGTGAAGAATAGGACACTCTTAGATATGACCATGTAAAAGGAGCTAATAACATGAAGGACAAACACCTTTTATGTATTTTTATCCACCATTCCTGTAGCTTCTTCCAAATATAACAAAATATTCCAAAAAGTGAAAAAAGAGGGTTTTCTTAAAGAGACAACACATATTTACAAACTCTTCAATATTCGATGAACACACATTTACAAACTCTTCAATATTCCGATGCTACATGACATCCTCCTCGGAAGATAAAGGCTGAACAGTAAGTTGGCTTCAATGATTCTAAATTTTCTGGTTGAATAAAAAGTATCTTCCGGTTTAGCTATTGTTATTTCCATTGCAAAAGGATCTAAAGATGGGATAGTTAACGAATATTTAGGTTGCTATACATATTTAAAAGAAAGTAACAAAATATCTCAAAGAAGTGAATAGAGGTTTTCCTTAGATTGGAATATTTAGGTTGTATATTTCGTTGGGTTCTGTCGGAAAGATTTTAAGACCTTGTTGATGTAACAGTCCTGAAAGCTGAGGCTACGATTGGTAGCATATGCTAAGAATGTTTTTTTTCTGGGTGCTTGATTTGGTTGTCATTTGTTGACGGAGAGTTTCATTGGCGAGGCCAATATATTGTGAAGCACGTTGCTGGGATTATAGTTTTTACATTAACGGATAAATTCCCAACATTTTTTCAAGCATTCGGGATCCGTCCACTCCTAGTTCATTCTCTTTTATTTGTTTTTATCCATCATTCCTATACTGTATTTAAAATATAACAGAAGATTTCCTAGTGATCGAGGCTGCTTGTACACAAGCAATGACGTGTTTTCAGGGGTATTGTTAGTTCTCTTCACCTTCCAAAGTTAATTTGAACCCATTTTTCAAGCTGATAGGCCCAGCTCTATTTAATTTTTTTTTTTTTCAGGAGGTTTTAACTGGTGAAAATCTGGGCAATATTCTGGAAGAACTGAAGGCAATCCTTATATCTCCCATGAAGGCAGCAAAGGCCGAGGCAGCTGAAAATGAAGACGAAAAGGAGAGAGAGGAGACTGAAATCACTATAAAAAAAGAAACTTTTCTGACCAATGGCAAAACAGATGATTCTCACAATTTTGTTTGTGAGGAAAATATTCCTAAGGCGTTAACCAGAGTTTTGGGCAAAGGTAAGAATAAGTTAATAGAAAATTTACTATTTATTTTTCTATATTTATGATAGAAATATGTGACTATAATATGAATAAAGAGTAGGGGTCTGCGAGCTTGGGTTTTTTCATTCGAGTCGAGTATTTCTAAAAGCTCCAGAGTTTGAACCGAGTTCGAATATATTAATAATTTTAAAATGTTAAAAAGAGTATATATTTGTTTGTTAAATGTAATTAGCTATCACATCTTTAAAATTTTAGATTTAAAAATTATACTAAAACACATGTTCTTAAAATATGAATGACACTCATTTTTATAAATATAAATACTTTTAGAAAAAAGTTAACAAAAGGAAATGTTGGTTTTTAAATTAGAAATAACACTTAAAAAACACAATTTAAAAATAAGAACAATAAAAAAAATAAAGGGCCTAGTAGTCATGTCTTTAAGGACATTAAAATTATACAAACAATTATAAAAAAAAAGTAATAAAATGAATAATTGCATGCTAGCTTGGAAATATACAATAAGATAGTGTAGAAACACTGCACAATAATGTAAGGTAAGTGTTAGTGAAGGAATTCTGCCTAAAATGATAGGTTATGCCTGGATAGAAAAACCACTTCTCTCTTCATTTCTTTAAAACTTCCACAGTGGCACATTCTTTTGAATTTTTAAAATATTACTTTTTCATTCAAGTATCTTCTTATGAAAAATAAATATTTACTAAAATTCAAAACACTGTGCAACTGTGGAAGTTTGAAAAAGTGGGAAGTGTAAAAATGTAAGAAGAAATAGAGATGTGTGTTTGTTTATATCCAGACCTAACCTATCTTTCCTTTCAGGTTGGCTTCCTTCAATATCACTTTACATATTGCTAGTCTCATATTTACCAAGGTATTGTACTTTCTGTGCAGTGTTTTCCCACCTACTAGTGAGTCCGCGGACAGAGGAAGAACATGTGCGGGTGTTTGTTGCACTTCTGGACCGTAGTTTGCAGCACGAGGCTTTCACAGTCCAGCAGAAGAAACAGCTGACAGCGTGGCGGGTGCAGATTCAGGAAGCTTGGCAACACGTCCTGCCTGTCCAACACAAGAGCACAGAACAACGGCAGCCCAGACAGAAGTAAGTTACTGGTCAACTGTTGCTTTGATTTTGGTTGAGACAATGTACAAATGAATGTTTTAAAGGCAGTATCAGGTAAGGGGTTCTTGGAGTCGTGATTGAGGCGAAGGGTCGTTGTAGAGAGGATCTAATAAGAATAGGGCAGCAAGAGGAGTTGTTTTATACATGTGTAAGAGACTTGCTCTAGAGAATAGAAGTGCCCTTGAAGTGTAAGGACATTATGAACAGGGCGTACTTTGCACCCATTGTCACACATGCAACAGAAACATGGACATTGAAGGTAAGAGAGACTAGGAACGTTTAGACCATGGGAATAAAGTTTGTAAAGAGCATGTTAACCATCACAAGGAGAAACCGGATTAGGAATGAAGTTATCCGGGAGAGAGTAGGAGTAAAATAGTAGAGGAAGCAAGACTGAGATGGTAAGGTCATGTAACGATTATGGAAAAGGAGAGAATGCCAAATACAAAGATGATGATGAAGTATGTAGGAAAAAACGCAAGGAAGTCAAAGAGATGGCAGGCGCAGATAATAGAAAGTGTGCAAGTGAGAGGACAAAAATATAAGTGATTAAAGGAGGAAGGATAGAGGAAGATAAGGCATTTTACTAAACTGTCTCGGCCACAGGCTGGAAATAGATGATGATATTAGGCGAGTTTTCGTGATTGACTTAGCTACAACTTTGTATCAAGTGTTATCGACCAAGTGGTTCTAACAAAAGTGGAGAGTGAAAATAACTTGTAAGTTGCTTTTCTTAAACAAAAATGGGGGCTGGGGTAGAGTAGATTCAACAGCTGGTAGTTTAATTTATGTGAACCTACATGTATTACAAATTGAGGGAAAAAGAATTATTTAATTTTATTCCTAGTTAGATTGGTGCTTATTTTGACTTGTACTAATATTTACACAACATGCCAAGCTAAAGATATCCTCCCAAAAATAACCTACATAATATGTAAGCGTAAATAGACTTAGCTCATATAATATTCTATTTCTTTTATCCATAACTAAATGGTTTTTAAGTACCTATGTACTGTAATATATTTCTAGCTAGTAATTGCTGTCCATTTTAATTTACATATAACTGTTAAAATCCATTGACTACTATGTTATACTCATTTAAATCTAACGTAAGAAGTCATGCTGTCTTTTTGAAATTGGTGCACAATTCTGAGATCTGGTATTGTCTTGCTCATAAACACTTGGTAACCAGCCGCGATAACGGGAGTGTGAAAACACACCTGATGATGATATTGAGCTATACGGTATGTGAAGTTCACTTTTTCAATTTGAAACCAACTTTAATCTAACATATAAATTGTTCTCAAAGTCAAACCAAAGTATGGATGTTATTTGTTGTTTGATGCTGAGAAAACATTATATTGTGTTGATGTATATAACATATATTGTAAAAATTTGCAATATTTGAGTAGTATTTGACTCTTTTTTCCAATGTTTAATATTAATGCTATGTTAACTTTTATTACTTGTTTCAGGTGGCACCACCACTGCCAATTTCCTCCATCAACGAATCAAAACACCTACACCCACGGACACCCCCTACCTCATCCTATCCCTCACCCCAATCCCCATCTCCATCACGGAGGGTGTCGAAGTCAAAGATTCCCTCCTCCTCCGCCTCCCCCTCCATCACAGCAGCAATTTCCCCGTCCTACCACAGCAGGGTATGGTGGCAGCTTGTATGCGAATCCTGGACCACAACATCGCAACAGTTTGTCTGTACTAAGCAGCACCGGTGGAGGGGTGGCTGCAATGATGGCAAAAAGGCCAAGCCTCCAAGATCCACTCACCGAGGTGGGTATTGGTCTTAATGAAATGAAGAATTTATAGAAATAAATTATTGGGCATAACTAGGAATTTGAAGTGAAAAATAAAATAATATGAGATATTCTTGAAGCCGAATCCAAGTTGAAAAAAAAAAAATATACTTTGCATAACCATGTAAATTTAGGTGTTAAATATAATTTACAAAATGCGATGTCCTAAACATAATAAATATATTTTGTCTTAAAATGATAAATTAAGTTATCACAAAATGTGATATCATAGTAAAGTCAAAGCTTTCAAAGCTTCGCACACCCATAGGCATAACATTGAATTTTAATATTTTCATACAATTGAAATTTTTCACAAAAGTTTTACATGAACATAATTGTCACGTCTACTTGCCTGTTTCAAAATGAAGTGATCATTTATCATATTGTAATGTATTGGCATAAAAATAGGCTGCCCCTGAATATGGGCTACACCCTAAAAACATCTCAAATATTTGTGAGCTAGGAAAGATCAGAAGAGAGTAAAACAATGATCATTGCTGCTTTATTCTTGAATATAAATAGATAGCTAATTGAAAGAGGGTTAACTCTGGTTCAAACCTGAAGAATCTGTGGATTTTGTTATATATTGGTGAGCAATTTTCCACCATTGAAGCTACCTTATGGATTTAATTATATAGGTTTAAATTGTTTTATTTCCCTATTTCTGACCTAGGATTTGATACTAGTAGGTTCAAACACTTGTAAATAAATGGTGACATACATAAATAGATAGTTTTATATATACTCGATAATGCTGTGACTCAACACTCAACATACTTCCTCGTTTATTCACTAAACATTCTCAAACGTTCTCTATTTTAATAAATTAAAATACATTCTGAAACAGAATTAATTAATTAATTAATTAATTCAAGCATGATTTGAAAAAATAATTTTAAAGTATAATTTAAACAAAAATAACTGCTCTTATCGATCTCTCTTTGACTGTTCCACTTTCGTATTTTTGTCAACATTTTCTGTACATTCATTGTGTGGCCTTATGAGGAATCTGTGAAGTGATGTGCGACCTTCCATTGCCAAAAGGTTTCCCACCCACTGTTAAAGTGTAACAGTCGCTGATTATCCAGTTGTAACTATTGTAATGTATGTTTTGTCAGTCTCAGACCCACTCGACACTGCAACGGACATCTTCAGCCCCTATGAAGCCCGTATATTTGAGCAGCCTAGATGTGAACAACGGGGCAGTGGATCCTGAGATTAACTCACGTTTGGAGTCTCTGTGTCTCAGCATGACTGAACATGCCCTAGGGGGCTGTGGGGAGATATGAGCGAGCACTCCGGACCAGAAGGGAAAGGAAACTTTGAACCTTAGTTTAGGTGATGATTACTTTCAGGACCCTTCTTGAAATGCCTTAATAATTTGCAGACTTGAGGTGCATTTACAATTGCTCACTATTTAATCAATTTTTCAAGAGCTCTTTTTTTCATGCCCTTGAGTTTCTGTTAGGTACAATTCCTAATCGAGACATTATTAGATTGGTTCTGAACAGAATCATCTTAAGTGTCTTGGAGTGTTCAAACATCAGCTCATCTGGTGATAGCAATTTTGTGCCATTTTGTGTGGATAACACGCCATTCAAAGAAGTGTGGGCTGTCACTTCTTACCTGATGTAATCACCAATCAAAACACCAACTTTACCAATACTAAATATTAATGGTTACTATCGGGATGGGACAGTGATGTTAGTGACAAAGTATCCAAGGACCCATTCCGAGCTACTAAATATTAAATTAAGTTGGTACATGGAGTTTCCTTTCCCTTTGTTTATTGATGTTTCTGAATGCTGAGGTTTCCTGTAAACTGTAAAAGTTCACAGCACAGGTCATTGTTTTAAGACATTGACCCTTCCTGTGTTTGAAGTTTCTTAGATTTTATGATACTATTCCAATTTTTTACTCGACAAATGTTTTTTCAAGCATCATAGATGGTAACCTTTTTCCATGTTCAATAGCAAATTCTTCTGACAGGATCAGATGATATTTTAGTCATTTGAACACCATTAAAGTAACATTTAACTGAATGGTAGAAAACTGTTCTAATTTCACTTGTCGTTTAGATAATTTGTTTTGTTTGTGTACTGTATCAAATAATTATCGTTTTAAGAATGAAGATAGAAGAAATTATTTGATGTTTTAAATATGTTTTTATGTTGTTGGATAGTTTTAACGAAACTTAACCTTGTTTTAGATTTAGGTTGATTTTTCTCTAATCAAAGTGTTGGGAGTTCTAGTTTGATGATAACTTTGAAGTTTCTTCCTAAGTAGTTTTTATCCTAATTTCTTGTTTAGAAATGAAGTTTCATTTGCTTTTATTAAATTTAAATGAGAGTTATGTAAAATCCTATATTTCTTGAATCTAAATCTTAAATTTTCTTTTGAATCCTCGAATCTTTAAAAATGTACAATTATTTTAAAGTGAAAATATTTAAAATTTAACTAAAAATAAAAGTTGTTTTAAGACTTGGTGCCACTGACAAAATAACTTTCTTCCTTGCACTCCCCTTACCACTGCGTATGACGCATTCCCCCTTCTGTTTCTTCTCGCAAGGTTGCATGTTTGGAATTGGGCTGGGCTACCTGGTTTGTATCTAATTCATAGATATCTCATAGAATGAGATGTGGATCCTGTTGTACTTCCAAACTCTAGGTCGAAAGAGTGAGTAAAAAGGATAATGGTTGGGTGGATCATCCAACATGTGGTTTCCTACCCATTTCATTTACACCAATTAGTTTATTGGGGACACTTTTCTACAGTAATGAGATTTATTTGGTATTATATTAGGTACTTTATTTGATACATAATTTCAGAAGCCTCATTACAGATGACACACATTAAAACACATAGAATATAGATTCCCTCGTGAGGAACACTCAATGAGTTGACAGCGTAGCCTAAATTCTGAGTCTCTTTACTTCACTGATCACTATGTGTGGGATTTGATTAATCTGTTAGTTTTGTCACATTATTTGAATCAAATACTGTGCTTGGCCGGAACTTGCCAATGGCCTAACTCAACTCACTCCCTTTGAACGCTAATTATAAGTTGCACTCCTAATTTAGTTTGTCTTGACTGCAACACACTTTCAAAGGACTGACCCACTATTCCTGCCGCTAGGAGACTTTTTCTTACTTACGTCTACAGTATTCTTTCAACTCCCGGTGTCATTAGACTGACCTCGACCCATGTGATCGGTTGAACTCGATGCAACTCTACTCGACTCTCATTGCTCTATTTTAGAACAGCTTTGTTTGTCTGCTAAGCCCTGTGACCTATCATCACACTTTTGGCAGGCGATCACTTAACTCTTAACTACTTGGTTCATCTTATTTACTAAGTTTCGGCATGGCGAATTGACACAAGCTACACATGATACCAATTCCTTTATTGCTTAGAATTTTCTTTCAAATCAAGATACTTTTTTTTGAGGTCTTTACAAATCTCGCATCTCTTGAACAACATAGGATTAGAGAAAAGAGGTGGTGAGTGTCCCATCTCAAATTTAAATAAAATATAAATAAATTTAAAGCAATTTTCAAGCTTTAACTAAACACTTTAATTAGTTTAATATCAATTTTTGTAAATTATTATAAGCAACTGTATGGAATGTTTTTGCATGGAACAGTTAATTTACACAAACCCCTTGGTGCGTGTAATTTACCATTTGTAGGAGAAACACGATGACTGTGGAGAAATGTACATCAATTTTTCAATGTCTGTTTATGTGCACAACTAGTAAGTCTTTATCAAGGTAGGTTGAAATAGTAGTGTTGCCTATGTAGTGTTTGGTTTGTGCAGTGTGAAGCATGTATTTGTCATAGTGGTGGAGCTCTACACACAGGAAGTGATTGTTCATCAAACTGAACATGTAAAGTAAATGTTCTTAGCGTAAAACATTTTTATCACTTTAAATATTTATACTCCATACAGACTAAAACTTATGATAATATTACAATTTGGGATCTTTTGTATCTCATACGCTACTGAAAGCAAAGCATGGGGTAGAAAAATCTAATAATGACAATTAGTAAAATGGACACAAATGGAATTCAATCATAAAATATATTGCATCAACTGTTCTAATTTCACTATAAGACTGGCCCTATCTCTTCCTAGCTAAGGCGAATCTAGTTTGTTTACAAACACATGATATAAATTTGACAGATAAATTATTCCCTTGGTTCTCTGCGGTATTAAACTATTCAGGGGAAAAGCTATCGTCTGTATGGGGTATTGTCACCAATTTCAAATGTTCATATTTTTTAAACATTGAAATATCAAGGCTGAAGATAGTATTGTAGGCTGTAGGCATGCTTTTAAATTAGAGTATTTGGAATTGGTATTTTATTTTGATTTCTATTATCGATGAATCAGTCGGTGTGGCTCTCTTGCGGGCTGATGAATGGTGTCAACTCTATCCATTATATCCGGGAATTGGAGGACTCGAGGTAACTATTTCTTTTAATGCTCTATTTAAATGTAAAGCAGAGGTGGCCAAACAGTCGATAGCGATCTACCGATCGACCACAGCCACTAGTTTGGTCAATTGCCTGGTTGATTTATTAAAACAGACTGAAAGAAAGAAAAGAGGGTTTGCAGATTTTTTTCAAATCAACATTAGAAAATCGAGATATTGTAGCTGTCTTATTGATGACTATTTACAATCCTGCCTTTGCTTATGACAGAGTAATTATGAACTCTCACTTAACAAACTATCCTAAGATTATGCGGTGTCATGCAGTAACTTCAAAGTCAAGTGTTTAGTGAGAAAATACTTTTTTTTTTTCAAGGAAATTATTTATTTTATGTGGTTTGATAAAAAACTCTGTTTCAGTATGTGTAAAGAAAAGACTAAAGTTCTTAAATGCAATATAGTTTTATCATTAAAACACAAATTGGGTTATTATTTTTTTTACCAGTGGAACAAACAATGTAAGCCTATGGTTCCGTAGTAGATCACAAAGGATTTTTCTTGTCTGGAGTAGATCCCTAGATCAAAAAGTTTGGCCACTTCTGCTGTAAAGCTTTTGAAGAAATCTTTGCTGAACTTTTGTCGTTTGAAGAAATAAAAATATATCGTATAGCTGGTCTGAAATGTTATTACAGTAACCAATTTTGTTTGAGGTTTAAGACTGAGGAGACAACACCAGTCTTCGCAGAAATTTTACTATGAGTTTTATCTATGTTATTATTTTTTACTGTAGTATTTTCCATTCAAACCTTGCTTATTGTAGTAAAATAGGTTGTAAGTCCAAAATGTAGTTTGAGAATCGGAAACCTGATTGTAATCGATTGGAAAGCTTCAAATGTAGCAAACATTCGTTTATACTTGGAGCTGGGAATTTTTTTAAAATATATATATAAAGTTCAAACTTGGTTATCGGTTAGGGCTTATAGGGAATTTGAGAGTATCAGCACTGAATAAAAGGGTTTTATAGCAAAAATACAAAAGTGTTAACAAAATTATGAAAAAAAATTGCCACATGACTATAATTAATAATAAAAAAAAGGACAATTGCATGCTTACAGGATAGCGATGTATATAATCATAACTTTAAGGAAGTCCTCTTTTCACTTTCTGAGGTAATTTTGTTCTATTTGGAAGTGAGTACAGGAAAAATGGATAGAAACATATACATGGGGAAGTATGGCCTTTACATAGCTGCCACTGGACAAAGAGGTAATGGTTGCCCCCCCAACCCCTTCAAGAAAATTATTGCTACCTCCCAATCCCCTGTCTTAAGTTTGATTATAACAAAACTTACCAGGGAGTGTGAGCAATGTACCTTCCTAAAAGAAAGAACGAAAAACACAAAAAGAGGGGAAAAGGAAATAGGTAAAAAATAATGACACTTAGAGAGAAACATGTAGAAGGAATGAATAACTTAAAGGGCAAACACAGAAAATGAACATTGGATGTGAATATATAATAACAAATAAGGAAAACCTATTTTCATATGATATCTTTAAGAAAAACCTCTTTCTTTAAAAAGTGCTTTTCTTTAAAGAGTTGTACTAAATATTCACATCCAATATTCATTACCTGTTTTTACTATGCTTTTTGTTCCTATCTTTGTGACTTATTTTTCTTTACCTTTTTTTAAATTTCTTTTTAAGGAAGTTCCATTGTGCCTTTTACATTCACTCCTGACAAGTTTCGGTAGAACGAATCCTATGACAGGGGATTGGGCGGTAACGGTCGATTTTCTTCAAGTCAGCCAATCTGTATTAACTGTTATTCTCTGGGAATTCAGTTTATAGTGTGTTTTGTCTTTTCATCCTATGAATAGAAAGTAAAACTCTTAATCAAATTAAAGCAATGTTCTACCAAAGAAATTAAATATTAAAAGGAGGATAAAAGGGCAAGGCCTAAATAATTACCAGAAAATTGTAGGACTCAAAGTTGACAAATAAAACACAACACAACAAATAATCATGTAATTTTCAGGGTACATCAGTCCCCCTTTGTTCAGCAGAAGAGAGTAAAACACAAACTGAACTATGGCAGCATGGCTAGAGGTAGATCATAGTCACTGTCGAAGAAAAATATTATTGGGATTTATCATAAGCTTGTTAGAGAATAACTTCAAGTTGGAATATTTTAAACAGATTTTGCTTTTGATTAGTGGGTGAGGGCGGAGAACCCAAATGTTTTGAGTACATTTTTAATTTTTATAGGATTTTCAAATTACTAAATAAAGTCTTTAAAATCCAAATTTATTTATTAATATCTTGATTAGATACATTAATTCCTATATTGCTCTACAAAACAATGCAAGTAACTTAATGTTAATATTTCACCTAAACATTTAGAATACCTTGCTGTGGGGCCACTTAGTTATTAAAAATAAACTTATACGGCAAGATTTAGCTGGTGCCAATATATCGGCCGCGAATGTGTTCTAGCAGTACCTTGGCGCGCTGAGTGTTTAAGGGTTAAGAGCCCCCTCTGGGTGTGTGATGAAGTTGTAGAAAGAGAGGATGCCCAAGAAAATGATGGAAATGAAGTATGTGGGAAAAAGACTGCAAAGGAGGCCAAGAAAGAGATGAGAGGAGCAGATAACAGAAAGTGTGCAAATGAGAGGAAAAGAATAGTAGAAGGATAGAGGAAGATCGAGGCACTTTACTAAACTGACCTGGCTGTAGGCTGGAAAGATGATGATGATAAAAGTTGTACATTTCTTTTCAAAATTTAAAAAAAAGTCTTGTGCAATTGGGTTTTTAACATGGGTTATAAAATATGTTTTATATTAAGTACTCTTAAAAAACTTGGGCTGTACTTGAATATGTTATAATATGATTTTGTTTAATGTTAACTATATAAAGCACGCTTGCAATTGGATTTTTCATTCATATAAATTACATAGTTATAATATAACAAGACATATGCGAATACCAATATTACAGGTGTAAATGTCCATAACTATCTATTGAGCAATTAACGGTAAAAACCAATTAACCATTTGAACTATTAAATTCGCCTTTAAAATAAATTTCTTAGTATGCTGGCAAATTTTTTTGTTTTTGTTATAAAACCTTTGTTTGTTGTAAAATTATAAGGTATAGTCATAATAGTTTTAGTAATTCTAACAACTATCATTAATCTTAACAGTAAATTATGTGATACAGTGTTATATTGTGATCACTGTTTGAAGTAAGACTGACAAAAAAAAATTCATTGGTGTGTTAAAGAAATTGTAATGTTTACATAAATGGAAAGATTATATAGAGATATATATACATTGATACAGTTATTCATTCTATATATAGGTATCAAAGCTAAAGTTGGTACTTTATTTACCATGTATACCTCAGTTTTAGCTTATGTGGTGCTGACTGACAGTTCACAGCTGATTTCTGGCAGTCAACATTTAGGTATATACCTAAATTTTGAATGTCAGAAGTGACAACTGCTAAAGACATGTTTTTTGCAGATCATATGGTTCAGCGTAGGGATACATAATTTGGTCTGGTAGCTTTTCAAAGCCGTCAGAAGTCATCTGTGAGCTGTCAGTCAGCACCACATAAGCTAAAACTGAGGTATATAAATTATAACAAACAACCTATCTAAAGATACTTTTTTTTTTAGTGGTTGTGATCTTAGAAATGTTTGGAACTTAAGCTATATCTTAAGCAAATTGAAATTGAGAGTTTATATTAGTTCCACTGTATCTTCACTATTAGCGCCATTAAACCTTCACTATTGGCCACTATTAGCTGTGTTTGTGTTGCTTGCATTTTGAAAACTAGCTCTGAACATTTTGCGTTTGTGTCCTCAAAATAAAATATGTGTTCACATCGTAAGTCAAACACTTAGTGAACTTTTTTTAGGTGTTGTTGAAGTAAATGAATAGTGATTTAACAAAATGTATCAGGCTTATTACCGGTGAATTATTTTATTGCTATTATTTTGTAAAATGTACTAAAATTTAACATTTATTTTCATAAAACAACTATAAGAAATTACCTGCCTCGGTGGACACATGGTCTAAATCGCTGCGATCGGGTGTACTGAGGGTGGTTTTTCCTAAATAGTTTTCCACTCTCTCGCCACACAAATATGGGTACACATCTTATAAATATAACCTTCCTAATCCCTAAAACCATTATTGTAATTAATACATAAGCGTATAAGCTGAATGGTTGGTAAGACGCGGCGCTAGAAAAAAGTTAAAAAGGATTCGTATTTGAAAGTTTGTGTAGGTTTGCTGCTCTCACTCTTAACTGTGGATGATATAGATATGACGCTAAACTGTAGCCATAATCTCATTGAACATTTAGGGTCGAAGTACAAAATATCATTCTAAACATTAACTATAATGTGTTCATATGTTCCTATAGAAAATAAACCTAGCTATGAGTTTTGCTACTCATTTATGAAAAAGAAACGCAGATCTTTTAAGTAGACTTCATGATATTTTTGTCACCTTTTACACTAAAACGTTTCATGTTCATACGATTTAAAAAAATCATACGATTTAAAAAAATAAAATATTTCCAAACTAAAAACAAATCAAATATTACTCAAAGAGTTGTGAGCAAAGCTTGTGTGCATAGTCAATACCTGATGGTTAAATCTCTATTTTAATACCTGGAAAGTAAAAAACAACACGAAAGTAAAATTAAAAATAAAAGCAAAAGAAAAGAAAAATCCCTATGGAGGCCTTATTTTCATAATCACTACTCATTTGCTATTTTTTCCCCCAACATGAGCATGTTGTAAACCAATTAAGTTTTCAAATTGTGAACATTCAATCATTTAAAATGCAATTTTTTTACTAATTCATGGTAGCTCCTAATGTTATTGAACTTTTTAGTGACAAACAATTTAGTTCCTTCTTCCACTTGTCTCTTGCCGAGATTTGAACCAGTGCTTTCTTCTTATAGCAAATTAAATAGTTTTTATGATTTGTATTTTAAACTTAATTATTTCATTTCATTTCATGATGTTTTCTTGAGACTTCATTCAAAATAATTGGCTCCTAAGACTATCACAAGTAAACAATACAACATCACATTATAAATGTTCGTCTCTTGTTCGAAATGGTATAGTGCAGTTGACCCTCAAATCAGTACGCTGAGTGGCACTCCCGGTATTCAAGATATTTTCATTCATATGTTCTTAAGTTAAATATTGACAAAACCATTAGCAGTACACGAGTTGGGTGTTTACTAGAGTTAATACGATAAAAAGTTTCTAAATACAGTCTAAAAGTTGAAACTTTCCACAAAGTCTAAAGATCCTGATATTTTGTTTGATCATCAAGACCTAACGCCTGTGAAACTAAAAGTAACTTAGCATAGAAGTGTAGAATGGATCTTTATAAATCGAATGATGTAATTTCATGGCTGAGGTCACAACAAATTGTATTGTCATTTGTAATTTCCTCCTCTCTCATTTGTTCTACTGCCAGACTCAGTAACGTTTTAAACCCACTTGGTTTCTGGCTTTAAAGAGATTTTTGTTGGACTATTCTAGCGCCTCAACTAGACTTTTGCATCTGTTGGCTCACTCTTATTTATTCTAGATTAATTTAAAGCTAGATAACCTTACATATCAATTTTTGTTGGTGTTTTGTCCTTTTTATCATCATAAAAGGAGTAAAAGTAAATTATTGTAAAAAAGTTTGATTTTATTAACAAAATAAATCATTATGATGAAATCTAACACATTATTGACTAGTAACCATATTGCCATTCTATCAAATCATTTACTTGATTTAGATTGAAATGTTTTGTTTTTTCCTTCAAATTTGGTGAGTTTTTGTTTTGAAGCGGCTTTGTTGTGTGACTGTGTGGTGTTCACTGGATAACATGGTGTTTACTTACCCACACCTTACATTTTGGCTACTAGCCACATAATTTAAGGGAGGAAGGTAGTGGGGGAGAATAAAACCATCCCCAATGCACCTAATTGAGATTCAAACCTTGACCCCCTTGGTACAGGCAATCCAGTGTATTTTGAGACTGACACCTTAGCCCCTGTGACTACCAATGCAGGTGATGCTGGGTTTACCTAATGGAATTGTTAAATCAAGACACTAATATTTACGTTTAAATGGTGTATACATATTTTTTAATATGACAGAAGACTAGGACCCAATTATACAAAAAAATTACAAAGGACACAATAAATATAATTTTGGCCGTGTGTGTAAAAATTAAAGCAAGTTCAACCTTTTTAAATAAAATTAATTTTTCTGCCATAAGATTTGTAAGGGGATGTCCATAAACATTATTTTTTACCCCCTTCCCTCACAATTTTGTGAAACCCCCTTCTTATACTACACAATATCACGCTCCCCACCCCCTATTTGAATATTATTGTTAATTGTAGAGCTAATATAACCTATTCATTGAAACATGTTCGCGATGTTCAACGATCATAGTTGATGAGTCGATCATTATTTGTTTATATGTCAGTGCAGTCGAGTTTATTAACACACACAACCACCTGATACATTTAATTGTAATGTGATGTCATGCATTATCTGACTCCCCCTCCCTCCTCTTGTCATGCTTAGTCACGGCAAGCACCACTGCCCCCCTCCCCACGATAGGCAAATGTAGTTTATTGACAACCCCTTCAAATATTGTCCAAAAAATGTGCTTTTTTTCACGTTGCTCTAGGATGAACTTTTATAAAATCCATAGCTAGGACATTAGTTCGCTTGGTGCGATGCAGATTTGTTTTCAACCCCTCTTATTTTTATTGCGAATATTTCCTATATTTGGTAGACTGTTGTGGCTTTTCCACGATCTCATGTGCACATCTAGTCGAGTGCAACAAACTGAAATTTAAATTATGTTCATTAAAAAATAAATAAATTAAAAGCTGATATTTCACTGCTCTTTTAAGGGCTAAAATTTAAATATTCAATTTTGATATCATTGTTGGTATGCTTTGGATAGGTTGCTATGTTAATTTGCATTAAGATATAACTTATATATAATAATATATGCTTTGTTTGTACAGTAACTGACTGGAAAATAAGTACAAATAGAACATGAAAATATCTTCTTTTTTTCCCCTCAAATATATTATAAGTGGTGAGTGGTGTTTAAGAAAATCCACATTATATTAAATTCACAAAATACTTCACATTGATTGTGTTGTAAGATGTTATGTACAATCTTTTATTCAAAAATTCTGTACGTTATATGTATAAACTCATAAATATCCAACTAAAAAAAAGAAAAAAGAAGGTTCAAACCAAATTGTTTCACATTCATATATATTTTTAAAGGTGTTCAAATTATTTCCTGTTGTACATTTCAGATTATTGTGATTTTTTTTGTTCTTTTTAGTATAATTGATTATGCATATTTTTTGTTTAAAAATTTTAAGTATGTTTTTTTAAATCCTGTGTATTTAATGGTTAATATATAAGATAATTTTGTTAAATATTATAGTTTTAGCCTTCCCAAAAAAACTAAAAATAATACAGACTGTTTTATGTGGAAGTAATTTTAAAATGTAATTTCTTTCTTGTAAATGATCTTGATACTTTTTTTGTTGTTGTCAATACACCATTTTAATATATTTCTTGTATGCGGTTATTTAATAAGATGAATAAATGAATCTGGTTTAAAAAGTTATTTTAGTGCAGTTATATTTTAACATTTAATAGCTTTGCCAGCATAATCATTTTAGGTTATTTAAAGTAGGTCTACTTTCTGTATTCTACTTTAGAGAAAAGTGGAATAGTGATTAGTGAAACTGATTTATTTGAAAAATAATAATAATAATAAAATAACAATAAAAATAACACACTCCCTGCCGCAAGTATAGCACAGCTATCTGCATGGGCCTGGCAGCCATTTTTCTACTTGTATACTCCTACCTGAACAAAATTATTGTTACTCTTTTGTTTACACATTTACAACTTTATTCATAGACATTGTATAGCATTGAACTCGTGGTGCCATCTATCAGCTTCAATATGAAGTAGCTTGCTTCAGACCTTCTTTGGTGGCTGCATGATCTAAGGCGTCACTTTCCTGTTGGATTGTACTGCCAATTACAGGGAGATTAGAGTTTGAATCCCGGTCGGGTGTACTGAGGGTGGTTTTTTCAAAATTATTTTTCATTCATCCTACACATAAATGTGGGTATATTTCCTCTAAATTTGAACCTTTCTCGTACCTAAACCCACTAACCTAATTACTACATAAGTACGAGTAGTAAAACATGCTAAAATAAAAAATAAAATTGATGTATTCAGACTGGCTAGAACCACAGTTTTTTATTAATTAGATGACATTACAATAACTTATTGCAATGAAAGGTTGGATCATACCTGCACTGGGGAATGTTAGGGCAAATTAAGACGTTTCAACACCTGCGCCAGGAAACGTTTAGGAAAACTAAGGCATTGTTTCAACACCTGCGCCAGGGAACATTAGGGCAAACTAAAACGTTTCAACACCTGCACCAGGGAACATTAGGGCAAACTAAAACGTTTCAACACCTGCACCAGGGAATGTTAGAGCAAACTAAGGTGTTTCAACACCTGCACCAGGGAACATTAGGGCAAACTAAAATGTTTCAACACCTGCGCCGGGGAATTTTCGAGCAAACTACGTTAGTTCAACACCTGTGGCAGGGAACATTAGGGCAAACTAAGACGTTTCAACACCTGTGCCAGGGAATGTTTAAGCAAACTAAGATGTTTCAACACCTGTGCCAGGGAATGTTTAAGCAAACTAAGACGTTGATTCAACACCAGTACCAGGGAACATTCAGGCAAACAAAGATTTTGGTTCAACACCTGCGCCAGGGGAAGATTTAAATTTGTTTAAGTAGTTTACTGGATAGTCATCTGTGAGTTGGAATCTTTATATCCTTTGTTTACTTTTGGTAATGCAAGGTGAAAAGTGCTAATTTTAGTGGTATATTTCAATAATTAATTATAATTTACCTAAACAAATAAACTGATGTGTCTAAAAATAATTAAATTGATTAAATTAACCTGGAACAAGAATATAAAGTCACATTACTTACAGTTATTAGAAAATTGTGACTCCCAGTCACACAGACACAAAAAAATAAAATATCTTTTTTTTTTTGTGCTTTATAAAATTCTATTTTCTCAGACCTAGTTATAATTGAATCATCTATACTACAATTATTATGCGCACTGTAAATTAAATTCTTACATAAAACCTATTTTGTGGAAATCGCTAGGTGTGGCCATACACTCTTACCCTGTAACTATTTATTCAATTAAAATTTTAAACATTCTAGAAATGGACTTTCCTCAAATCTGTACCATTCTATTTTATCAACAAATAAGTCTTGGGAAACTACTTTCCTACGTTTGATATGATTTGCAATCTCAATTATCTTCTAAATTAATAAAACGAGTTTTTTTGTCTGTCATGAGCATTGTATGTTATCTACCGCAGGCAGAGGTCTGAAATTTTAAAATTGGCAACCCCTGTCCACCTCGAAGCTGGAGTTTTTAAGGTTTTGAAGATATTTTATGTCTGTTTGAAGCAAAGAAGTGTATGGCTATCCTGGACAATGACAGGCACTTCTGCTAGTTTTATACAAATCATAATACATGAAATAGATCAAACAAAATAACTAATTTACACTTTCACCCTTTGCATAGAGGCAGCCACTATTTATTTTACTGAACAGCAGTGTAGGATTTAAATCCTAAGGAATATTACTGCTAGTGATTCTTGAATTATTTTTTTTATTCTCTTATTTTGTATTTAAATAAAATAATTGGAGTGTCTATTATTTTTATATAATTGAAGGACTAACTTAAGGACCAGACCCCATTCCATCATTTAACACCTAATTTGAACACAATAAGAACTGAAAAGGGAGGGGGATTCATACCAGTGTGGAAAAGTTCAACACTTATTCCGGTTTTGTGGGTAAAAATAATATTCAAATACAAGAAAAAGTTGGTTTTATTCATCTATAGTTTGTTCCTATCCTCCTCTCTTGTGTTTCAAAAATTATGTGCATCAAAGTTCTTGATAATTTCAATTTTCTTTTTTAATTTGATAAGTTGTCATATCTTGAAGCATTATAAAAGTTTCCACATAATGCAGTCCTTTATTTTAACTAAAATTTAATGTATTTTATTGTAAATGTAAAGTGAGGATTTATCTTTCAGTATTTACGAGTAAAAAAGTAAAAAAAAAACATAATTTTTTATTTGCAAGGTATTATTGTAAGACACCTGCATGTGAGCTATGTATACTGTTTGTAACAGTTAAACAAGGGAAGGAGGAATCAAAACAATTTGTTTCAAACCCTCTTATTGTTCTTGAGGGTAGGAGGAAGATGACAGAGGGGTTGTTTTTGGCTGTAAAAGAATAATATGCAAGAACAAAAGTGTGGGCAATCGGCTCTAGAGAAACACACACAATATTTTATTTTCGTTCAAAGAGTGTCATGGATTTGATGGTCAAGTTTTGTTCCTATGATGACAAATAACAGCAACGAGTTCTGGGAATAGGCAACTATCAACGTGATTTACCTAATATGACCAATTTGATATTTCCTTCATTCTTACCAATTGTCTGCTGCTTGGATGTTGGTAGCATAACATTTTTATTCGGTTGTGTGTCTAACGAATACGTTTTTATCACACATAATAGATTGAACAAGAAAGAGAAATAATAAATAAGATGTGGGGGGAATAAATATTTTAAAGTGAAAAAAAAAAATTATGAACACGTTTCGTATAGCCTTTTTTTAAAAACTGTACAAAGATGTAATATTTGCCACAAAAAGAAAATTTTGCCTTCAACATTGAATCCCTCAACCTAAGTTTAATTCTATCGTAACTCTTCAAGAGGAAGTGTAAAATTCTACCCCCATAAAAAAAAAAGATACCAAGAAACACAAAGACGTAAAGGAAATTGATGAAATATCAATGTTGGTCAAACCTATCAAGAATGTACTATCAGTTGTGAATAATGTTGTCCATAATATAAGTCATTAATAACACAAGAATGTACTATCAGTTGTGAATAATGTTGTCCATAATAGTGTTGTCTATAATCATACATAACGTTGAAGTGTTGTTTTGTGGGGAAAATTATACTTTCTTTAGAGATGGGTCAGTTCCAAATACAAGGAAACATGCTACACAAAACAGGTTTACTTTTCTGTGTTAATTATTATGTTTTTATAGAAAATAAAAATAGTAACAAAATGATTACATTTTATGGTTTATAACATATTCATTTAAATTAATTATCTGGGTTCTGTTTAAGTTTTCTTTATAATTATTTTCGTAAGTAGTGTAAAGGCATTAAAACAAATTTCTATTGAAAATTTCATTTTTAATACTATATACTCAATTCGCAAATATCCATAAGAATTTGAGGCTCCCATCCTTTGTATTATTATGGTCCGAGAAATTGATAATAATTACACTGAGTTCAATTCCGACCACATACACATAAGTCATTAATAACGTCATATTGATTGTTTGCTTCAGTAGTTGAGTGGTCTAAGGCGTCACTTTTGCAACAGACTGGACTGTCGATAATAAGATCAGGGTTGGAAACCCAGTTAAGTGTACCAAAGGTAGTTTTTCACTTCCTCTAACTTCAGCCATCATCATTCCTCACAAATTAAAATAATTACAGCAAACTCTCGACTATCTGCGGGTGAATTATCCGCTTTGCGGCTTAACCGCGGCATTGCCAACAATAGGAGACACGTTTTAGTAAAACGCCGCGTTGATGGAGAATACAGGGCTATCATCTGCTGTACTCGGTAAATTCCTAGGGAAGCGATAAAAAAGTTTATGCAAAGGAGACTGCACGGGAATAGACCCATAACCTGCTTAATTATCTGGAACAGGAAGATGATACGCTCCTATCCGACAAGCTGATGTTACAGAAAAAAACATAGCGGGATAAGGAAAATCGAAGCAGCTGCAATGGTGCAGAAAACTAATACAAACTTTTTAAGTGATGTGTTCATTTTGAGTAAACTGTATATCAATTTAAAGTTTTTTTTTCTTTCATCTTAGTATGTGAAATATAATAATGTGTTCACAAATGCAATCACGATAGGTGAGTACTAGTTTGAATTGAATGTGTTACAATCTCTTGTTTTACTAAATAGGTGAATTATCCACGGTTTTGTGTTCTCTGCGGCACTCGTCCCCGCCATTACCTCGGCTAATCGGGAGTTAACTGTGGTTCATTTGCCTACAACCCGAACGGGTAGGAAGAAGCAGTTACAAAACAAAAAGTTTACATTTGCAACATATTTTACTATAAGACACTATCAAACAATTGATATCCTATATGATTTTAATAAAAATAAAACATTCAATAAATAGAAAGTTGAAAGTGTTGATGATTAATTTTCTATTTTTTTTTCATAGTTTCACTATACAATGATATCTCCCTTAACGGACACACCCGAATAGCGGATTCTTCTCTATAACGAACAGTTTAAATTTCCCTGGCAAAATAACATTGGCCCACAGATATTGAAAACACTAGTCGTTACTGTAGGAATGTCAGGAATGTCATTGTCTCGCATAAAGTATGAGCAGCCCTGGGCCTTCACAGGGCTTCCATCGGCTTAGCCTGTGCTCGTGCACACATACAAGCCTAGAGTACAGACGGCTTACTGTTCACATCTCATTCTGTTTGTGCATTGTTCTGTGTTTAATGCAATCTGCACAGTAAACTACGTACAGTATTTATTCACTTGACATAATTATCCTGCATACATTACTGAACAATTCAGTAATTAGATTGTTGTAGTTAATATTCACAGTATATAGGTTCACATAGATTGAACTGTGTTCAAGCACTACGATTAAAAAATATATATCTTAGTGACGGACATTTTTTGATCCTGAAAAGTGTCTGCTATTAAGAGATTTCACTGTAGTTATTTTATTTGCCTTTACAACCACAGTTATGACGTCTCCTCCTCTTAATTTTGTGTGCAGGTGTCATGCAATAGCAACTGCTGTGTAAATATAATGTCATAGTTACATCCCAGCAATAACTTTATTTTGTCATTCAAAATTATAAGCCCTTAAATATGAAAACTTTCCGTGTCTACAAAGCTATGTTGGATTAACTTATTTAATGTTAATCCAATTATTGCTTGAATTCACACAAAACTGTATAATAATAAACATAGATTAAACTATTATTATACTTGCTCTTAAAATGTAAGAAAAATATTATGACATGGTTATTTATATAAGACATGTGGAAGCAAGAAATGTTAGTAAGATATGATATCACCTTCTAATTACTGTGGCTGCAATATTTGATATGATTGTATTTTATTTCTTAATGTGTTGCCATAATGGTGGAGTAGTCTTACATTTATTTTAATTATGATGCATTGGTGAATAATTGCACTTGAGATTTATTTACATTGCCTCGTTAAATTATTATTATTATTATTTCAAAAATCTTGCCAACAAGTTGTGAACCAACCCATAAGAAATAGCGGCAATAACAAGCTTCTAGTTGGTTGAAAACATGTAAAATAGAAATTCAGAAGTTATTTTTTACAAACTAATGTTAAATAACTGGGCAATATTATATTTACACGAGTAATTCTTACAACTTTTGATCCCCCAAACTTAAATATTAGTAGTAAATTTTATATTTAAGTTATGAACAATAACAAGTGTATTCATTTAAAGAAATGGAAATTGTTTATAAAAATGTCTAAACTATTGTAATCAAAATTATGGCTTATCTAATTTCTTCTATGGATTATCACAAAGTTTTGGGTAAAATAAAACTCAAACTTATATGTCTTAAATCAAAATCTATGATTGTGTTTTAGAAGTAGTTTTAGTTCACTTCCTGTTTTTTTTTTTTTATTATACCAATTTAGTGTGTCGGCTATGTAAGGCTGAAGGTGACCTATCAAATAATAATGGTCAATTTTTAAGATATTTAAATATTGTCTGTGTTACTCTCAAGAGTGATTATGATTTAAACTTAAACTGTCTATTGTAATAGTTCGAGAATTATTTTTTTGTTCATTTTTGTCATCACTGCTTTGGGTAGACATTATGTGAATGCGTCTTAAAATGCTTCGTCACTGGCAGTCAGTTGTAGAATATAATAGTTGTTTATTTTTTTGTTACCTTACCTTTCTTTACTACTTTTTTTGGCATCACTATATCTCACTTCCCTGCCTGGCTAGTCGCATGATTACAGTGTGTTGTGTGAAAAGGGGCAGGAGGGGAGGAGTTGGTTGGGTGAGGAAGGGAAAATGCCCACATTTTCCTAGTGGGAGTGTGGGAAATCATTTAGGAAAAATCAGCTTAATACACCCTGCCAGTATTCGAACTTCACCCTCTTTGGCACAAACAAACCAGATCAAGCAGGTTTGATTTCTTAGCCAGTGGGATTTATTAATTAAAGGACTAATTATTTAGGTGGGTCAGCAGAATGTGAATTCACTATATATATCTGGCAAGTATGCAAATATTTGCGCTCTTTGGCCAATACAACGTTGTTCAAGGTCAGTAAGTGAGCAAACTAGTTGATGATTGGATGAAGGTATAATAAGTGTGATAAAAAAAAAGATGAAAGCATCTCTTTACAGGGATGGTACAGCACACATCTTAATGCAAGATTGTGCCAAGTACACCTTAGTGAAAAAGTTTAGTATGTACAACTTATAAAAAAAATCCTGCTTTAACTTTTTTGTTCTGATAGTAGATAAATATTTATCTGGGATAGTCCCAAGGTCACCACCAAGTAAATAGCCGCGCTCATGATGGGGGTGGGTAATTGAATGGTTGGCTATAGCTAAATCTTCCAATTTTTACTAACATCGTTTTAAAATTGTACAGGGAATTGAATCATAAGCAGATTTTCATTTAATTATCATTATTTTCTTTAATTAAAAAAGTAAAATACAGGTTATTTAAAACAAAATTTATGTTCTTTTCATTATAAAATTACTAATTCCACTATCATTTCAAAGAAATATATTTAATTTTTAATGCATTTATTGAAGTAAAGCTCAGCTTGACTCTATAATCTGATAATTTCAAAGAAGCATGCCCGAGTTCAACTCTAATGAAAAAACTTGAGCTCGCAGACACCTAGTGCTACTCTACGATTAACTCTTTTTTATTGCTATATGTTCATCATTATTTTATTTGTTGCCTGATCATCTAGAACACTGAGTCTAAAACTTTGGTCCACAGATAGGACCATAGGGGACATTCAAGTATTATATAAGCAGATTTTTAGCCATTTTTAACTCCTCCCTTCTTTTTTTTTCATGCAATTTTACCTATAGCCTGAACAGATAGTCATACATAATGATAAAAAAAATGTAAACCTCATGCAATTTATAAATTACTGGTAGTTATTAACAGAGGTGTAAATTAATATTGCGAAATAATTGACAATTAACACTGGTATACAATTAATTTAAATTTATTGAACAGGTAAAATTAAAAAAACAAGTTATAGCATTATAAAAGTTTAAAATTTCAATTTACTTTTATTGAAGTTATTCATGTATTCACTAAGAATACTTTTTTATATTATATTTATAAAAAAACACCCTAAACTCCATTTAATCCTAAGACTAGGGTCCTTGAATCCACGTCTCAACACTTTCAATTATTATGTTTATATTTGGGGGGGGGCTAGGTCACTCAAGCTCTGGCTTACTTCTTTAGGATAGGCTTCTCCACTTCTTCGTTTAGCCACTCAGCATCTTAATTGCTGCCCGAAGCTGCCCCAAACTCCCAACGGCTTGTGAAGCGCCCTCCCTCAATTTTTCCCCATCATTCTCTGTCTTATGTAAGCATTGTACTGAGCCCCTACCCCCCTCGTCAGCAAAAATAAGCAAAGCTCGAACCCCCTCCTTCCATAAGGTGCTTATGTAATACTTGAACGCCCCCTTAGGGAAAAAAATAATTATGTTTAAGAGCTAGAGTGTACATGATTAACAGACTAAGGAGCAATACAATATTACAATGCACAATTAATAATAAAAAAAATTGAATCACTAATCTTTTAAATCGCTAAATCTTCGACTATTGATTCTCTCGCCATACAAAAAATACTCTAAAAATCTTGAAAAATATATTAGCAGCTGTACCTAACTATTCACTACTCCTTTTGACATGATTTTTCACACTAGCTCAGTTTTATCTGAACGCTTACAATATAAGTATTATTGGTTTAAAGTTTACAATGATTAGATAGGTTTAAATGCGCCGGGTCATATTTAACAAATAAATTATTTCTCCTTTATGTAATTTTTTAAATGGTTTCACCCTAATGTTAGATTCTATTTTATTTTAGAATATTTTGTTGGATCAAGAACATCATTTTTATTGACCTAAAACTCAGAATTTTAACAGACCCGAGTGTACACACCATTCAAAGTACAGACTCTGTCATAAAAAAGTGGTCTTGTCCAATATAAAGTACAGTATTAAGGTATCTAGTTGTTACCACACGTGAGTATTCAAGGGTACTGCAACTCTCACCTTTCAATATCGGACCACTGAGTGACATTCCACCTATGAAAAATTTCCACAATCAAATACACTTTTGAAAGTTGCACAAACAAGCTGTTCCAAGCTGATTGATAAGGTATTTCTTCGAATTTAAGACACAATTTTTTTCCCCATTTAATTTTTAAAAAAAGGAATTTGAATCACAATTTTTTTTCGACCAACGCTTTCGATGGTTCAGAAGACATATTAAGCATATTATGGGATAGTAATGATAACGATGGCTCAGAAGAATCAAACTGATTTTGTTTTTGAAGGAAGAAATGAATAACATACCTACTGATAAATAAGGTACTATTATTGTTAGTACGGTAAATTGAATTCGGTAATAAAAATATTTCTTAAACATAGGGTAGTTTGGCATTTTTTTTAAAAATCAAAGCTTTTTTTTTCTGTTGATGGTACTTAAAAATTAATGTGCATCTTACACTCGATGATGTCTTAGAATTGAAGGAATACGGTACTCGTATTAATCTTGCAAGGAAAACTAGATTAGGATTCTAAATGCCAGTGTCTAAAAAAACTACGCTAAATAGTCTATGCTAAATCTAATGTCAAATTGTTCCTTTTGCACCTAAAATTTTCAAATCTACCACCTTTTGTGATGGGATTGTACTTGTCATGTGTTGCATAAAAGAGGCTGTTCATCAAATTAAATGTTCACATGTGGAAGCATATTTATGTACCGTAAATCGAAATGCTGCATATTAGAAGCTGTAAAAATATATGGCTGATCATGGACCAAACATAAATGATAGTTTAAACAGATTAACATCCAAACTATATTGTAGTTTTTTTAGTGTCACTTATGAATAGTGTGATTAAGTTTATTGTTGTACAATTTCTTACATCTTCAACATAAGTTTGGTCCTTCACGCCACCGTAAAACACCAATAGGCTGTGTATACTTTACAACTTCTAATAAAGTATGAATTATAACAAATTATTTCAGTCTCTTGATGTGTATTTTGGGTGCACCTGATCATAATCATTCACTAGAAGACTGAAGTACATACTGAATAGTACAGTACATTGTATACTGCCAAAATAAAACTGAATGAGATGAGTTTTTGTTCAGCTTTCAACAGGATCTACACAGTGTTTCCGATTCTCTGGTAAGTCATGAACGCTTAACTTTTGGAGACTTCACATTTCTGGAAAAGATCAAAACGAGTCTTGTGAAGTTGACACTAATTACTGATCACATTTTGTGAATTAAAAGAATAGATCAGAACGAACCCACATGATAGTATTGTTTATTCTAAATGTTCCTAATAATTTAAATTACCACTGCATTGTAACAATATATATTATTAATGGTTTTAAAGTAAAGTGATTATTATTGATATTACCTTGACTCATTTCGATTAGCAATAGTTGTTTGAGTTTGTTCCCCTTTCCCTACCCACACTTATTTTATTAATATATAAAGTTTGATTAATTTAAATTCACGTTACAAACACTTTTTTTTCTGCCAAACTCTTTTGATTTAAATTGGTTGGTATGATCTAATGGAGTGGTAATATTTATCAAATCATATGACTAAGCAATAGAACTCACAAAATTTTTGGGGGGGAACCCCCCACAAAAACCCAACTTTTTGCCCATAAACTGAATAACATAGAAACAATGCAGCCTCTGAGAATCATTATAGCATTCTTTAGAAAATCATTTTGGTTTCGTCCCACTGTGTATATCCTGTATGCTTGTAAAACTATATTAGAACAAAAAGTTTGGTTTTTACTATAATATTTGCATGTCGTAAATATTTAATTAGTAAGAATTGATGTCGACCAAAACTTTGCTTCAATATTTGGCAATATTTAATACTAGGTGGTTTGTCTTTACAAATTCTCTATGATAGGAATTGGAAAATATTACTTAACTCATCTCTTAAAAGTTGTGTCTTTAGGTAGTCTAATTTTAAAGAGAATATATTATCATTTAAATAATAATCTTACAATGTTTTCTCTTCCCCTGATGGTGATCTGGTGGTCAGACTTCTGTGCTGGCGGTCCGGGGTTCAATCTTCGGTCCCGGCACAGATTTATCTGATTACCAAACCCTTCACCTCTGATAAGACTTGTATTAATCACAACTTGTGAATGTGTGAAATGCCAGGCCTCCACCCTGGTTCAGATCCCACGTTAAACTGTAAGTCCTCCATTTCATATCACAATCACCCTACCATTGCACATTAGCGTAAGTGCGTATAACCCGAACGGGTAGTAAGACGCAAGTGCTAATAATAATAATAATAATAATAATAATAATCATCATCATCATCATCTTCCCCTGATTGAGAAACAAATAAAGGCAAATCAAAAGAGATGGATACAGTACCAAGTTGCATAGAATAAAATTAAAAGCCCATTCACATAGTTTGTAACTTTCTGTACTCTTTCCTTTTCCTCAAGAATTTTCTTGCCGCATTAACACGTATCGAGCGACATGCCGGAATTAGAAAAGTTGACCACATGTTGGAAAAACCACAATGTTTTATAATGTAATTGGATACACCACTTGGTTCTTAAAAACCCGTCCATGTGCTCAAAAAAATATGTATCATCTCCTAAAATGAAAATGTTTCTTGGGTGTTAGCTTTTAAAATCAAATTAATTTTGGTTATTAGCATAATTCATTTCATACACTGTACTTGCTTTGATGTGTAACAAAATGTGGAAAGAGGTTTTCCTTAAAGAGATAAATTATAAATTTGCATCCAATGTCTATTTCCTCTGTTTTTTTTTTCTTTTTTATACATTCCTTTTACGATAATATGTTCCTATCTAAGTGTCCCGTTAGTATTTACCAATTTCTTTTCTCCCTCTGTTTTTTGTTTCGTCTTTTAGGAAGTTGTGTTGCACATTTCACACTCACACCTGATGAGTTCCAATAGAATGAAACCTAGGTTGGAGGGAGTGACCAACTCTCTTCAAGAGGCAATCATTACCTCTTTGTCCAGTGGCAGCAGTGTAAAGTATGAGCTGTGTAGTTCTTTTTATTGTGAAGCCCATATATTCCTTCTCTTTAATTTATTTATATCCTTTCATTTATAGTAAAATGTACTTCAAAAAGGGCTAAAAAGGTTTTCCTTAGAGCTAAATTCAAAGTATTTGTAACTTTTTTTTTTAAACATTTGATTCCATATGTGGACAATATTATTTTACTTTCCACGGAACAAGCTACGACACAGCGCGGTTATTTTTTCTGAGTTTTCTCTTCTGTCTCCTTCGAACTATTAGCAAATTTGTGTTCAAATGTATCACCAAATGTATTTAAATTGGAATTGTTTGTAAAAATGGGTTTCTAATTAGTATCAGAAACGTGCCCTCACTGTTAATAACATGCTTGTAACCAAATAGGGTTGGTTTGATGTCCTAAGGCCAACCCAAGAGCTAATCTTGGCCTGGTGGGTGCATTGGTAATCTGTTAGGGGACAAATTGTTGTGAATTTTATTAAAATTCTCTGTCGTCCTACATCTTTGGATTTGTAAGTACAAGCTACGAATAACCAAAATGGGCATTAAGATGTGTAGCACTGCCCTATAGTTGTTTTTTTTCTCCATTGACTATACCAATTTAACAAACTTGGTTACAAACACAAGAATGATCAAGTCACACCGATTCTATATTAGAAAATTGGTACTAATGTACTGAAGCACACATATAATAGTTTTGATTTGTGAGATTAATACTATAGCTGAAAGAGGGATAACTTACATGGGTAATGCTGGAGAAGAAACTATTGAGTCAAAACATTTAAACAGTGGTGTAAATAGGGTGGGGTACATGTTGTGGGCGCCAAATTCATTAGTCATAATATAAGACCCGCTTCTGTGGCCGCATTGTCTAAGGTGCTACTCTCACAATAGACTAGCCTGATGATGACTGGGAGATCAAATCTGTCAGGTGTACAGAGGGTAATTTTTCCTTAGATGGTTTTCCATTCTCCCACCATGCAAATGTGACTATGCTTCCTCTAAATCCAACCTTATTAATTCCTAGCACATTAGTGCAGTTAGGACATATGTGTATGACCTGAACGGGTAGTAAAGCGCGGGACTAACAAACCACATAAGTTTCATTTTATTAACAATAAAATTGTATTTTGTAATCAGTACTATAACGAGTAACCAGTTTGTGTACCAATATAATAATTAGTTTTAGCGAACCACCCTTGCTTCCTCTGGAGACGAGAGCTTATTCAACACTTTCTACCCCAGTACAAGTGTTCTGATTATCCCTACACCATGGCCCAGCAGAGTGCTTGCTCTATTCCAAATAATACTGCCAAAGTAGAAGTAGTGTGTTGGTCGAACATCTTGTTTATTTTATCATCATTATAAACAAAACACAACTATGCATCAAAGGCGGGTCCTTGAAGCAATTATGTTGTCTTGAAAAACCAAGGTTTTACTCACACGTCAAGAGAAGTAACCAAGTAATAATTTGCGATTTGTAGCCATAAAATATAATGGATTCAATTTACTTCCCCAAATAAATATTTGTATGTGGTTGTAATTTTTTGTATTGATTATGTATGACAGATTTACAAACAATAAAAATACTTGTAGTGGTAATTTTAAATTGGTTTTTCTTTTCTATCTTAATTTAAGAAATTATAACCTTTGATTTGGTCGACTGCTATGCAATTTGTGTCTTTATGTTTCAAGAGCATTATCCTCTTTATCACAGTTTTGAATCATGCCCGATTTTCTGAGTGGGGAGTTATTAGCATCCTTGAACCTTCTAGAGCTTATTATTTTAGTATATGTGTATTTGGTCGACCACGGTGGTCTTGGGATTCTGACATTCATGGGTTCAAACACAGTTGATCTTATGTTGATTGTGGTATCTAAAAGAACCCTGGAAGTTATGTGAAAATACCTTTCACGGAAAAATGGGTAGTTTCTTTCACTTTTCCTCATAGAAATTCTCGTGTGTTGAAAGTGCACGTTAAGTATCCCAAATTTTATATATATATATATTTATATAAATAAAAACACAACTTAACTATAGCTAATAGCCAACCCAGAAATTAATAATAATACTACAGGCAACTCTCTCTATTTACGAACAGTCCAGTTCTAAAATGTCTGTTATATGTAGGCCTATCTTGTATTCTTGATCTTTTATTATGATATATATAATATAGAATATATGTTCTAATTTCCATAAACCATGTAAGACTGTTGAGAGGAGGGGTGAGCTCTAGTGTCTACATGGTATTACATGGGCAGAGGAGGGTGGGTACATCGCAGTGTTATGACACAGATATTATAATTAAACTCACTTTTGATGTGAAAAGTTATGTCACACAGGTTGGAGGGGGAAGGGGTCAGATTAAATGTCTACTTGGAGTTATGTGGGATGGGGTAGAGCCAATAAAGATGAGGAAAAAAAAGGGTTACATGATTTATGGATGACGCCTTAATAACCATTTTAAAGCATTAAAACCATGTAACTAAACATTGAAGGGTCCATACAATACATGTGTGTATTCATGAGTTATGGTTAATTGTATACAATACATAACATAAAATCAAAGAATAAAAGATGATCAGAAATCATACTATTTAATCTTTAATTGAAAACATGAGTTACAAAATAAAAATAAAATGAGTACTAAGGGACTGTACATAAACTAAGTACGCATATGAGGAGATAAAGGGGGGTAGTGCTCGGTGTGACCAAGGCTCGTGATGAAGGGGATACAGACCTGATTTTTTACTGCCATTGTTAACCTGTGGCTTGGTTAATGAGACCATGGATAATCGAGAGTCTATTCTTAAGTGATAGGGAAGGATATAGTGGTCAAATTTCCTGGCTACAGATCCAGAGATCCCAGGTTCAATCCTCGGCACTTTCAGATTTTCTGTCAGTGGGTCTGAAACGGGGTCAACTCAGCCTCGTGAGGACAAATGTGAAGATACTTGAATGAAAAAGTAGCTGTCTAAAAAACTAAGATTAATGTCCACTGTGCTGACCACATGACACCTTCTATTCAAATAAGTTGGCACTAACTTTGGCAGCAGACAGTGGCCATTTGGTCTATATGGCTCGATTGCGGGCTTACACCCTGTAGAAAGAGGAGGAGGAAGCCCACCTGAAAGGATAGCTAGTTAGGTTAGGCCTAGATATGTATAAAATATATTTAATAGCTTTGCAATTAGAAAATAATTGGCAGTGCTTTTAAATTGTTAATATTTTTACATATCTGAAAAATATAAACATTAGGGCTGCTCACATGTGTGAATTTTACTTTAATAATATTTTCACTATCTCATTACCGGGTAAGAATGATTCTGTAGAACAAGTTAAACTTTACTGCACGTTTCTTTTTAACGAGCGAGTATGAAACAATGAAAGATTCCCTTGTCTCGATGAAGGGCTAATCAATTATTTATCTTTACATGTTGAACTCCTAACACAAGTATTTGTTTAAATGTATTAGAAAAATGACACCTGACGATGGAAACGAAACTGAGACCTTTGGTTTAGCATACCAAGGCCTCTACCATTGAGCTATGCAGGTTTGTCCTGTGACCAGGATAATTATTCATCCATTGCTTCAGGCAGTCTGTGATGGACCCGCGAGATTGTTGGATGAAAAAAAATAGCTAGTATTTATGTTATTGCATGTACATGGGGTTTATTAATTAACCTTCTGTAGCTGGCTCTATATTGTAAGTTTTTTTTTAAAATAAAATTTACAAAAATACAATATTATTATGTATTAAAGTATGTGTTTTAATTATTATTTAGAACATTATAGGATGTTGCAAAAATGCAACAGCACTAGTCCTCATGTTATGTTTTTAACACCAGTCCCTGAAGATTAAACAAGATCTTGAAATAATTTAGTATGGATATAAGATTAATGTAAACTCTTTTGTGCTGTGGGGAAAAAACTACCTTACCTGTCTTAGATATTGACTTTTATCTCATCCCAGGAAGAGGGTGAAGTTTAGTAGACTGCCTCAACATTCAACCAATCCACTATGTGGAATAAAACATAACTTTCTGAACCGACTGATTACATCAGTACAAGACTTTTAAGCTAACTTAAATCTAGAACAGACACAACATCCAGCCCCCAACTGTTGATTCATCACTGTGAAAGAGGAAACCCACATTTTACCAATGATACATTTTTTTTCGGTCATACCGGGAATTGAGCCTGGGACTCTTAGCTCAGTAGAGAAACACACTACCGACTGAGCTAAGGTTGGACTTATATTGGTATTGCACGGTAATAATATGGGAGATTTTACGAGATAAAAACCAAGGTTTTACTAATTTTAAGAATAGGCAAGAAATTGAATTCTTAACTAGCTGAAAGGTAACACACTATTTTTGGTGAAAATACAAACTCATCAAAATAAAAATACTTATTTTAACATCCCTTTTGGTCCAAACGGAGGCCTATGAAGATGAAACTCGATAGAATTAAGTTCAATACTATGTATTTTCCCCCCTCACCGTGTCTTGTTGACTGTCTGGGGTATTGTACCTTCATGTGTAGAAACACCATGCTGGGTTTAAACTCCAACTTTGTTAATGGTAATCCAGACTATATAAATTTGACGTTTAGTTTGTGTGCCCATCGATGTCAGACGCTTAATAACAGGTTAGTTTTAAGTTGTAGGGATGAGGAGTTCATCTCTAAATGTTCACAGGAAATATTCAAAATTTGACCCCTCACCTTCCATTATTATATGAAAAGAATGGTGCCTTAAGATCGTGTGACCACCATTGCAGGTGCAAATAAATCGGGTTGCTTTAAACTTTAGAGCAGTGGTTCCCAACCTTGGGGGAGGGGGGGGG
>CABFWB010000270.1:262799-287177 GCA_902151455.1 Timema bartmani
TTTTTTTTTTAAATCCACCCTGAGTGCACCTAACCAAGATTCGAACCTTGATCTCCCCGCCATTAGAAGTCTAGTCTACTGCAAGAGTGGTGCTATAGACAATGTGGGCGCCAAAGTGGGCGAAAAATTAAATCAAAAACACCTTTAAGCACAATGTAATGAGAAAATAAAACGTATCTAAAATTATTTAAGTTACTCAGAAACAAATGACAAGACAAAGAAACACTAGACAAGAAGAAAGTGCACCAAACCAACATTTCTATGCAGTGCATGCAGGAGTTAATTCCAGATCAGGTGTTTAAAAAAACATAATATAAACAAATTCTAAATAAAACACACCGTAGCTATGTATATTTTTATTAGCATTCAAGTAAGCATATTTAATTTAGAGTCAAGCCTGGTTGGAAACAGTTGGTTTAAAGTTTGTTTTATTTTAAAAAAATCTAGTTTTGAATCGAATAAAATAATGTTGAAAGAGCCATATTTGGATAAGAAGTGATGATTTTTATGGTCTTCAACATGAATCAGAAACAAATATATTCCTGACCGAGAGGGTGGTAAGGAGGGGGGAAGGGGCGGGCGGAATTATCCCACTTTGTAGATCCCATTTGCAGCAATGTGAATACAAAAATATTTTCAGAGTTAGACTTGGATTTTTTTTTTTAATTTGTAAAAACACTTTTTTATTTGGTAACTTTTTCTCCAAGTTAATAAAACAAAATTCAGGTTATTTGGAATAGAGCACTAGGCTAAATCATGGTTAAAATTATGAGGTATAGCCAGCACACCCACCTTGGTAATAGTGGAGTAGAAATTGTTTAGAAAGAACACTAAAAAAACACACAATCGCATTTTTTAAGGTCAAGCTTTCACTGTCACAGACAGCTTCATCAGGTCAAGCTATTATCTAAACAAGTTTTACTCCAGTATCACCAAGGTAAGTGTGCTGGCTATGCCTCTTAATCTAAACCATAAAACAAAATCAAATGGGTTATTTTACTCGGGTTTCTAAATGTCCTGACACAAATTAATTAGTAGGCAAGTACTATTTGGTTCAGTTAAACTTGTTTGTAGATAGAAGAAAAAAAAATGTAATGGTAAAAGTGCAAGAATATCAAAATTAGTGGGGCAATCTTTGTAATAAACATAACAATATTTTCTTTGGTGGAAATAGATGAGAAATAAAGAGCTAGAAACCCAGCTTAGATTATTGGAGGTTTTGTAATCGGAGGATCCATCATCATCATCACCAACCCCCTGGTCACAGTCTTTCATTAAGCTTGCAAATATCAAATGGTTGGCTGTTTAGTATGGAGGTTCCTAAACTTTTTAGCCTGGAGATATATTGTAAGCACCGCATCTTACTACACCTTTGGGTTATATGCCTATGTACTAGTTACACTAATGGGTTAGGGATTAGGAAGGCATGTGCATTAGCGTGGGGAAAAGTGGAAAACCGTTTAAGAAAAACCACCCACAGTGCACCCAACTGGGATCGAACCCTGATCTCCCTGTCTTAGGAAGTTTAGTATAACAAGAAAGTAGTGCTTTAGACCAAGCGGCCACCGAAGTAAGTTTTTACACTAATATTATGACCATTACATAGCGACAGTTACATTTTACAAGTATACAATTATAGAACAAACAGAAAACATAAGATGTTCAGGCTGCACCTTTAGCAAATGTCCTTTATTGAGATTTAAAAGAATAGGCAAATCTAATTAATGATGATGTCGTATGGAATGAAAAATAAATAAATAATATTCTAGAACTGCCTCGTGAAGCCTGAGACAGCTATGGCGGAGCCGAAGCTCAGTTTGAAAAACAGGGGTTTGTTGTATTTTCACTGTTCTTGGTTAAGTTGTAATGGTGGAAGAGCAGAAACTATCTTAGGCAGAGGTTTGTTTGGTGCTTGTCAAAATTAGAAATGTGTCGATAATAAGGAGTGGTGTAATCCATCAAAGCTATTGAGACTAAAAATCAACCTGTCAACTTATTTTATGGCCTTAACGGGTGGTGGGGGATGTAGGAAACGCGAGAATAGGCCAGTGTTTTTTCAATTTTATAGCAACACTTTTTTTTTGCCAAAATAAATAATTTTTGAAAAAACATTTGAAATGCTTGGTAAAAATAATGTAAAGTAATTGTTAGTGAAGGAAGCCAACCTTAAAGGATATTTAGGTTAGGCATAGATAGAAAAAAACACTTCTCTCTCTAGTTCTTCTTAAACTATTACATTCTACATTTACACATTGTTTTGAACTTTCAGAAATGTTCCTTTATCATAAGAAGAAACACAAAACACAAATACAGATATGCTATGGAACTAGTTCAATGTGTCTCTTCATATGATAAAGGAACATTTATGAAAATTCAAAACAATTGTGTAAATGTATAAATGTGAAGTGTAATGGTTTAATAAGAAAAGAAGAGAAGAATTGAAGAGAGAGTATGTTTTTTTTAACTAGACCTAACCTAACTATCCTTTCAGGTTGACTTCCTTCACTATCACTTACTTTACATTATTGTACAGTGTTTCTACACTGTCTTATTATACATGTGAATAATATTAAACTCTATGTTTGTATAGAAGCAATATTTGATTTATTATGACCAAAAATAACGTTTTTCTTATAAAACTGCTAAAACATTGACCTATTCTTGCGTCACCTATATCCTCTCCATAAGTGGCTATTATGATAGTTTGTCAAACTCTTTGTAAGATTTTGCCGAGTTATGTCATAATAGATTGAAATGTTTGTGTGTAAAGCTCACAAACACATGAATAACGATGCAAGCTTTAAAAATATAACATTACATTTTACAAGCTAATTTTATCTTGGACAGTACTTAAGATTCATCATAATCATAATTATAATCATAATCATAATCATAATCATAATCATAATCATAGTCATAATCATCATCATAAATCTCCCCCTTATTCGGCATCTGCCAGGTTGGGGCTAGAATGGTATATCTTCACCTCCTCTTTTCTTACAGTTCAAATTGTTCTTTATCGACTCCAACCCTCGCAGTGCGGGCCTTTCCCTGGGTCGCTTTCCAATCATTCTTATTTCTACTCCTTGCTTTGATAGTCTTTCATCTTCCATCCGCTTAACATGTCCAAACCATCTCAGTTTATTCCTATCCATTCTCTCATTCTGTCTATTTAGACATAAAAAATTAAGTTCCTAAATCTAGCATTGTATTTCTGGATATGAAGATGAGCCCACACACAAGTAGTAAACTATTTTATGAATTAAACTAGTGCTCCCATAATCCAGATGATAAATACATGGCACACCAACACAATTTGAATGCCACGTCAACAAATTAAAAAAAAACATACACCAAATTATTCTCATCAAATAAAACTTTTCCCAATTTTTTGATCAGTAATATTTTGACATCCATGTCATTCAATGTCAAGTTCACAATGAACTTTAATCAAGTTAACGGTTATAAATCGTTTTGGCTCGTGCGTACTTAAGTGCATCTTGTGTGCTGTAGAAAACCACAAGTTATGAATCAAATATAAATATCTTGGTTAGCAAAATACAACAACATATTTCAAACTAATATGGAAAATATAATGTAAATTTTTGATTTGAACAAATATTTACATTTATTATCTATTTTTTTTTACAGAAGGTTTTACGTTCAATGGTTTTACTTTGAGTTATTAAAATTAAGGCATTGTTAATATATTATTGCATTATCCATTACATTAATATTCAACAAATTTGGATTTTTAGTTTAAAAACAATAATAGGTGGTACACTAAATTAGCTCAAAATCCAGCTAGTCCTTAGGTGGCCCATTGGTTGGAAAAGTTTTAGCAGCCCTGCTCTAGACTCAGAATCCCTCGCAATGTGCAGCCGCTTACATTAACTCCTGACAGGAGGAATACAACATGTATTTAGGTTACGTGTGTGGGGCATTGTCTCGCTAGCTCAAAGCTACACACACAGTGCAAAGCTAAAAGGGGTAATGTGTCGGTAGGGCCGAGGGTAAGGTGTGGGGAGAGTGATATGAGCTGAGTGACTTACTGAAGATACTAGGATGAGTTGGAGGTGCCTGCAGAACTAGCTGGGCCCCCACTTAGACTTAGTCATCGGGTCACAAACTGTGCGGGGATAACATCTGCACACCAAGAACACCGCTCATCACTGACAAATTACACACACTCTCACACGACATCATTTCTCAGCGCTGCAAACACTAGGATTAGTGGAAGAGGACATGAAAAAATATATAACAGATTTGGCTCAAATAATTCATATGTGACGTGTCAATAGATTTAGAATTGTTAATCCAGCAACACGAGTTGTGCAGTCTTAATAAAATATTATTGGTTGACTAGTTGTGCGTGATTAGCTTCTGACGTGTGTCACATATGCAAAATAAAAACCTTATACAGCATGGCATTGTTGTGCTCCAAAGTATGTTTTAAAAAACGCACTGGACTAGTGTGCCCTGATTTTGGTAGGAGGTCCATCCTGGAAAGCCTTTTATCCTATCAAAATACTACTATTTAATAGGCTCCTGGTATGAAATTGGGCTTTTAAAAATGCACTTCTTACCAAAATCATAGTATAGTTAAGATACATAAATTTATTGTGATTAAAAGACTGAGCAAGCTGTATGGTGTATAATTCTTAGCAACTTAGAGAATATTATATTTGGAAGAAGGTATAGGAAAGGTGGATAGAAACATGTAAAAAGGACGGACACAATATGGCTTCTACAATGAAAAGAAGAACACAGTTCACACTTTACATTGCTGCCATTGGTCAATAAGGTAATGGTGGTTGCTTCTTAAAGAAAATCAATCCTCACCGCCCAATCCCCTGACCTAGGTTTTATTCTATCGGAACTCATCAGGGAGGAGTGTGAAAGGCGCAACGCAACTTCCTAAAAGAGGAAACCAAAAAAACACAAAAGGGAGAAACTAATTTAGAGAATATGGTTTAAATTAGGAGGGATAGCCAGCACACTTACCTTGGTGATACTGGAGTAGAAATTGTTTAGATAGAACACTAAAAAACACACAAAAACACTACTACTCCAGTATCACCAAGGTAGGTGTGCTGGCTATCCCTCCTAATCTAAACCATCATTTAGCCTAGTGCTCTATTACAAATAACTTAGAGAATAGCCATTTTCATTAGATTGGTGACCGTCTAGTGGAAAATACTCTAACTGACCAGAGACACACATGCAATGTAATTGTTCTGCAACCCGATTGTTTTTTTTTTATAGTTGGTTTATTTATTTGAAGGGTTGTTTCAAAAACATTCCCATCAGAGTGTCATGTATTCATTTTCTCAGATATTTTGTTTTCATCTTTTAGGAAGTTGTGTTGCATATTTAACACTCTCCCCTGAAGAGTTTTGATAGAACCAAACTTAGGTTAAAGGTTACAAATACAAAGACAAATTGCCTTGATCGATCACCACTTTGTCCAGTTGCAGCAGTGTGCAGTCGGAACTTTGTTATTATTTTCACAGTGAAAGCCGTTTTGTGTTTGGGTCCCATCACTCTTTTCTGTAACTTTTTTTTATGTATTGCATTTTGTAAATATCTCAAAAATCCACCCCTTAACTTTAAAGTTTAAGACTTAACTCAGTCTGGACTTTTACTCACAAAAACTTCATTAATCTTTAGTTAGTCAGTGATATAATAAATATTAATTTTCACCTGACATAACCCACTTATTCCATTTAATTGGTAAGAAAAGCAAAGGGATTGTTTAAAATTAATTTAAAATAGTAAGTAGGTTAGCTCTTTACTATCAGTTTATAAATGTTAGAGAAAGAGAGAGAGCAGTAGTTTAAAGCCAATAGCTAAATGTTAGCCAATCAAACAATAGTGCACAATTTAAAAACAAGATTCAGGCAAACAGCATGTCAGTAAACAGCCAATTTAATTCACCAAGTTTCATGAACATTCACAAATCAATTTATGACGAACAACATTTCACAAGCACAAACAACCAATGATTAGAAATTATAGAAGACAAAATGAGTATTTAACTTTTCATTAAAATGTAAAAACAAAGTATAAAATATTATACCATAAGCTAATGATTTGTGAAATGAGTGAAGAAAGTTTTATACCCCCAAATATAAATGGGGAAATACCAAACAAGTTGTATTTTCAAAGCACAAAACATATGGCGGTTCCTATATGTCTTATAAGATCGACAATGCCAGATTAAAAAAAAAGAATCGATGTAATTTTCATAGGAACGAAAAACTACAACACAAGTATAAAGAAAAAAAAGTCTTTATGAGAGAAATAAGGTAGACCAATAAGTGAGAGAGGAAAGACAACCTGAAAAATTGAACTTCAATAAACAGTTACAACCAAGTGGTAATATTAATTTGAGGAGGGGCAAAAGGGATTGAATAAAGGCTCGTACTTTTACAGTTTTTATGACAAAAAACAATTTTTGACCAAAATAAATAAAATATTGCTTTAGTAACCACATTTAGTGTAATTTTGTATGTTTCTATCAACTTTTCTTGTACCTTCTTCCAAATACATATAATAAAATACAGTACCTAAAAGAGCAAAAAGACGTTTCCCTTAAAGAAAAATAAGTTTTGTTATCGTACCAGTTCTTAAATATTTGACATGAATGTCACACAGAATTTTACGAGAAACTTTTTAAATTAAGAGGAAAAGTCCTGGTGAAATTGCACAATGCCCGTGACAGATATTAAAAAACTGTTAAGACAGTCATATTTTAGAAAATTAAACTAAATGGGTCTAACGGAGAAGTATTTGATTTATTTTGACCAAAAAGCATTATAATCATTAAAAAACAACAATTTAAATTGTTATGACAGTGAGGGGGGTAGAGGGTTGGGGTGTGTGTGTGCCCAAAACCACTGTTTTATTTCAGTGGAACCTTTTCCAAATTCTGGTTTACCTTTGATTCAGACTAAAAATAGATAACCTCTTTTCCCAAACACTGTTCCTATAATACCATAGTGCGGCCATAATCATGCCCTTATCTATCTTTACAATTTTGTACCTTTGATAACTTCCAAGTCATAGCAATATATAAAGAAATAGTATTTAATTTCTCTAACAGATGGCACTCCTTACTGATTAACCTTGACAAGGTTTGTCAACTAATAAATATAGATGGACCTTGGAACCCTAATGTCCATTATTTTAGTACAGATACACCTTGGAGCAAATAATTAAAATGGCTGCCAAGCTGAAATAGTTATTATTTTTAAATATACTTTAAAAATTTGTTGTTGATGCTTGTTGGCCAAAATTGTAATTATATTGTGATAGTAGATTAGTCAGAGTAATTATTATAGAACTGACTGAATTCAAAATCTTCAACATGGCTGATATCCCAAAAAAAAAGTCTCTTTGACCAAGGGATCATGATGTTAAGATAAACATTTTATTAGTAAAGATGCAGAAACTATGTTATTAAGGAAATGAGAAGAAAACATTGTATTTTTCCCAATAAGTGGCATTTCCATCATGAATAGGTTAATTTATTTAACTATCAAAATGTGTTGCTTTTCGATAGAGCTTGTTGGCAATAATTGAAAAATATAGTTTTAATCAATTGATTGTTCTGTGACAAATAGCAAGCAGAAAGGGCTGTAAGCTCAAGCCAGTCAGCCGAAAAGCAGCAAGAAACTATGATTGGGACAAGGAGAATGTACAGACCTGCCTGCGGACTGCTCGCGTCAACAAGAGGCGCCACTACAGCTGGGCTCGTGCTTGCGCTGCCCGCTGTGTTGGTGTTGGTGCCTTCGTCAGCTGTCCTCTTGAAGAAGTTATGTTGCAAGGCGTAGTAGGGGGTGACCCGTGTTTTGGGGTCGAAGTCTAACATACGCAGGATGAGGTCCTTGAACTTGAGGTAGTCCGAGACAGAGTGGCCAGGTTCTCCTAGTCGCCGGCCCCCTGGCCCGCCAGACTCCACGCCTAGGATATCGTGAAGCCTGCATACACACACAAACACACACACATATAACATTATGTATAGCAAAGTTTGAGGAACATAACATTAAACACACTAAATGAAACCATTTACAATAACATTTTCACATTAATTCTACTAAGTGCTTCATAAGTTGAAAAACAAAGCATTCTGTGTACAATCATACAGATGAATAGCTATTTCATAAATCATAAAGTGACCGATACCAGCAAAGATCAAACTAATGGTACTTTACTTGCTTACTTACTTATATAGTTACTTTATGGCATTAGGAACTGAAAAGTTCATTGCCACACTTACCAAAGTATGGTACCTAGTTCTATCCAGTCACCCTCATTACACTCGACCTCTTCCAGGTCCATTTTAATATCCTCCCACCTGCGTCTAAGTCTTCCCACAGGTTTCTCTTCATTATGTGTTTAACAGTCATATCTTGAACACAGCTCTAGATTCTTTAATTCGCTCAGCATGTCCTGCCTATCGCAATCTTTGAGATTTGACTACCTTAACAATGTCTTGTAATGAGTACACTATGGTACTTTACTAATGTAAACAATAGACAATATTAGTTTTTCCAAACAAACGTAACACATATGAAACCTTTTGACTATTGCCAGCCAAGAGCTACTGTTACTTAGTCATTTCATACGACATATCCGGCAGAGATTGGAGGTGAAAGACCGGAGCAAAGTCCAAGGAAGAATTAATTACCTGCGTGTGCCAGGCAGCTTGTACTTCTTGCCGTCCTTGGGCTTCTTAAGCACATAGGAGGCATCCGCGGGCATCTTGTCGAAGTACTTGCGAGCCTTGTGGGCCTGGTCGAGGATGTGCTTTGGGGGCATACCTAGAACCTCCACAATCTTGTTCATCTGGTCTACCTCGTTGGCACCACTGAACAAAGGCTCCCCGGTGTGCATCTCCACCAGGATACAGCCTAGGCTCCACATGTCGATGGCCAGGTCATATGGGATCCCCAAGAGCACCTCAGGTGACCGGTAGAACCGTGACTGGATGTACTGGTATATCTGCACAAAATCACCAGAAAACGACATCAGTAAGGCCAACTACACTTTGAAACTACTTTGCAAGTATTTAACTGAGCTTAAGGATAGATTAACTTTGTGGAGGTTTTCTGGTCCAGAAAATCTAAAGTAGCACAACAAATTTTACACGTACACATTTTTCCTATTTTTTCACAGCAACAAGTTACTCAATCAAGTAGAGCAAACTTAGTGTCTATTACCAAATTATGAACTGATATAAAGTAATTTAAGTAGGAATGTGTCCTTTGTGACTTCAAATCTATAATAATATTGACTATCCAAAGAATTAAGAAATATTCAAGGTTCAGTACAAAAGAAATCTTATATTTTCTTTAAAATTTTGAATGTGAATTTTATTTTGGACCTATTAAAATGCTTACTAGTGGTTTGGCCCTTCATACTTATAGGGTAAACCTAACAACCAGATAATTAATTTACAGTTTAAATTGAGTCACTTTCAGTTATAAGTAGAACCCCATAAAAATGGTTTTATTTTTAGTTAAATTTTGTCTTTTAAATCTCACTTTTTGGTGTTATTTCGTGTTTATTCATAATTAAATGTTATCTATGGTTTTAAGTATTAGTTAAATATTGATACAATGTATACAAAATTAAAATTTACTATTGAAACCTTATATATCTGCTTTAAAATTCTTTGTCAAGTTTGTATGCATATTTCACAATTTTGTAGCCTAAAGTTAACTTACACTACAAACAAATACTAATCAAATTACAGCATGGTCAAGATTTCTGCTTAATTTCTTCTTAATTTCATGTTTATTTAAAGATTGTTTTTGGAGGATTTTGTGTAACATAACAATTTCATTTTATTGTGCCTTTCAAAAATATTGTAAATCATATCTAAAAACTGTGAAAGGAGAAAGTACTCGATTCCCTCTTTGAATGGCACTTTTCGCTTTATCACGTCTCACCATTTTAATGGGGCTCTTGAATCTTCTATATAAACTAAAGAATCTGTGAGACCAAAATCAAAACCAAAGAAAAATAATCATACCCGCTTCGATGGCCACATGGTCTAAGGCATCACTCTCACAATTGACTAGAATGCCGATGACGGGGAGATTGTGGTTCGATCCCGGTCAAGTGTACTGAGGGTAGTTTTCCCTAAATGGTTTCCAACGCTCTCTCTCGCCAAACTTCCTCTAAATTCAACCTTCCTTATCCCTAACCCATTAGTTTAATTATTATTACATAGGCATATAACCCAAAGGAGTAGTAAGACACGGCGAAAAATAATAATCATAACTATGAGGGAAAGTAATTTTTTTTAAAAGTGTTTTCTAAGCTTTAGGTTTGTTTGTAGGTAAAATGAACATTTTTAATTGTAATAGTCTGTTTAACTCATATCTAAATCTATACATTAAATGACAAGAAAAAACTAAAATTTACTCATGAAAACTAACACAAAATCAACTTTCCTAGCTGCGCATAGTATTTAATTTATATCATGAATACAGTACATGGTAAACAAGACAGAAACCTCTATAGTCACATGCAAAAGGGTGTCCGAGTTGACTCACCCTCTGGCCCAGCTGACACGAGCTGCCAAAGTCGACAATCTTGATAGCCGACCTCTTGGGGTTGCACAGAAGTATGTTCTCAGGCTTGAGGTCACAGTGGATTATGTTGAGCTCGGGCGTGGAAAGGAACAGAAGGGCGGTGCAGAGCTGCTGAGCGAATTTGCGTGTCAGGTTGAGTGAGACGCCGCGGAAGTTGGTGTTGCGCAGGAGGTCGTACAGGTTGTATGACAGAAGTTCGAAGACTAGACACAGGTGGTTCCGCCACATAAAGTGACGCTTCAATTTAACTGCAAGATAACAAAGAACAAAGGTTTATTTTAGCAAAATACTTTTACATATAAGATTAGATCAATACAAGCAATATACCCTGGATTTTCAAGTTTATTTGTCAAAATATTTAGTCAAATGTGTCAATGAGCTAATTAGATAAACTACATTAAAAATAGCTTTATTAGCTTGATGTTCAATTCCCTAGAATATTGGTATGATTATCTTGCATATAGGGCTCTAAGTACAGTTGAAGTTTCCTAAGCTCAACAAAACAAATCATCTAGGGATTTATGAGAACATTGTTTTACATTTTTATTTTTATTTATTATGAAGAGTTTTTGGAGAAAAGTAATCAATATTGACAAGTACAGTCTTGGCAATATTTTTTTTATTTAATTTTAATACATAACATACAGATAGTGATAAAAAACAATAAAAATAATAATCACAGTAATACATAAATTATTTACTTTTATACAATTCAAATTGTATCAGCTTTTATATTGTATCCTTCATCCATTTTTAATTGAGTCAAGCCATTTAGAATTTTAAATTTTTGATTGATAACAGATAACGATTACAATAATTATTGACATTTATATTTAAGTTTATATGACAGCTTTTCCAGCGTTTTTTTTATGTCCTGAAAAGCAAAATGTAAAGCTATACCTTTTTTTATTTTTAGTAAAGAAGTATTCTTACTATGTTGATAGACATTTTAAATACTATACGAGTTTATTTAAGTGTAACTTTTTATCCTGAAATACAAAAAGGAGAAGGCAAATAAATTAAGGTTAAATCATTTTTTTTAAAAATTGTTGACTTTGAATGAATTTGGTGGCCAAATGTTTTTAATGGGATGAATTTTATTGATAAAAATAATACCTCTTAGACATGTGTAAGTCTCTCCTCCTATATCATTTCGAAAGTTAGTTGGTACGTAGCAAAGTTATAAAAAAAGTTATGCTAATTTTAATTAAACCAAAAACTTTATATTTCAAGATACACAAGTCAGATTAAGATTAAATATTTTCCTAATTTTGATGACAAAATTTTATTGAGATGAGTCTCAACAAAGATGTTAACTATGCGTATACCCAAGATCTAAGTACCAAACTCTCAACATCCAAGACTGTATTATTTGAGGTAATTAATGTGCACTTTCTGAACTGACTGAATAAATAGCACAAGAGGATTTCTGTGAGTGAGAGTGAAAGGGCCTACCAATTTTGCCGTGAAAGATATTTTCCCACACCTTCCAGGGCTCTTTTACACACCACAATTATTATCGGACTGACGACTTTACTTTCCCTTTGAAAGAAGTTGTTCTTTGGATTTTTATCGCTTACAAAAAAAGTCAGGCCCCGGCTGGGTTTGAACTCATGAAAATAGGGCCCTGGGAATAGCACTTTAACCCAAGACCACTGAGGTCGACAAGAGGATATTATTATTAGCAGCAATACAATTAAGGCTAGTAAAATTGTTTCAATAAACACAAATTAATACTTGTAGCAATATGGATAGTCTTACAATATTACTGAACAGAAAGATAAGAAGAAAAAAGCTTAAAAAACCAACAGAACAGACATTAATACAAGTACATAAAAATATTACTAAGTTTTCTGAGAAAATAAATAGATTATTATTCAACTAGGAAAAGTACATGTATGCTCCTGCATCAGTTATAATTATATGGAATAAGTGGTTTACCATACACCAATGCTAAAAACTAAATTGTTTTCTACACCTAGCTTTAAGAATGGTTCCCCCAGACAAAAATTTTACTATTCAAAATATAAATATAGCCTGCTTTAGTATAAAATTGTGAGTGAATTAAATTTGTATATTTTATTTTGCATCATGAATTGTAAAACTTTTAGGGTTAATGTGCCCATGAGGTTTCAGTTTAATAATATGAAAACTAACTCTTTAGAAGATTTCTGAAGAAGGAATATTGGATTTAAAAAAATCCTTAAAATTAAACAATATTTTCTTAAAAAAATACCAATATAAACACAAATATATTCAATTATTAATTTGATGTGAATAAAAAGAGACAAAGCTTAGAGCCCCTCCCACCCTAAAAAAATTAATTTTGAATGCCAATCGGTTTAAATAATATACATTATATGCTTAGTAAATCACAAAGGAAATCATATTGAGTATAAAGTAATTATGTTTAAAAGGGAAATTAAAATGTTCAAACTATTACATTCTAATTAGCCTGCCAGTTATAGCTTTTAATTTAACTCAAAAAATATATCATAACTAATTAATTTATTTGCAAAGTTGAATAAAATATTTGTTTGAAGTTCTATAACTTTGTTTTTATTTTGTATAAATATTTAAATTAGAAAGTCAGAGCAAAAGAAAAACATGTATTTTATAATCAATTCTAATTATTTTTAAAGATTATGATTAGTGGTTTTCAGTATATTAATTTTCAATATAGCTCCTTAAAATTCAAAGTTAACATTCAACAAAGTCGAGAATAGGTAAACACTAGTTATAACGCACCAGGAGAGTTGTGTGTGTCTAATTGGTACATAACTACTCTTTCACAACAAAACCTTAAGGTTTTTAGACTAAATCATGAAAATGTACGTCATTTTATTATTTTCTTTTAAAAAAAGGGGCACTCTTTTGAGATTAAGAAAGTGTGTAACCTGCCATGTTTCCGAGCAAAACAGCATTAGAAGGAAAAACTCAAAGAGAAATCCAGAGAAAAACAACAGAAAAAAGGAAAAGAAAAAAACACATAGTGATGTGCCAATGATGTGAAATGTATAGTTTGTTTAAATATAACACAGAGTAAACTATTCCCTATTTTAATTATTAAGTCCCATGTATGAGTACAAAACCAAAATCTATTTTGGCACGATATCATCAAAAACAATGTGCGTTTAGACTCAAAATACCATGCACAAAACTAAGATTCTTTTTGGGAAAATCTAATACTGCCTATGCCAATTTTTTTTTCATATAAATATCAAAATTAAATAGTTTACAGCCTTATTAACAGCAAAAAGTGCTGCATTTTTGTATTAAAAAAAAAATTGTATTTACTTAGAGCATCACTTACACATAAAAATATTGCAAATAAAATCTAACCTATATTCAACCAGCACCCTTGTGCCACTTAGACAAAAACAGCAACATTGGCTCACCAAAATATATTAGCCGAGAAAGAAAAGACAGTCTAGAGAAAAAGTGAAGCAGGAAGGAGAGAGAGAGAGAGAGGAAGGCCAAGGCTAGTGTCGGAAACATGGTACGCACCTATTTTGTCTTTACCTATGTAATACTTGTTGTCAGCATCAGCCTTGTTCATCATCTCGAGGAGTTTCACCTCTATCTGCGCCTGGTTCAGGAATGGCTTCTTGTTCTTGATGATCTTTATGGCCACCTGACACTGCTCCTCATGGTCAAAGGCCTTGACCACCTGGAAGCAAAAGACAACATCAAACACAAACAGACCTAAGGAAGAACTAGTAATATTAATTTCTGTTAAGGGCATTGGCCCTGTCGAATGCAAGTTTAAAACCTATTTTGTGGGATGGTGGGCGGGAGGGTAAACGGCGTGGCGTGGCTTCACAACTGACAAAGTATCCTTCTGCGCCAACAAGAACAGATGGATCACGGAAAACGTAGATGGCGCCAGACAGGTCTTGAGGCAAAAATAATACGTTAGGAAATATCAGTTTTCTCGAGAACGAGTGAAATTTTTATAATAATATTTTCAACGCCTCTTCTAAGATAATGTATCAATGTTTATTAGGTGTTACATTTCCTTTTTTCTATTAAAAAATGTCAAAATTATGGATATTTGATCACTATTAAAACTATAGAGGAGGTGTGTATATAAAAGTATAGCATAATCAAAATTCTTCTATTCTTGAACAAACCGTTTGTTTCCATGGCTCTGTATTTCCATGCCAAATGAAAAGGGCCAATCACCTTAAAAGGTCTTGCACAAAAAGACGCTTAAGTGTTATGGAGTGTACATTCTTCATTAAAATTGCCCATTCAAGCTCTCCGTAGTCGGCAAATAATGTTGAGTGAGTGCACGCAGAGTCCAGTTTGATTGGGAGGTTTCAGATACTTATATAAGTCCATTCTGGAAGTCCTTCTTCATTACCAGACTCCTACTGTGTATTAATATTTTAGAAGGATAAAAGCCTTTGAACGGACTTCCTAACACTGTTCTGAAAAGCCGTTTATTAGAGCATAATACTACTATGCCAGCAGTTTCCAACTTGAAAGTGTCAAAGGGCCACAATGGAATCCACAAGTCTAGTGGCCGGAACGTATCATCAACGAATAAGGGGTGAAAGGAAATAGGACTCAAGTGGATGCACACAAGTTATTATAAAAATAGAACACAACTAAGTTTAAGAAGAAGAAGATGGAACTATGTAATTACTTAATGTTTATTTTCAGGTTTAATGGATTTTTGCCATCCTCCCATTAAATTAAAGGTGCAATTTTGATTATTGCCCAATTTAAAGAGTGAAAACTTGCCACAAATTCCACTTGTTTTAAGGAGCTCTCGACTTGTCAGTTTTGTTAATTATTTGAGGTTGTGCTTTGAGTGACTCACCTGGCCAAAAGAGCCCTTGCCAATAAGGGAGTCAATTTCATAGCGGTCCAGGAACTTCTCGCCATTCTTGATGATGTAGTCGTGGTTATCATCATCAAAGCCGTCGTTGTACAACTTGCGCTCCTTCTTGTGGGAGCTATCGTCCCCCTGCGTCTGCTGCGCTCGCCGCTTCTTCTTTGCGTAATACACCTGAAACAATCAGGATGTCAAACAGTGATGACTCAAGATGAACATTTATGGTGAAAAGCTTTAAACCCAGGATTGGCTGTTACCAACTTGGAATATTATCTAACCTAAAAGGTGAGGATTTGAAGTGTATGCTTTTATGAAATGAGCCAGCACTATTCTGAAGCAGGAGTTTTTAGAAAGAATACCCATTTTTCCTGACAACTTAGATCAGTGTTTTTCAAACTGTGCTATGTGAAGCCCTTGGGCACCGCCATAGTTATCTCAGGCTCAGTGAGGCCATTTCAGAATATTCTTTATATATTTTTGACAACATAAAAAAATATCAATAATCAAACTTGCCAATTTTCTTAAATCTGAATAAAATACATTTGCCAGAAGCGCAGCTAGAGCATATAATATTTTCCATTTGTTCTATACTTTTATGCATGTAAAATTTAACTGTCTTTATTAAATGTTCATAATATTAGTGTAAACATTTTTATGAGGCCCCAGCACATATTTTTTCTGGTACAAGGACTCCTTCAGTCTAAATTCTAAAAAATTTGCGATCCCCAAATTTTTTTTTTTAGCACTGTGTCTTACTACACGTTTGAGTTATATGTTTATTTAACAGTTACATTAATGTGTTAGGGATTAGGAAGGTTGAATTTAGAGGAGGTGTACCCGCATTTGTGTTGAGGTAGAGTGTAAAACCATTTGGGGAAAATCACCCTCAGTACACCATACCAAGATCAAATCCTGATCTCGTCTTCTGCCATCTAGTCTATTGTAAGAGTAGCATCTAAGACCATGCGGCCACTGAAGTGGGTAACCCCTGACTTAGATTGAAGAATAGAGAAATAGGATTTTATTTTCAATAAAATTGATTAGTATGAAATAAATTAAGTGTTAAATGTTTATAATACAGGGTGATTTGGGATTGAGGGGGAAATATATGCAGCAGTTGTTAAACATCCTGTTGGGAGGGTAAGAAGGGATAAGACATTTGTTTTAGTCAGCGTGCTAAGTTCTTCAGCTCGATTCTACTTCTATACAGAGTCCTAATATTCAAAGTTTGCCCTTGAAAGTCCCAGATCCAAAACTAGTGACCCTGAGAACACCACAAATAAAGATAATTATTTTTAGTTGTCAGATAAGTCAGTTACTATCTCATCCAAGCTATTATCAGAAGGGCCAAAGTTTTTCTTTTTGTATTTATGAGGAGGGTAGAATTCAGAGGACATGTAGAAACATATGTTGATAAATGAATTAGGAAAAACCACCCTCTTCATCCCCAGCAATCAGTAATGCAAGAATTACACCTTATACCATGGGTGGGGGGGAACAACTCTGCTAGTTGTGAGGAAGAGAAATAATAATAATAGCAAAAAATATATAGTATGAATACATATTTATTAAAAACTAAATTAACACATCCTTCCGAACAACAAAAATGTTAAGCGTTATTTTATTTCTTGAAATCGATAGTGTGGAAATAGAACTAGTACATTTACTTTTTTTTAAAAGAGAGTTTAAATTTATAGTCTAAAGTCTAAACAATAACAGCATTTTATAATGATAATAATTAGATTGATTCATATTTTTAAAGGATACCACCAATTTAAACTTTTCGGATCAAGTAATGAAGATAATGTTTAGTTTTTTTTATAAGACAGATAAAACGATGTGGTGAATTAGTACTTAAAAACTATCCTTCCTCAGGAATGGTGGTGTAGTTGCTACAATTTAACCCCCCCCCTCCCCCCACCCCCGTGTTCCGCTGCCCGTTTGGGCTCTGTGTGTTTTAAATATATTACTGTAGTAGGGATGAAAAAGTAATAATTTAGAAATGAACACACATTTATGTTGAAGGAGAGTGGGAAACCATTTAGGAAAGACCAACCACACTCAGTTTTTTAACTTAGACCTCCTCTTCTCTGGCAAACAAGAATGGGAAATTTAGTCTGTGTGCTCCCCTAAGCAGGTTCTTGGTAATCAAACTGTATGAAAAGCCAATAACTACACTTATGATCGGCGATGTACTTCATCTAAGAGCATAGCAAAATAAGCCTTTTGAAATAATGTTAGTGCATACACTATATACATATATAGAGAGAGTGCATACACTATATATATAAAACACCCTATAAGTGAAAATGCCAATTTTCCCAAATAGGCCAAAATTGCATGAACTCTTGCCCCCTTTATGAACTGAAAATGTTTTCCTACCTACCAAAAGCTTAGTTTAAATTTATTTTCAGATTTCTGTTAAAAATTATATAGGCTAACCCAACTAAGCTAATCTTTGCTTGTACATTTCAGGGACCAGGCAAAAAATCGCCCAGCTAATGATTTAGGTAGCGCTTCAAGCTTCCCAGTTCTGAATTAGCCTTCCCGTGAACTGAACAGGACAGGCACCACCCAAGTCATGGAAGGGAACAAAGTTTTGCCCATATGAAATGGTAAATTTCACTTTTGGGGTGTAACATTATACTACTATAAAGCCACATGGCTGACTGACTGACTGACTGACTGACTGACTGACTGACTGACTGACTCACTCACTCACTCACTGACATTAATGTTTACCCACTTCCATATGAGTTAGAAACTTGAAATTTGGCAAACTTATAGTTTCTAGCCTGTAACCGGCGGGAAAATTCCAAAAAGTTAAATAAATTAATTGTTAACCGCCGAAAAAAATTCAAAATGGCGGAGAAACTTTAAAGTCAGTGCAGCATACACAATACAATACCAGTAGTTTTAAGTTTTTACGTTCAAAACAACGCTGGAATTACATTAGTTTACATCCACTTGCAAAGAAAACTCAATGGGGGTTTGGGAGCAGATCCCCAAACGGGCAAAGCGAGTATATTATATAGATACATAAACAATATTTCAACAGGTTTATTTTGATATGTTCTTAGTTAAGTGCCCCCATACGTCCCTAAAGAATGCAAACACCCTCACAATTACAGTAAATTAAATAACTTGTTTCTCAATTTTCTAATAGTACCACACTTGATTTTATCATTTAACACTAAATAGCAGTAAGCATTATAAGAAAATCAGTTTCTTTTATCTAGGGCAAAAGAAAAATGCTGATTTCCAGTACTTTTTATTTATTTATTTAAAAAAAATTTAATAAGAGAAAAATTCAAATGGAAAACATATTGAAAATTATTCTTGTTAATTAAATAAATATAGGAAAGTTCAGAGTTAAACAAATTCTAATGTAGACACATAATTATTTGTACGAAACAAAATATACTATATTCCATTGTTTTCTAACCACCTCTAACAACATCATACTCTGATCAAAGTTGCAAAATAGTGGTTTATTGTTGACTACTCATAGCTTTATTAAATTTTATACTTAAAAAAAATTCTCCTTATTTTAATTGCAAAGTCTTTTATCAAGTACTAGATTAATCTGACGTAACAAATATGCTTGCAAACTTTAGCAAGCATCTAGTCATTCTCATCACATAGTTGTTCTGTTGGAATTTTTAATATGTTGCAACTGAGAAACTGAATGCTTAGCTGTGCAATTTGTGACCACTAACGGTAAAAAATATATGCAAGCCAATGTCTACAATTGGAAATGCACAACCAATTTGTCTTAAACAATTTTATAGAGTTAATAAGCATGACCATTTTTATTGCATTTAACTTATATCATGTTTTACAGAATAATAATAATAATAATAATAATAATAATAATAATAATGTGCTAACATTGTTTTTTATATATATATATATCATTTATTGTGGAGCCCCCTATTTGTGGACCTTAGTTCAGCTCTGCCCCATTTGCGCTCCGCACTGGAAAACACCCCACTCTGGTGCACCCTTAGCCTCGATGCCTTCAGCAGGTGCTTATATTGTTTAATGGTCATTGCCCACACATGCCATATTTTTGAATCAGAGAAGTCAAAACTTCCCAATGATGCAAATTTGGTACATGGGTGGAGTTTAAAAATGGGATCTTGTTGTATTGATACAATGCAAGAGGGAAGTTAATCCGCGCATTGTATTTTAACTATTAGTTTAATGTGTTGATTTGTTTTCCCTAGTTTTAGTAATTTATGACATGTTACATACTGTACATACAAATCATAGGGCCAATCAAAACCAAACCAATATTCACCTTGAAATATCAACATTCAAACGTCACAATCCCTATTATTATTATTAGCACCGCGTCTTACTACCCGTTCGGGTTATACGCACTTACGCTAATGTGAAATGGTAGGATGATTATGAGATGAAATGGAGGACCTACAGTTTAACGTGGAATCCGAACCACGGTGGAGGCCTGGCATTCCTCACATTTACAAGTTGTGATTAATACACAATCCCTTGTAAAAGTTGGGTAGCGGTCCTGATACCTGTTCGAGAATTTGCCCAGACACTTGACCATGTGATGAACGCGATCACGAGACGGTGGAGAGAGAGAGAGAGAGAGAGAGAGAGAGAGAGTTATTCCAGTCTCCGCCGAAACACCCGGCCAGGAGGGACAGAAAAGGAGGGACGGCGCGCACACAACAGAAGACGCGTCGTCGCGAAAATCGATAGTGGCGCCAGCGAGCGCTTTAGTTGGAGGCGTCTGCCACAAGAGGCCAGCACCGATACGAGCCAGCGGCCCCCACGGCCCTTCCCTTCCAAACGGACGGTCGTCGTCGGAGTGGAGGGGGATAGAAAGTTGCACTTGGAAGGAAGGACCTTCCTGTATACAGCATGATGACTCCTTTAAAAAGGGAACTTGTTCCCCCTTGTGACAGGGATAAAAAAATAAAAAAAGGGGGGGGGGGGTTGCGAGAAGGACAATACTTCATTCAAGGTAAAGGTAACAGAAACCTTAAGAAAACAAACAAGACTCATTAATTTAAGATGGAGGGAGGGGGCTAGCACGTTTGACCCTGACCTCGAGAGACAAGGGTTCGATTCTTGACCGCAAGGTAGTATGTAGTTAAGGTCTACTTTTGGAACAAATATGCGCTTGGTTTATATTTAGAGTAAAAACCCAATCCTTCAACCAAGAATACAGTATTAATCTAATTCTGTTATCTAGGTTATGTAACGAGACCCTGAAAATAATAATTTTTAAAGGGCCTTAAAAATGTTCCTTATAAAATGGTTGCTTTGGGTCTTAATCACATCATTAATGATTTAGTAAGAATCATTAAAAAAAGGAGGGGGGGGGAGGGAGGTTACAGAGAAGACATATTCAGTGTAAGCAAGAGTAACAGCGATATAAATACGAACATCAAAATCATTAATTATCTTGATCGCAAACAAATTGTTTGATTTCACAAGAGTATAAATAATGTGTATTTTAAAAATAGAAGTAAATGAGATGGTTTAATTTAGACCCAGTTGTCTATAAGAGTCCATTTGAGAAGTCAGCGCTTCCCTGTCAAATGTATCAACATACACGAACTGAAAACAATGTGGAAAATATTACTTGAAAGCCAACTCTCGACCATTTCATCTATATATATTTATTTTTCCCTCTCTATTTTGCTAATTTAATATTATTCTTAAACATTCAGATTCATTTGTTCATGTAATCGGCTTGCAAGTGTCCATCAGTTATAATATCCAAGGACATTTTACCATTTTATACGCCATTTTACTCAATTCTCTCTCCTCAAATTTCTTAGTAGGCCTACTGTAATTATATTTTATCGTCATTATATAGTACAGGTAAAATGGGATATATATATATAAAAAATTGGTCCGTTGATGAAACTTGGCAAAAACGTTTCATTTGTAATAAGAATGAAGAATCAAAAGAGTCCATAAAAATTTATAGGGTGGAAGGGTGTTTGGAGGGGGGAGGGGGGGAAATGTGGGTTTTTGAAAATGAAAAATTAATTTTGGTACAACCTAGGCAAGTGAAACATGTTTTTTGAGTATTTTTTGACGCTGGATCGAATGAAAACAAAAGCTAAACGATATAACCACCCTAGAAAAAGTTATAGTCCTTTTTATAAACGAAAATACATGTACTATTTATTATAACGTTTTACTATTGAAAGGAACCAAAAATGAGTGAACAAAGTTAATGAACAGCCAAAACTTAATAGAAGAAAGTACCAGTAAATAATAAAATAAGTAAGTAGTTGTGAGTTATTAAAATAGTAAGTAATAAACAGTATAAGTGATAAAGAATAAGTAATGAAATAAGGTACAAATGTATGGTAAATCACTTGAAATTATACAAGAAAAAAAAGAGTTTTGTATACTAACCATCTCCTTCGAAATTAATTGAGTCACCTTCAATCAAGTCTTCAGGGTCGATGAGCATTGGTTCTTCATGTTCCGTATTGAGGCATGTCAGGCCTTCACACACCTTGCACAGTAGTGTACATGCAAGTCCACTCTTCTTGCAGCTGCATTGTGATGTAGAACAATTGCCTCTGCATGTACATGACATCAACTTCAGAATGTCTTCAGGGGCTGCTTCCAATGTCATTTTAGTGGGTAGCAACAAATTCCCATCCTGTCGTGTCCAAACCCCACTGTTCAGGCAATAATTTATTACCAAGCCATAACTGTACTTGGTAGTAACATCTATATGAGTGCTGAGCTGCCCTGTCAGACGTGGGTGGGAGGGATTCCAATTTGGCACTAGTTTTTTTCAAAGACTTTTGAAATAGTAATGACCATTTCTCTCGCCATACAGGGACAAAAATAAAGTTTCCCCAGATTTTTTCACTTCTATTTGTGTTGAAGGCCTAGAGTTGAAAGTTGATATGACTTTCTCCCTAGCAGCCTCTGATTCCAGTATTTTTAGGAGATGTTTTTTACCTTTCCCAAATATAGCACTAGTGCTGTCACAACCACTAAACGAATGGTCCAGCAATATGTAGTTGTGAATGTTTGAATACTGCTGTTGTAGGGATGTTGACGAAAATAGTCTCTGATTAGTTCGTCCTATTTTTGGTTTTAATAAATACACTACTTTGTCCAAAGGGACAAGGGCTGTCATGAGCACAAGTATGTCAGTATCTTGACTAACAATTGCAGGTTGAAGCTCTTGAGCCTTCTCAATTGCGGTGTTAACAATTAAAGTGTCTGCGTCACCACAAGCTTGTATAACTTCAAAATTGCTTTTGTGAAGTGATGTTTTCAGCATTTTAATCAGTTGCTTTTTGTTTTCAAAGTTAGTGAGAAACAGCTCTTGATTCCCATACACTGGGGTACTCTCCATTATCAGAAATTGAGGCGCGAAATGTTTGTATCGCCGTAAGTGTTCAGAAGTTTTTATACTGTCATTGTCATCGTACCCATCAAATACTATGACAGGCGATTTAAAATGCTTTTGGACGTATCTCACATATACATCACATACATCATTATAGGAACTGCAAGTTAACTTGTTCCATTTCACTGCATGAAGTAAGTAGCCTCCGTCAATTATGAAGGTGTCAACACTCTCAAGAAGATTCTCATCGACGATTTTGAACTCCTCGTATAGCGAGCGCTCACTTGACTGTTTTTCTCATCCCTGAGTTGTTGAAGAGTGACAGTGGGTATGGGGCAATTTCATATTTGAAATAATTAGATAAGTCGTCAATTGGGGTTTTTCTCACCAGCATTCTCTGATACAAAATGAGAGGATCGATGTGTATGGTTTTGTCATGAACTTTAACAGCACTGTTTATTGCTGATAGGGGTCGGACGTTATCGCTACGTTTCATTTTTATATCCAGAATTTTTTTTACCAACTATGGCTTTCAACCTCTCTTCGCCAACTTCTTTCGCCAAATGACAGTTGATTCGGTCTGTGCCTGTTACTCCAGTACCCAATGACACTATTACAGTTGTTTCTGTAAAAAAAGGGTCATGTAAGTCCAACCGAGCTTGTAACTTGTTGACATCGTCGTTATCTCTCTTAATGCGACTCGACTCTCTCGCAGATCTACATGTTGTTCTGAGGAAAAAAAAATTGGGTGCTAGAAAACTCTTCAAGAGCCTCAACTATTTCCGAGACTGCTGGTCTAGTAACAACGTAAGCATTTAAAATATCCTCCGTGAAACCTCTCCTTACAATCCCTCCAGCCACTTTGAAGTCACGATTCGCGGTCTGCTCTATGACAATATCACTCCACGTACCTGAACAAAATTTGTTTGTACGTCTTACAAAGAACGTTTTCAAGAATTTTTCATACTCCAATGGATCAATTTTAATAGACAGTTCGGACATCAACTGTAAGTTGCTTTCGAATAATGTAAATGACCACTGGAAATGAAGTAAGGCATCATCATTTTGACAGTATACAAATGGAGCTCCCAGTTGACTGTTCTTTCAGCTTCTATGTATTTCTTTATTAATGTTGTCATCTTGAAATACTGCACCCACAGTTTCGATGTTGGTCCTTTCTGTTCAGTGGTGTTAAGTTGTAATCTAAATTTAGAATTAAGGCTGCTTATGTGTGGATGTTCACTCATGTCAGTGACCTTCACAACTACGCACGAGGTGCCACTGTGGCCCTTCCTTGCTCATACTCACACTCACTCACTTTCTCTCTCTCTCTCTCATTCCCGCTTCTCTAGTAACACCTGCGAGGCACCCCAGACTGATGCTATACACACGTATATCCCGTCCATTTCACCTGTTTACACTTACCTTTCCTCACTTTTTACATATATTTTCATCTATAAAAATGACTTTTTCTAGGGTGGTTATATCGTTGTGCTTTTGTTTCCATTAGATCCAGCCTAAAAAAACAAAAAAAAAACCTGCTTCACTTGCCTAGATTGCACTAA
>CABFWB010000270.1:287668-313768 GCA_902151455.1 Timema bartmani
ATGCCTTTATTAAAAGGTATTAATGCATGCACTATATTACACATCATAGATAACATTCCAAAACAAAGAATAGGTACTTTTAATATATGTTTAAAATATTGTTTCGGATTGGGTAAAAAGAAATTGTTAAAAGTAATGAAATAATGTGAGAAAACTTAAGTTTAAGTTATTTTAAATGTAAAATATAACATGTAACTAAAAAACTTAACATTCATAACAAAACAAGTGTTCTTTTACAAGTGTTGGTAACCTAAAACCTAAACATATGATTTTTGAACTGTCATCCAGGTAAAGACCTATCTTGAATGAATTTTACGTAAGCATTTAAAATATCCTCCGTGAAACCTCTCCTTACAATCCCTCCCGCCACTTTGAAGTCACGATTCGCGGTCTACTCTTATGACCATATCAGTCCACGTATCTGAACAAAATTTGTTTGTACGTCTTACACAGAACGTTTTCAAGAATTTTTCATACTCCAATGTGGTCCATTTTAATAGATAGTTCGGACATCAACTGCAAGTAGATGTTGCTTGCTTTCGAATAATGTAAATGACCACTGGAAATTAAGTAAGGCATCATTTTGACAGTATACAAATGGAGCTCCCAGTTGCCTGTTCTTTCAGCTTCTATGAATTTCTTTATTAATGTTGTTATCTTGAAATACTCCACCCATAGTTTCGATGTTGGTCCTTTCTGTTCAGTAGTGTCAAGTTGTAATCTAAATTTAGAATTAAGGCTTCTTATGTGTAGATGTTCCCTCATGTCTGTGACCTTCCTCTCTCTCATTCCCGCTTCTCTAGTAACACCTGCGAGGCACCCCACACTCATACTATACACATCTATATCCCGTCCATTTCACCTGTTTACGCTTACCTTTCCTCACTTTTTACATGTATTTATGTCTATAAAAAGGACTTTTTCTAGGGTGATTATATCGTTGTGCTTTTGTTTCCATTCGATCCAGCGTCAAAAAAATACTCAAAAAACATGCTTCACTTGCCTAGATTGAAACTGAAAAATTAATTTTGGTACAAACACCCACATACACCCCCACCCCCCCCCCAAAAAAAACATCCTTCCACCCTATACATTTTTATGGACTCTTGATTCTTCATTCTCATGACAAATTAAACATTTTTGCCAAGTTTCATCTAAGGACCAATTTTTTTTTCGTAGGGTTTTTGGTACTATTTTACTTGTACTAATAGGCCTACAGAGGAAACTTATATATTATTGCTATTTAATTAGTTCGGCCTGTTGTGTTTTTAATAGCCTTATTTATCTAAATTGTTTACTTACAAGAAAGTGTGGGGTTCCATACAAATTTTAAGTAGCCTAAGCCAGGATAAAAGTTGAAAGCAATATATCTTTTAAATTTCAAATTACTACCGCTATTTTCAGGCTATTAGTAATTTGCAATCTATTGAAGCTATTGCTAAAATTATATTTCCATTCGCGGTTCTTACTATTCTATTTTTATTTATTTTGTCACTAGCCGGAAGTTTGGTCAATTTGTACGTGTGCCTTCTCAGAGTAATGGGGGAGGTTTTGCGCGGGACAGCCAGCCAATCAGCACTTAGCCATTGGCGTTCCTCGATTGTAAAGTGAAATGGTGATGGTTGGGCACGCGAGTAAAAACACACACACACACACTTCTCTGGTGATACAGGTACGTGCTTCTACACTTCTAAGTTTGGCATACAAGCTTTTTGGACCGACGAAGAGGTTACGGGAGAAACAGGGCCCAACGTAGTGGTGACTTTTATAACAATTTACCTTAACATCGCAATAGTTTTACTTAGTGGTTCGAGAATGGGATTCGGGAAGCGGTTACTGGTTGTACCGGTCACGTCAAAAGAAAGTTTGAAACTGCCATGGGCGTAGTGTACACTAAATAAAGTCAAGGTCGCACAAGGGCGTAGTGTACACTCGATAAAGTCAAATTCGCACAAGGGCGTAGTGAACACTAGATAAAGTCAAGGTCGCACAAGGGCGTAGTGAACACTAGATAAAGTCAAGGTCGCACAAGGGCGTAGTGTACACTAGATAAAATCAAGGTCGCACAATTTAAGGTTAGATCATCATCCTTCAAGTAGTTGTTGACGCTCTACCTATTTATATTATTTAGATTAGAACTCAAGTAATCGTTTCGTGAAATGTAATTCCAGAACATGTAACTATTTTAAATTTTAAAATATAACGCAAGTCATTAACCTGATTATCAATTTTCTCTGCCAATTCCCCATCCTCGTAAGAAAGAAAAAAAAAAAAACCCCGACGAGATCTCAACAGTTTTACCGTAACTAGTGGATGTCGTGGAGCAAAAAACTACCGTCTAACTAAATTGATGTGAAGAAGAGGGTAAGAGATGCGAGAAGAAGCGAATGGGTACAGCGTGTCTGTCAAAATAGTTTGATCTTGGAAGGACCACGTTGAAAATCGAAGATACAGAGGGGGCCGCATTTAAGAAAATTCAATTTTGTCACTAGCTTTAAGTAAAAAAAGAATAATAATAATAATAAAAACCAAGAATTATTCTCTATTTTTCACCAGAAATTTGAAATTCATTTATCACAGCTAAAGGTGTAAGAACGTGTGTTGTCACTTTCATAAATTGATGTATTAAGCCGTGCTCTCCCAAGGATGTTACTTTTCATAGGAGAAACACACACTTGGCGCGCAAATGTAACCAATTGGAATCGATCTCGAGTGAATAAAGAGTAAACATTTGGTTCACCAACCTCACTCGTTAGATTTTCTAAAAATAATGAAACTGTTTCACAGTGTCATTATCGCAAAGGGTGTATTTCTAAAAAGCCACATTGTTGATTCCGCCGGACCGCACGGAATCATGGATCGGGCCATGTGAGACCCCCGAAAGTTAGACACGTTAGTTTCTTCCCCTGTCCTCGGTGCGTTCCTCTAGCTCACGTCGCGGGTGGAATCAAGATAGCCACAAGAAATAATAATAAAAAATATCCCTGTCCTCTTCCAGATATGTTATGTTTTTGATAAATCATATTCCATTTCCCAGTAAACTGATATTGGCCACTTGCACCGGTTCTGATTTATGTATTCCTGGTCGGATGTTCCCCTCCAAATAGATTGGTGTAACCCTGCTGGCCTCCCATTTGATTTATACGAAGGGACAAGTTTTTATTTTTCATTTTCTCTCCAGAGAGGAGGAGAGGGAAGGCGGGTTGGGGGGTGAAGGGGTGGATTTCACCAAACACCTCAAAGCTGACGCCTGTTACGGAAGAGGAAGCAGAGAATAGAGTCAACAATAATTCTTACAACCACAAAAATTAGTCCTGGCATGTAGAGCACTAGAATCCTCGCGGCACACTGAACGTGAAAGTTGGCGATACAACAGGAGACTCGGACATGCGCAAAAATAATTATCTGAGTTGAACAGGGAATGCGCGTGTGTGTCCTCTACTGCAGAGGTTCTCAATCTATTTAGACCAAAGGAGCCCTTGCACAGTCAGAGGTTCCCAATCTATTTAGACTAAAGGAGCACTTGCACCGTAAGAAGTTACACTCTGGAGCCCTCATATAATTTTCTACTCTAATTTTATAAACAAACGACAATAAAATTTTACAAGTATACAACAAACGGAATACATCACATGTTCTAGCTGCGTATTTGGCAAAATGTCCTTTATTCAGATTTGAACAAAATTGACAATCCTAGTTTCTGATGCAATTTCTAAAGTGTGAAAAACAAATCAAGAATATTATAAAATAGCCTCGCGGAGCCCAGTTTGAAAAACTCTATTCTATTCGACCACGAATTGAATTTTTGTGTAAGAAACGACACGATACTAATTAATTAACTCAACTCTTTGATTGTAAGCCATTACAGTCTTTAGAACATTTTTCTATTTATTTACTAAAAAAATAATTATGGAACTAAACTTAAAATTCTATACAATAACATAAGGTGGATAATTTGAAGGCACACCTTTAAGAGCCACTGGTTTAGACCAACAGTTGGCACGCCTAACAAGACTCGGACAATCGAGGGTTTGTACGTAACCGGCTAGACGTCTCCTATTGTGATGGGTGAGTGATGGGACCATTTATCTCTTAATCCTTGGCTAGTTTAAGATTCACAGTACACTAGCGCGGGTTTTCAGAGATATTCAATGGGTTCAATTCCCGTATCTAGAGGTATCATTTTAATTTTTGACAAGTTCATTTTGAACATTTTAGATTAAAGTAGAGGAGCGTTATATACTTGCTTATATTATATTATTATTAGCATCACGTCTTACTACCCGTTCGGGTTATACGCACTTACGCTAATGTGTAATGAATGGTAGGGTGATTGTGAGATGAAATGGAGGACCTACAGTTTAACGTGGAATCCGAACCACGGTAGAGGCCTGGCATTCCACACATTCACAAGTTGTGATTAATAAACGTCTTGTCAGAGGTGAAGGAAAGGTTTAGAAATCAGATATATCTGTGCCGGAAGCGAGGATTGAGCCCCGGACCCCCAACACAGAGGTCCGACACCTTACTCCTAGACCGCCAGGTCACCTCTAATATTGGAATAAAGAAAAGTATAAAATAATTGAATTGACAAATTACTCTATGTTTTAAGCACCGCGTCTTACTACCAGTTCAAGTTATAGGCCAATATATATATATACTAATTATACTCGGGTTAGGGTTTAGAAATGCTTGACTCGGAGGAAGTGCACCGGACCGGGATCGAACCCCAAACTCCCAGTCTTCAACAGTCTAGTCCAACACGAGATTAGCGCGTTAGACCACGCGGCCACCTAAAATTATAATTAATTATTCTATTCAGGTAATGAATGCCCTAAGGCATCACTCCTGTGTTAGACTGGCCTCCTGATGAGGAGATTGGGGTTCGAATCCCGGTTGGGTCTACTATCTCCAAAATGCTTCCATCCTCACCCCTACCTCATTAGAGTAATAATGTGCGTGTATAACCTGAATACTGAACAGGTAGTAAGAAGCGGTGATAAAAAAAATAAAAATTGGCAGATTATTAGATGGGTAGGCTAAATAATTAGAACAAATATTTAATTATGAGGTGTAGTGATACACTGATAAAGGGTAAGACGTTTGTTTGAATGAGGAAAACAATAAAAATTAAAGTGCGAAAACAGTGTTAACATATTTGAGAAAAGAGGTTCTTAAATATGGAATATGGTACCAAGTTAAAAGTAACATATGTGTAAAGTAGACAATTAGTTGGGGTTAAGTGTAGACAGGGTTGCCACTATTTTCTTAGCACAAAATTCCCTGTGTTTTTCAGAAAAAGCATCACTATTTTTACAGACACTTTATAGAGTAATATAGTGGAATGAAACTTCATTTTCATAAAAGTGACTAATCTAGGTGTAGGTTCATCTCACAAAATGTCAAACAGCTCGTAAAATAGGATGGGAGGGAGATAAATGTGTGAAAACTTTCTATGCAACAATGTAAATAATGTCGAAGGTCCATAACAATGTTTTTTAAAACATTGAATTGTTAATTTTAGAATTAACACTAGTTTTCCTATAAAAAAAAAGTTCAAAATAATTCAAAAGTGGTAAAAAAAAAGCCTTAAATATGATAATGAACTATGCATTTTAAGGACCTGTGATAGAGTTTGCCCGGGAGCGATCCCAGGTCTCCTGGATAGAATAGACATGCCTACAAGCTCACCACAGATTAAAGTAAAAGCGACGTATTTACTAAACATCGTTACAGTCTAATATTAATATAAAGAACCTTATCTGACATCTATTAAAGAAATGAGATCTACTTGCACGTAACCATACGTCAAGTCACGTGAACCGCAACTGTCACTTTTGATAGATGTATAAAATAACTCTAATGATATGGTAAAATGTTATCAATGTTGATCGCAAATGTTTTTAAAAAGGCCCTTCAATTAGACGCGGTGACTAGCAACACCAGTTATAAAATAGTTAGCGGAGGATTTATTCGGGAGGTCATCTCACTTGGTCTGCCGGCCAGACACGCTCCCACTGCAGATATAGGCCCCCCCTCTCCCCTCTACACAATCCACAGACCCAGCGGCTAAAATTGGAAGCCAGTGGCGGTTCCGATTCAAGGCTACTGAGCCAGGCCAGGCGGACCAACCTTAACGATACAGTCCTAGCTGCAACATGCACATTTGGTGAGCGTCTTTTCGAGACGTCTGGTGGGGACCACCTGTACTTTCACCCCTCTCCCCTCTGCCTGTCAACAATCTCGTCACGTCATAATAAATTAACTTAAGGGTACCAGGGATCGATTCCTAGCCCAGCCAGAAAAATGTACCAAGGTTGAGATTAAAGTGGTGAAATTTTACGGCCGAGAGATTGGGTGCAGTGGGTGTTTTAGAGAAGGGATTCTCAACCAGTGGCACGAGATTTTTTTTCTTCTTAGCGCCGCGTCTTACTACCCGTTCGGGTTATACACCTATATTAGTACACTAGTATTAGTACATGTACTAGTTACATTAATGGTTTAGATATTGAGAAGGGTTAATTGGGAGGAAGTGTTTCGGCATTTGCGTGGAAGGAGAGTGGAAAAACATTTAGGAAAAATCACCCTCAGTACACCCTACCGGGATCGAGCCACGATCTCCCCGTCTTCGGCAGTCTAGACCAACATTAGAGTTGCGCGTTAGACCACGCGGCCATCGAAGCGGGTTGTTATTTATAAATTTCAATTTAATCAGTAAGGGAGAAAGTAAAAAGAATTTTCTTCTCCTTAATTTTTAAATAATTACAAAATTAAAAAACTAATATTTTATATGCTCTGGTAAAGTCCAATTTGAATTTTAAAAAAACATGAAAAACAAAAGTTTACGAAAATTCTTACAAGGGCACCACGAGATTCTAATTCCCTTCACAAGGGTGCCGTGAGCCTAGAAAGGTTGAGAATCCCTGTTCTAGATTTAAGGAGACCGCCTTGGTCAGCGAGAAAGTATCAATTGCTGTCAGGTCACACGGGTTAAAATACAATAGGCCTGTGTCGTTTTCTGGAACTAATTTTATATGGTGTTGAAGCTTATACTCCCTTTCACCCTTCAACCACAAACTTTTTTTTATAATCGTAATAATAATAATAATAATAATAATAATAATAGAGGTAAACAAACTACGGACCTTCTTGTTTCAAGGTAAAGAGGGAATCTCGCTGCTAGTTCTTAATTATCTTAAAATCGACTGTTGTGAGCTTATCAAAAAATTACTGTATTTGCTAGAGGAAAGCTAATATTAGAGCTCTTTTTCATCAAGCCTAGTTTCAAAGCACCGCGAAAAGTAAAAAACTCAAACTAGTTTGTCTACGAGTTCGACAATTCCTGAATATTTGTTCATGTGCCCCGAGGAAGTCAACCAGAAACGTTTGAAAAGAAGCAAAACGTCATGGTCAAATGCTCACGAAACACAGGCCCTATTCAAAAACTGTTGCGAGTACCAATTCATAGACAATTAAACTAAATGTATCTACTGAAGAAGTATTAGATTTCTTTTGGTCAAAAAAATGTTTGTCAAAAAAACTTTTTTTCCTTTTAAATCGGAACGTTAGCTCGCGTTCTATTCTATTCCGCCCAACGTGTAACGATTTGTGCCGGCAGTGGTGGCACCAGTGGAAACTACAAATAGCGACATGGTAAATAGTGTCTGACCTGCCGTAATAGGTCAGGATGACCACACATTGCTTGTAAGAAAAGCCGTGGACGGGCCTACCTCAACATCGAGGACAACGGTACCTCAGTTCCACTACAAGGACAAGGACAGACAAAATATGTTAATAGGGTCCCGCCTCACATGAGATTTGGCAACGTTTATCGGTCTGCCAAAACCTTCTTTTTTTTTAAAGAATTTAGCGTGCGCTTTCTAAAAATAGGATTGTCTCAGCATACAGCTTACAAACTAGCTTGTCTTCAGAGTAGCTCCCCCTCAAAGGCAACCAACGCTTACAGTGTGTCACAAAAATAATTAAAAGGCTATATTTTCGTTGTTCTTAGTACCCGTTTAGGTTAGCATACAATAATTAAGCCGATGAAGGAAGTACAATTTTAGAGGAAATGTACCTCCAATTGCGTGAAGAAAGAGCGGGAAAACTGTTTAGAGAAAATTACCCTCTGTACATCCGACCGGGATTTGAACCTAAATCTCCCAGTCATCACGAGAGTGACGCGTTAGATCAAGAGGCCATCGCTTCCGATCTTTTAAAAGATAAAACAGCACATAATAAAATATAAAATAAAAATCTATTCTAGTATAAACATAAGGGACAAGTCTTCTAATCGATTATATAAATTATTTTTTCAAATGGATGAATGGCAAAAATAGTATTTCCTACCACAAGGATTGTTCAGCGGCTTAATCTATAGTTTTAAGTCTAACGAAATATAATCCACATTGAAGTAAGTGGAACACCCCCTTACCCAAGTACACTTGACCAAATTAGGAGCCTCAACCTCCCAGTCACCGCGTTCCACTTTCCTGGATGCGGGAACACATCTTTCTTATGCCGTCTAAAGAGCGGTAACACAAACACATAGCCAAATGCAATTACACCTGACTCACACTTCTTTTTACCTGGGCACTATGCAGGACGTGTGGTGTGCTCTGCCTGTGGTGGTTTGTGGTGAAGTCTCCTTTACGAGAGATGGCAAATAATCCTCCCTCCCATTTTCTCGTTTGATCGTTCTTAAAGTAATCTAACGTTTTAAAAAAAAACCCACATAAATGGTGCTGTGTGTGCTTTGAGTTTTATAAGACGCCAATTATTAGCTTCTAGCCGAGGGAGGCAATGAGTACAAAACATTATTATTATTATTATTATTATTATTATTATGGGGCCATGGGGAGGTTTGACTCCGTAAACACCCCCTACCCTCACCTTTCTCTTTGCATGATCCTGGTAGTCGGTCTTATTTGGGCTAGCTTATCAGCAAGGAGCGGGTTGTTTGGTTTGGACACCAACAATTCGTTATTATCATGTATCATTATTTTTGGGTGACCTGGTTATCCAGGGGTAAGGTGTCGGACTTCTGTGCTGGCGGTCCGAGGTTCAATCCTCGGTCCCGGCACGGATTTATCTGATTGACCAAACCCTTCCTTCACCTCTGACAAGACGTGTCTTAATCACAACTTGTGAATGTGTGGAATGCCAGGCCTCCACCGTGGTTCGGATCCCACGTTAAACTGTAGGTCCTCCATTTCATCTCACAAACACCCTACCATTACACATTAGCGTAAGTGCGTGTAAACCGAACAGGTAGTAAGACACGGTACTACTACTACTACTACTACTAATAATAATAATAACCATTATTTTTATTAGTAATGTTATTGTTATTTGAGATATTCAACTTCCACTTTCTGAACAGATTGATTATATCAGCACACGACTTAAATCTAGAAAATACACGACACCCAGCCCCCAGACGTTAATTCATCACTGTGAAAGGTGAAACACATTTTACCATGTCGAGAACCTGGAACCCTTAAGCCCCCTCTACAGAGTCCGTAAGATCCGTATCCTTATAATCAAAGTCCTCAATAGTCCTTAGAAATGGAAAACGCGTTCAGAGTCCGTAACCGTAATCACGTGACTATGCCAACCAACGAGAAAGTTGGAAACAACGTCCAATTAAACGCTTCGAGAGGAAATTTTCTAGAGCTAGGCGCAAGCAGATGCCATCTGCGATGCAGACGGTATCTCAGCTGAACAATTATTAACAAAAGTAACTTTTGATAAAACGTCCAAAATAAGCTACATTTGAAAGGTAGGCTAAGTGCAGTCACAAATAATGTATTTAAAACATGAGCTAGTTACTGTAATTGCTACGATAATGCCATTGGTGCTTTCATTTCGATGCGCGCGCTTACTTTGCTGTGATTGATAGTCCTTAGAAGTCCGTATCAACTAGAAAGTTTACGTATAATCCGAACGAGTAGTAAGACACGATGTTAACAATAATAATTATAACTAGAAAGTTAAAGTTGAGTCAACTTCTACGGAGTGGTAAGGGATAAGGACTCTGCAGACAGTGTAATTTGTTAGTGTGGAGATGATCTCTTACGAAGTAGAACGGACCTTACGGATATGGAGTGTTGAAGGGGCTTTAGCTCAGTTGTCAAACACGCTACCCAATAAGGGTACGGCTAGACTGAGCGAGCGACTAAAAAATAAAATAGAACACATTGGTTGTAATGAGAGGTGGCCAGACTGGAGCGAGCGACCGAGCGTGTGCGCTCGAGCCGGTACAGTCTAGTTTACAGGCGCCAGGCAATTTTATTGTATGATGTTGGTTCATTGAATGATAGGAAAACTTCTCATTTTGACATTATTATTATTATTATTATCGATAGGTTTAGCACACTTGCTACTAACGGCCTAATTTAATTAGTAATATCATAAACCATACCTATGTGTATATATATATATATATATAACCGATATGTTAAAATACTTCAATATTATAATCAAAGTAGGCCTTTACAAATAAGAATCACCATTAGCGCGGATAGAGGACGGGAAAACCACAACAATAAATCACTTGTCAAAAACCACCCTCAGTTCACTGAGCCAAGATTCAGAACCTTTGCCTCCTCGTCAACAACTATCGAGAGCTATCTGCTAATCAATCACGCGCTGGCTCGTTTGGCCACGCAGTCGCTCGCTCGCACGCTTGTCAGTCTGGCCGAACCCTAAACTAAGACGTCGGACACTTTTGTAACAATAATAATAATAGACAGGGTTTTAGCCATTTTCCCTAAACGTTCTAAAATCGTCCTTTGAAGCCATCGCAAATGTTTTTGTCCCGTCGTGTCATCACAGCTAGTTAACAATTTTATTTGGAAGAATAAATCGTGAGCGGTAGTTGAAACGTGATGGGGGAAGGTCTCTGAAAATCCCCACCCTAATGACTCGTGGACCACACAACGGCCGAACCGGAAACTGCGAAATTCTTCTGGAACCACCACATGACGAGAGAGAGCCGAGGACATGGTGTTGCAGCGAAGAGACGGAGAGAGGGATGAGGATGGAGGTAGAGGGGGGGAGTCACGGCCGCCAACTTTCCTTCCCACCCAATCATCGCCGTTTTGTTCTCGGGGGTAATTTCCCCCGGGAAGCAACGGACTCCACACCACCACGTCGTTTCAGACACACGAGGCAAGGTGGACTAAGCCAGTTCTCGGCCGACCAACCCAAGAAATTGATTGATATGAAAGAATTTATGAGGTCAGGAGAGTAAAACGTAGGATAACACCCGCTAAGCCATGTCGAATGGAATCTGCGTCTATTTTTGTGGTGACGCTTCTAAAGATAATTCGCGGAGCATCCAGAAAATATGTTTCTAAAATATATATCTGGCCGGACTATCCGAGCGGCATAGGCCGACCACGAGATGTGACGTTGGAAGAAAAGTATCGAAGCATAACAAGAATAATGTACAAAAATGTTGATTATGATTTTTCTCTAGTTTTAAAGAATTTGTATAATTATCTAGTTGCAATACATCTAGCTTTTCCGTTCTAAAATAATGCATCTTATTATGTGTCTTAAATCACTAAAAACAATAATGTAATCACATGGGCTCACACACATCGTATAACGATATGTAAGAATTTGTGTAGGTCTACGAGAGAACTTAGGGTATATATATAAGCACCGCGTCTTACCACCCATTAGAGTTGTAAGTTTATGTACTAATTACGCTAATGAGTCAGGGATAAAGATGGTTGAATTTATAGGAAGTGTATCCGCATTTGCGCGGAGAGTGTGGGGAAGCCATTTAGGGGAAAACCACCCTAAGTACACCCAACCAGGTTCAAACCACGATATCCCCGTCATCGGCAGTCTAGATTTCATTTGTTAACAAATGCCTTCTGTAATCAACAAGAAAAGGCAAATTTTAAAATGCAAGTCAATGCTGTCCAGGCGGAAAAAGAGAGTTGAGGGAGGACTACTCATTTTCAACTCCCTGCTTTAATATTTCGTTCTTTTGCGCCTAAATGTGACAGTGCTTTGGCGCGTCAAGTTAAGATGCAACCCACTTATCAAAATAGCTTCAAATTCACCAAGTAGGCAGGGCGGCATCCACTTACGTCACACTGAAGTGGTTAGTGTCGTATTGCCCCGCATGAGAATGGGCTCAGAGACGTCCTACATTACAAGGAGAAAATAATAGCGCGACGTAATGCGGGTTGTGAGTGATAAGACACCCTCGACTCCTCTAACCATTAAGCACGGGGACCACGAATACCACCGTTTCCAGTGAAGCTGCACCGCGAGGGCCGCGCGCGTTGGCGCCAGATAAAAGCGCAGCGTGCATCACGTGCACGGTCGAGGAGGCGTATAGCCGCCACCTCTTCCCCGACCTTGTGATCGATCGAATGGATTATGACGCGCCTAAAAGACGTCGTCACCGTCATGATGTGTAGCGCACGTTCACTCAACGTGAAACGTTACACCTGTTGTTTTATCTAGGAGTTCATCTCATTTAAAAACGTTCGGCGGCTTTTGAAGAAAGTAGAGAGGTGAAAGAGTAGGGGGGTGCAGTCTCTAACTCAAATTTAGAATTATCTTCAATTATGAATGTAGGCAACAAACCGCATTAGTATAATGTTGGAAGAAACATCAATAAATAATAAATGTATCTGAAACCTTAGCTAAGTCGGCAGCATGTCTGCCTATTGAGCTAAGGGTCCCGGGTTCGATTCTCGGTATGGCCAAAAAAATGTATCATTGGTGAAATGTGGGTTTACCCTTTCACAGTGATAAATTAACGGCTGAGGACTGGATGTTGTGCCTGTCCTAGTTTTAAGTTATATTATAAGGCATATGAAGCTACGACATGCCTAGCCAGCCGGTAGTGGAAAATATATTACTTTAATAAAAAAAACTAACCCAAGCCACAGGCTGGAAACATTAATGGATGTATATATGAGATAAGACGCTTAAATCCTCAAATGCTACGGCATTCGAGATTCGTACAAAATTCAATATAGTATCTCAAATACATTATTATGACCTTTACTTTAAATAACGATTATAAGCAATAATGGCAATGGTAAAAGGAATTAAGAGTTGTGTATATGGGAGAGTAAAAAGAATTAGTATAATTAATTCACATAAAAAAGTATTTTCTTTGCCGTTCCTAACATAATAGACATGGTAAACAAAATACCATGTCAGCGACAACTAGCCTTAAACGACCTTTCATAGTTATTAATTGTTTAATATTTTCACTTTAAAGCGGTACATATTTAAATATTCGAGGTTTTGAATTTGGATTCGAGATTAGAAAGAAAATTGTATGGAATTTGGAATTAAGATTAGGATTCGACCCATTTCTAATATATCCTTGATGGGATCATGTGTCAACACTTGCGCCAGCTTGTGTGTGTGTGTGTGTGTGTGTAGGTATATAGTATACAGGGTGGCGCGGAAAGTGTTGACACATTTTGAAACCACTTGTGTATCACATAGCATGACGCATGCGCCCATCAAAGACACCAGTTTGTAGCCAGCTTTCTGATGTTCATGTTTTAGTAATGGCTTGAGTGGAATAAAATCAGTAGCACAACTTCCTTCGGAGGGGAAGTAAAGCTATCGGTCCCATATCGAGTGTGGCATTTAAAAGAACCCTTGAAAGTATGTGAAAATACCTTTCCCGGCAAAATTAGTAGGTACTTTCACTCTCGCTCATAGAAACTATCATGTGCCGATATAATCAGTCGATTCAGAAAGTGCACGTTAAATACCTCAAACGAATAGAATAGATAAACATTTAGTAATGTAGCGGTGGACAGTCCGACCAAATGTAGCAGCAGTGGCTATTTTCAGTGAGGGTGACTCAATAAAGGTTTCGACGTCAGTTCCAAATGCATAGCGCTCCTTCACTGAATGTGATATTTGTATGGGTGACCAATTGGAGAGTTTTGTTCAGGACACTTGTTGTGTCCCTCATGTCTGTACTGTGGCAACAATCGTTAGCGAGCAATGCTGGGGTGAATCGAAGTCCACGAAGACGATTTCGAATACAGCCAAATGTTTTAATAAACATAATAATTCGAATTTAAAGCGGCTATAAAGAGTTAACGAAGGGCCTAGCTTAGAACGCCTGTAGCGGCTTATTTCCGCAAAATAAAATAACGTCGATCTTAGAAATATTCCAACAAATTAATTTTTTTACTAGAATACCTTTACAAATGGAGATTCTTAAAATATAAATATTATAATATTACGAAAAAGATTGGGCTTCTACTAGCGGTAAAATTATTAAATATCGTGACTTTAACAAAGCCTACATACTATGTTGTGTGATTTTTTCCAATTTTTTTTGTTATTATGTTTGTTTAAAAATTACTAACGAAAACTGTAAACTTGTTAAGGCGGCCGCCTCGGTCAGCAAAGACGTATCCATCGCTGTCAGGTTATACAGCTTAAAATAAAATAATAAGGTAAAGAGGAAAGCTTAATGCTTTTTTCTCAAATGTCTTAACCTTTTAGGTTGTGAGCCTATCAACATTTTTTACTGTATTTGTTAAAGGAAGGTTAAATATAGAGCACTTATAATCAAGCCTAGTCTCAAAGCTCCGCAAATATGGTTAAAAAGTCGTTGAGAATAAGCTAATGTCATATTTTCCCACTTTTTTCCACCAATAAAACTCAAAACTATAGGGTTGTTTAGGAAAAAAGAGCCCTGTTGGAATCTTTCGAGCTTATTTTGGTGCTAACCTTATTTTGAAATGATGGATCGAGGAAATATTATTTCGTTAGAGTTGAAAGTCCGTGCGGCAATTTCTCGCTTACCTTACCGAGGCGGCCCCCTTAAGTCGAAAATGCCGTCAAAAAAGAATGAAAATAAATTTCACGATGAATGCGCATCCTCTTGAGGACGAAAACATTTCCCTCAACCCTTCAGTTGTTTTTAAAAATAGCATCTCTAAGAGTCATCCTGTAGAGTTGTTGAACAAACTTATTCGAAAGGAGGCGGCAGCACATAATCTTAGAAGATTCTCCGCCAGAAGTCGAGATTTATGCGCCGACTTAGCGAATGTTTATGTTAGCCGCACAGCGGCCCTGCGCGCCACGTTGCCTAAAGCCAACCACTAAGGGGCGAGAGCATTACTTCAAGTTATGTTGAAAGCTCCAGTACAAGTTATTCGGGAAGGCGCATCACAGCCTCAACCCTACAGATGCAATGGGCAGTCTTACGACCAGGCGACCTCCACTTTACTTTGCCTTGTTCTGTTCCAAAAGGACATGAAATAGAGAGAGTGGAAATCAATTATTCTGATCTAATAAGGCCTGATAATGTCCACGTCCTGATGTTACTAGACCGAATAAGAGGGTTCTGTTTGATAGCATGAGAGTCGGGTTTCTACTAAGATCGGATAAGATAAGTGATATGTCTTCATCTTAAGGGGAATCGTGCATGTTATAAACCAGTCATGGGCCAAAATGATTTCTAAATGAGAGAATATGATAAAATGTGCGAACCGCCCGCTCCCGCAAGAACATCTTGTCGCCCTATAACAGTAAAATGGGCCTATATCTGCATTGGTCACCAATGCTTCAGTTTAAGTCAAAGTCTTTCCGGAGATATGCCGCTCATGAGTCGAAGTCCGAAGTGTGTTTTAAAATATTAACTCGATAAGTTGTTTATCTACAAAATGAACAATTTTTTGCTCTGCCCTGTAGCGGCTTTAAGTTGGGAGTGTCGGGGACGCGAAAGTCTTTTTGTAGTTTTTATATCAAAACATTATTTTGGATAAAATAAATAAAAACTGCTCCAGTAGAAACATAAAGAGTTTAATTTTCTTTGAACTGTGACCTCAACAGTTGTTAAATATTTGCTATGAGCATAGCGGCATTAGATGAGTAACGTTTTAAATCAAGAGAAAAGGTACCCATTAAATTCCAGGACCTCCTTGACAGATATTACAAAACTATTGATATCACCCGGTGAGGAAAATTAAACTATATATGTTTGCAATGGAGAAATATTTCATTTATTTCGACCAAAACAAGTGTTTTTATAAAAAAATATTGCTAAATTACTAACATTTTCTCGTGTTCCCTAGACTACCACATTAAGAAACCCTCGCTTATCTTACTCAAAGGGGTGTGTGATTGTAAGGAGAAGGGTGTGACCGATTCATCATTTTCACAAACAAGGCCCAGTTTCACTCCTGCGGGCCATCAAAGAGTTTTGTGGAATTGTATGCAAACAGAATGCCGACATAATAATGACCAAATCAACGCTTAACAAAAATTTCAAGCCTTGCAAAGGGACACTAACATGTGAGAACATTCTACGAGTACCACCGAAACAGATCGGGGGTTCGAATTTAGGTCGCGTACTGGGGGGTGGTTTTTGCTCAATTGTTTAACACTCTTCCTCCACACAAATGCGGGTATACTTCCTCTAAAGTCAACCTTACTCATTCCTAACACATAGGCGTAGTTTGTACATATGCGTATAGCTCGAAAGGGTAGTACGCGGTAGACGCGACGCTAAAAAAAAACTATGACGCGAGAGGACATAGTTTAAATCCCAGCTGGGTACATTCACCGTATTTTTTCCATTAATAGTTTTGCATACCTACTATTACCATAGATGTTAATCATAGTATAGTCTAGATTAATACTTCATTATATTCACCATTTGAATTCATAGATAGATATTTACTAGGGATAGGATCCTTAAGGATATTCGAGATAGTATCGGATTCTAGCTTAACATCCTTAACGAAATACATTCTTTGTAGTTAATTTATTACAAGATGTACTGTGGCATACATTAATACAACAGCGAAAACTGACTGTGCAAATTATATTTAGATTTACATATACGGCTATCTGCATCAGTAAGCATGCGGAATAAACTTCAAGCTCTTATAGTCTGATTTAATGGGGTGGTTGGGTTTAATCTGGTTTGTTCTACCAGATGGTTTATTGCAAATTTGGGTACATTTTCCCTCAATTCTACCTTCCTCCCACCTGCTCCATTATTAATAAAAATACACTTGTTTGAATGCATCTAAATGAGCTCAAAGCTTTCAATTTATCAACACAAGAGAGGGAACCAAATTACTGCTTTATCGTGTTTTACTTGCCAAAATTATTACTGTGGGTGTTGATACTAACAAATTACATTAGGAAAAGACTTAGATTGTTGGCGACGAGAATAGTTTTAGAACTACCCTAAACAACAACTAAAGAGTTTTTCATCTTCATTCGTGTGTTTGCTTACTTTATAGCTTACGTCAACAAAGATATATTCTTTCCCCGTCCTTCGTTCGATCATCCTAAATTTAAATGACGCGGAGAAAAGAAAGGTGTAGCAAGGCCTACCCTTGCGTCCCTATGAATTACATCCAAGGAATAGGATGGCGACAACGAATTTGAAGGAACGCACCAGGGTGGCCACAAAATCTCAGAAATAAAACTTTCTGGCTTTTCTCTGATCCAAAAATCCAAATTTCTCTGACAAACTCATATCGAGATATATAATTAAAGATGTTTAAAAATATACAAGTTACAAAATTAGTTTTTAATGATTATTTTTTAAAATGTACTCAAAATAAATACAGGCTACATAAACTTTGATAAAAACCGTATTTGAATAGGATGCAAGTCATGCAACTAAGACATTTCTATTTCCCTGATAGCGAAATACAATATTTTCTCCGATTGGATACAAAATTGTCGATATCTGTAGTTTTAGGGTAAAGTGCTCGTCTCAGGACACGATATTCATAGGTTCAAACCCAGCTGAGGTCAACGTATTTTTCTTGCGCAATAAAATCCGTTGCACATCTTATTTCGGAGGGGAAGTAAAGCCATCGGTCCCGTATCAATTGTGGCAAGTAGATGTTTTATCAGCTCGTCTTACTACCTGTTCAGGTTATACACATATACAATTACTGTGATTGGGTAAGAATGAGGAAGGAAGAATTTTAGAGGTAATCTAGCCACATTTGCGTGGGAGGAGATTGGGAAATCATTTAGGGAAAACCACCTTAAGTAGAACCTACTGGCATTTGAACCCCGTTCTTCCCGTCTTCGTAAGGCCAGTCAAACACGAGAGTGACGTCTTAGACCATTCGGCCACTGAATCGGATTGTGGCATGTAAAGGAACCCTGAAATGTATGTGAAAATACCTTTCCCAGCAAAATTGTTAGGCCTGCCCTTCTGGCTCTCACTGATACATTTTTTCTTGTGCTTATATCATTAGTCGCTTCAGAAAGTGCAAGTTAAATACTTCAAACCAATAAATTATTATTATTATTATTATTATTATTAATATTATTAGCACCGCGTCTTACTACCCGTTCGGGTTATACGCACTTACGCTAATGTTTAATGGTAGGGTGATTGTGAGATGTAATGCAGGACCTACAGTTTAACGTGGGATCCGAACCACGGTGGAGGCCTGGCATTCCACACATTCACAAGTTGTGATTAATACACGTCTTGTCAGAGGTGAAGGAAGGATTTGGCAATCAGATAAATCTGTGCCGGGACCGAGGATTGAACCCCGAACCCCCAGCACAGAAGTCCGACACCTTACCCCTAGACCACCAGGTCACCTTTTAAATCAATAAAAATAGATACCAAATTCCCCCATTTTCTTGCTTCTTCCAGGTTTTTCAGACTTTCCCTGATTGTGGCCACCCTGCGCAAGCTTGGTGATGATTCAACACCGTAATGTGGAAAGCCCCTTCCTCCAGCAGTCATGATCGAACCTCAGCCTCCCAAGTTAAGAACGCTGACCCGACCGGTGATAGTTAAATTCGCTCAACGCTTATCGACGTCATTGGCTTTCATCCCTGATTATTTGAAACACACTGCCGAAGACTTTGTCCCAGTTCATCCTTGAGAACAGACTATACCGGCGAGCACTTTTTCACGTTACAAAACTTACATAAATTCTTTTCGTCTCTAGCAAGTTTTGGGTCAGTTACTGCTGGAGGGGAAACCGCTCACAAATTGCGGCTAGGGAACGAGGGGGATAAAAAAAAAACAAGGGAAAAAAAAGTGGCCCGCGTGTCGTGTTAGCGTAGTTTGTGGCAAGCAGTAAGTTGAGTGGAGTGGTACTTACCAGGGAGATAATTCCTCAACGCTCACCTTCCAAGGCGAAAACAAAGCCTTAAGTTTTCAAACAGTGGTTCCCGAACCGAGCAATCGAGTCCGATGGTGGCACAATTAAATGCACGGAATTATAATTATATTAATCATCAATTTTAAGAATCCTATTTAGGATAAAATAATTACATGTTTTCAATGGAAATTGAAAAACTATTTTCTTTAGTTGTTTAATAGGAACTTAAAAACCTGGATTAATACAGTTTGAAAATAACTTTTTGAATTTGAATGTAGAATGTCGTAAATTATGGTCAAACTTTTTACGTATTCAACGGAAAGTCATGCAATCTGTAACTGTCACTTTTCATAAATATTATCAATAGCTATAAAAATAACAACAATAATAGTAAAATCTTATCAATATGAAAAAAAAAATATGTTTGTCTTTATAAAAGAGCTTTTCTGTGAAAATTGGACTCTAAACAGAAACTGCACTATTGGGAACAAAACATTAAGCAATAAAAAGCACTTTAGGTCTTAACTGCCAAATTTGAATCGTGATAAGTGAAAGCGTTCCGAGCGATAAGTTTAACCAAAATAAAGCGGCCTTACCAGCTATCTAAGAGACGAAACTTAACCCACCAAAAAGCTTCGACATTAGTACACACCGTCTCCCCCTCTCTAAAGTTTACCTATCACCGCACGGCGATAAATAATTCTTCATGAGCAGATCAATAGTCTGTTTCAGTTTCTCGTGTTAGCGGGGGTACAGAACACAAGCGACCGGCATTTAGCAGGCGCCGTGAAACATCTCAGGCCATCAATAAATCGTGCAAAAGGTTTCTTCAAGAGGGGCATCGGACAATTTAGAAGGGAAAAGAGGGTTAGTCGCACCGGGCTGACGTGTCTCGTGTGTCGTGTTAGCTAACTGTCGACTATTTATAACGGACTAATCAGGCACTGTTTATTCTATCAACGCTTCAAGTGCCCATCTGGGATCCAAACCCGGATAACTTCAGCAGAAGTTGAGAGATCTCAGACAAAGCAAGAGCTAAGTCTGGCCCCCGAACAATATAAATATAAAAGGGCACAAGTCCGTTAAAAAACCCTCATAAGGTCAGTATTGTAAGTCCATCTTTTGACGCGTTGAGCACAGTTTTCTTGCTTCTTTACTGGTTCCAATAATAACCGGAAACCCTTGGTACAGTGTTGGGCAGCACACAGGTGTGTGGACAGTTTGTTTTCTATCCGGTAAGGAAATTAACACCTGATAGATCACGGTTTTCGGACACAATTTTTTTTTTTTTAATAATAAAGGTAACTTCAACACAAGATGTAATGCCTAACACTCTCACCTTTACCGTAAATTAAACGATCCTACTTTTGGGTGAAATTAAGTCAGTTTTAAAATTCGATTTGATCTTAGTTGTATTTGTTATAGTAATATTAATAATAAAATTAAACTTAAGATTCAGCACCCTCAGTATTTTCTATTTTCAATGCGGCTCTTTTGTTGTAGGAACGAGTTCGATACTTCTGACGTAGAAGCTGTGTCTAGCTGTAAATGCGACTCTACGACAGCGTCCTCTTCTGGACATCCTCCCCCTCACCCTCAAGAGGCCAGGACGGAGGGCACAGCGCACCCTGGACCCTACCACTACATCACCCACCCGGACGAGCCACATACTCAAGATCCTTAATTAAATTGTATTCACACTGCCGACGACACCAGAACAAGAAGCTATGAAAGAGTCGAGACAACGAGCCGGCGCTTGGGATTGAAGGAGTTTTCTTCTTCTTTCTATTCTTTTAAAGGCAATTACCTGGCATCACTGGTAAAGAGAGCCCAAGCAGTAATTATTATTATGACTCGGCAATTACCTCTTGTTCCTCTTCCTCCTTTGTCCTCGTCCCTTGCGTGAAGTATTCGGGTCCCCAACAGAGTCAGCGTCATCGCGCGTCAAGTACACAGGCACGTTTCTTTCACCCGACGAGAGCGCGAGGGGAAAGGGTTGCGCCTTCCATTCCCGCCGACAACATCCACTCTCACTCGCGATGTCTCACTTTACGAGGGTAGCATACAAGAGTCAGGCGTGAGGGTCCGTTTGTGCCCGGATCATTCTGAGCTTCGAAAACTTTGGGGGGAATATGACAGAATCAATAATTTATGTAGATAAATAATTCATTATTGTTGTGAAAGGAAAAAAATTAGGTTATGGAAATAGCATAGAGCTTGAAACATTTATTTAAAACGTACAAGGCAACAGCATGAGGACGCATAATCTTTCTCCATGGCGGATAAAGTAAAGGATTATTTCTAACCTATAGCACTGTCTAAGCTGTATAAGGTGTTGGACCCTATTGAAGCTGCTAATTATTGACAAGGAGGTACGGAGATCAAACCCCAGCCGGGTGCACTAAGGGTTTTAAAAGTGTTTTTTTCCCTCCTCTATTCACGCAAATAATAAAGTTTTCCTCCCCCATTAAGATTACAAATCAAAGTTTTTGGAGGTTGGTTTCTCATAGTTTTAACTATCTCTAGTATAAATGAGGCTTAACAATTGGAATTTTTAGTAACTAAAAATAAATCTTTAAAAAAATGTTATTTTGGGTCAAAAATAAAATACAAAATGAAACAAGAACTAAGATAAAAATAGAATTTTGTTTGGTAATCCAACTAAACTTGTTTCACGTGTAATAATTTTATATGTATTACATGCATCAAATGTTAAAAATTCTACTAAATTGTTTCGGTGGCCGCATGGTTTAAAACCCTAAGACATCTCTTTCGCAAGGGATTAGAATGCCGATGACGGGGAGATCAGGGTTCGAATCCCGGTCGGGTGTACGGAGGGTGGTTTTCCCCCCTCTTTTTATGCGCAAGTGCGGGTACACTTCATCCACATCCAACCTTACTTATCCCTAACATATCAACGAAATTATTATACATGCGTATAAACCGAACGCGGTGCTAGTGGGAAGGGGGGAAACAATTCTATTTGGCCAAGTACTGTATATTAATTATTAGCAGTCAAGTCGGGCAGTATCTAGCTCGCAAACAGCAGTTTTGTTAATTGCGATGACGTAGCCTATACCAATCTATCATCGTCTCGGCGGGGGTTGCTACCCGCCCAGCGTCTTGCCCACCACCGCCGACGCCTCTCTGTCCACCCGCCGAGATGGGTTTCTGGTGAGACGCGTGCCCTGAATTAATGCCCTCGTATCAACCCTGTATTGGGTCCGGCCAGGGGTGTACCACCCACAGGCGCTTTCAAACCGTCAGGCCCAAGCTCAAGGAGACCAAGTCATCTATGATTACATAAGGCTAAGAATTACAGCTTCAAAAATAATAATTTCACTACTTTTTCCATCGCAGTGTCTTACTACCTGTTTAGGCCATAAGCATATATGATAATTATTCTAATGGGGTAGGGGTGAGGAAGGGAGCATTTTAGAGGTAATCAACCCACATTTGTATGGAAGGAGAGTGGGAAACCATTTAGGGAAAAAACACCCTCAGTAGACCCCAACAGGATTCGAACCCCTATCTCCACCTACATTTTCATGGAAGGAGAGTGGGAAATCATTTAGGGAAAACCACCCTCAAAATACCCGAACGGGATTCGGACCTCAATCTCCCCGCTATCAGCGGGCCAGTCTAACACGTGAGTGACGCCTTAGACCATTCGGGCACCGAAGCGGGTCACTACATATTACTCAAACCTATTGTATCAACTTCAAATATACATGAACAATACATTATACCAACTTGAATTTCCCTATCTTTACTTTTTGTACGTTCATGTTTAACCTCAACCTTTTTTTTAAAACTTATTCTTATATATTGAATCACATTCTATTTAAAAAAAATTATGATCTAAATTAGGTTGTATGGCATTTGACATTGTATCAGTTATCTACCTGTAAGTTTAGTTTTATAATTTATATAATTTTTACTTGACTGGTTTTCTGAACCCTACACTAATTAATTTAATAATTTTGTTATTAAATAATTACTTCTTTCATGTTTACATAACTGCATAATTTTAATCCTATTTTCTTAATATACGTTTAGAAAGGCTAGCTACATGCTTAGAGGATTCTGGTTCGAGTCCAATTTCCACCTAAAATTTAGATACTAGGTAAGTTAGTTTGAAAGTTGTAACCAACTACTAAAATATTCTTGTCATCGTACTCAGGGCGTAAAACCCAATTTATTGATTGCCTAGATCTAACGGTTTGTAGTAGAGCTTAACAACAATTTCAGACGTTTCATAATTTTTGTAAAAATCTACATTCAAGACTTCATTTTTTAAAGATCTCAACCACATTTTAATGACGTCGAGGAACTCTGTTATAATAGCATTCATATATTCGCCGAGAAATGTATATTTTATGTAGATTATAACGGATCTATAAATTAAATGTTAATTTAGACCCATATATTTTGTTTGTAGTACTCGACATACACTTTATAAAAAAATAAAAATAGGCTAGTCCCCGGCCTGGTTAGACGTTTCTAGCCTTCATAATGTATACTAATATAAATGAATGTGTCCTTCATAGCTTTTGAACTAATAGATATATTTAGATCAAACTTGAAACACAAGTCAACAGACCCCGGGTCAACTTTTTTGTTGGTTATTGATGTTTCTTGGACCCAGCGCGTGTATGTGTATGTGTATATATAAATAGCCTGAATTAATATATATATATATATATATATTGGGCACTTAAAGCTATATCAAAGTTAGTTTAAAGTCAGTATGCCTATATATTTGGGGTTCCAATCAATTAAAAATAAAACACGTTAAAACTTGTAGACAATTTCAATAACTATATAAGAAGATTTGTTTTAAACTAGACTTGGACAAAATTAATGCTTTATCAGGGTAATAATAATAATAATACAAATAATAATAATAAAGTTTTCTTACAAAAACAAAAAGAAAGTAAATGAAAAAAAAAACTTGAGTATATTAAGGGTTAACAGTGAAGACTCGCAAAAAAAAAATTATACCCTTCACTATGTCAAGTCCAGCGTTTTGAAAGATGAAAATGACATTGTTTTTCGTTATGTCTGGATAGTCACACAACAGACTTCATCAAAAATTCAACAAAGCCCGTGGCGGTATTTTGAAACAGAAACAAAAGATCGTTAGCAGGAGAGATAACAAACACTTGGCTTTCATATTTAATGGCGAATCGGTAACCGCGAACATTAGAGGTTATTTAGTTCAACACACGTATTAGATCGATAACAAAAAATACCAATAAAACTTACGTATCCATAAAAAAAACCTAAGCAAAAATAATCATCAAATATACATATTTTTTTTTAAAGAAGTTGAAATTAAATAACATATCAAGAACACTAGCTTGTTGTATATAAAAGAAAATCATCTGCTTGCATACACAACTATATTTTTATTTCTCAGCGCGTCTCACTAACCGATCGGGTTGTACGCGTATATGTTAATTAAGATAATTGAGTATGGACGAGGACGATAGAAGCTAAAGAAAGTGTACCTTTATTTGCGTGGAAGAAGAATGGGAAAACATTGAGAAAAAAAATCCCCTTCAGTAAACACAACTGAGATTCAAAGCCCAATCTCTTCGTCATTGATAGCCCAGTCTATTGCAATAGTGACATCTTAAAGAGCTTGCGATCACCGAAAATAATGTAGTTTTACTTGTTTTATTATCTGCAACATTCACGTGGTCACCCCTGATAGCAAAATGGTTGGTAAAAAAAAGCGGAAACGAAACAAAAAAGTGAGCAAATAGGGATGCTGCAGAGCTTGTATTGTGTCGGCAGCAATCTTTCCTCGATCAACATATTAGAAAATGGAGGAAACCAAGGGAGGAAAAGTGGCGGACAAAAAATATAACCATGACAAATTAGGCATTCTTTCAGTTTAAACTTTTATTGATATCAACAAATCAGTATTATATCTAATAATCTGTTTATTTTGAAAGTGCTACATCAAATTAAAGATTCCTTGACTTTTCCAGCTTTTCCAGACAAAATTTTTCAATTTTACCTGATTTATTCTTTATTACAGATTTCCTTGGTAAATTAGTTTTGCAGCTTATTGCGTTGATCAAATATGCTTAAAAATGCTAGCAACTTCTTCATATAAATATCTTTATAATTTTAACTTTCCAATAATAAATATTTAGGTATTATTTGTGGCACGGGTATAAAAACAAACATTGTACAACTATCTCGTAACACGCGACAAACAACATCACCCGCTTTTGTTTTAATATGGGGGCCTATAGGTGTGAAATGAGTATGTCCTGGCATTTCCCAGTTTTACCTGCCAGACTGTTAAAGCTACTTAATCGATATTTATAATACACGAACATTAAGGTAGGGACGTAGGGGACGCGAGAAAAGACCACTATTTTGCAGTTTTTAGAACAAAACTTTTTTTTTGTCAAAATAAATACAATATTGCTTCAATACAAAGGTAGGGTTTAATTTTATTCACAAGGTGATATATCTGTCAGTGGTGCTCTGGAATTTAATGACAACTTTTTACACGAAGAGAAAAAAGTTGGATCATCTAATACCGCTGGTGATCATGATAGATATTCTAGAAATGTTGATATCACCACGTGAATAAAATTAATCTCTATGTTTGTACTGAATCAATATTTTATTTATAATTTGATTAAAAAATGTTTTACTATAAAAACTGCAAAATACCGGCCTTTTCTCGCGTCCCCTACAACCCCACCTTAAGAATAAGTTTTTGTTGTTTTAGAACATTCTTACTTGAAGCCAGCCGAGAGGAAGAGAAAGGGAAAGGCGTATGAAGGCAGTTTTTTCAGTGTAGACTATAAAGTTAAGAACCCTCGGACGTTTTTGTTAAGATAAAACAAAAGAAAACGGGAGTAGATTAAAAAAGAATGGGGACATACAAGGATTTATGAACATTAGTGTCTGTGACTTGCAAGCATGTGTTGTCATTACAGCGGAACTTTCCTCGGGG
>CABFWB010000270.1:322011-365919 GCA_902151455.1 Timema bartmani
GGGATTGGATGGACGCCGCCACCGCCATCCCCGCGCAATCAACGAGATTAAACTGCAAGACGGGGCACTAATGAAGGAAATCCTGCGCCTGCCAGGCGAGGCCACCACTTACCCTACCTCTCTCGTGTGGATACGAAGAGAAGGTGTTGACGGTGTTGGAAACGGGCACCGTTTAACTTACCGAACGCTAATAAAGATATACATCTCGGACGTTTCATAAGCACGTCGACGAAACTAAAACAGCGTTGCCACTATTTTATTAATATCAAGTTTCCTGTGTTTTTACAAAGTAGTTCGCATTTTTTACGAACACTTAAGGATAGATATTTTCAACCCTTTTCAACTAACGGCACACTAAACAGGGTGCTAAATTGTCAAGCAAAACCAGTCTTTTTTTAGGGGAAAAATTTTATAATTTAAAAAACGAGCAATAAGATGGATTTTTAAAAGTTAAACATATACCATTCTAATAATTTTGTTATTTCTTAATGTTGGCCATGGATTTCAAAAGATTTGTTTGACTTATTTTTTTCGCTTTTTCTAAATCTTCCCTCAAACTATCAAAGGACACCTGCCGACACTTCGCGGTACACCTGCCGAAACTTCGCGGTACACCTGCCGAAACTTCGCGATACACCTGCCGGCACTTCTCTGCACAAACGGTTTAAAAACGCTGCTTTAGTTAAATCAAGCTTGTCCAATCCAAGGCCCCCGGGATGCTTGCAGCCCCCAAGCTTAAACCAAAATACTTCATATTTCAGAAATAAACAAAAAATTGGGCTCTCTGAAACGATGTAAATGAGCGATAGTTTCCAATTCTATTTGGTGTATTATTTCTTTCAGATTAATTATGCGTATAGTGCTACTTGCATATGTACTTGTGTGTGTGTTAAAAACATAAATAATTACTCGTTCATTATATTTGGGAGCTAGGTCCAACGTTCATATATGCACCCTTCTCCCCCTCCCCCAACTCCCAAAATAACTTAAGCGGTCCTCAGTCGGGGGAGGGTTGGACAATGGACATGCCTGCCTTAGAGAGTGAGTGGTATAGAAGAATTTAATTTTAATTTCCATAAAAAAATAGTATAGTGAAGTGATACTATTTGGTGCTTAGAACTGGATGATCTAATCAAGATGGTAAAATATATGCGTATGCGGTCGTTACCGCGACCCAATGTTTCAGGGTAGAAAAAAAAACCACTCGCTGATTTCCTCAGTTCACTTTTTCTTCCAGGCAAAGCCCTGTTATATCCAGTCTTCGATAGGAGTGTAGGTGACAGCTAGCAGAAGGTTATTAATTGTAAACATTGGCTGAAGTTAACTTACGTATTCGTAAATCATTGTCTTAGTAATAGGTACCATATTATCAATTATTTCCAAATAGGTTGATGCTTGCAATAAGAACCTTCCACTAAGTGTCACTTGCCACCTATTTTATCGTAGAGAGGGAATAGTTAAAACTTGCAGTTTACTGTCCCAAATTTTCAAATATTCCAGTAGTTTTTGTTTTTTTGGTCAAATAAAAACTAGATCTATAGCTCTCGTCACGTGATCGCGGTGCGTTGAATACCCCCATGCCAACATTTTCAGCTTTAAGAATTTTGGGGTCAACTACAGCACTTACGGTAGGGGTGTAGGGGACGCGAGGACGAGGTTTTTTTTTGGTCAAAATAGATAAAATATTTCTCCAGTAGAAACAAAGAGTTTAATTTTCTTCTCATGGTGACATCACCAGTTCTTGAATATCTGTCAAGGATGTCCTGGACTTTAATTAAAACTTTTTCTATTCACTTCAATCGTTTCTCATTAAATACCGCTACGCTCATTACAGATATTCAACAACTGTTGATATCACAAGGTGAATAAAAATAAACTTTTATGTTTGTATTGAAGCAGTATTTTATTTATTTTGGCCAAAAAAAGTATTACTATAAAACTGCAAAAAAACATTTTTTTTCTTACGTCCCTTACACGCCCACCTTAAGTAATTAGTCTGCGAAGTTTCCGCTTTGTACCTTATCAGGAAGTTTGAGAAAACTCTTTGACAAACAGAAACATTACTTTTATCCAATAGATGTGTGATAAACCATCCCGAACTGAATAAATCTGGATAGAGGTAAATATTTTGAACCGAGCTGAAGGTTCTTGATTTGACCCCCGTGCAATAAGGATGATTTTTTTTTTGTTCAACTACATTGTAAGATAATATATTTCGAGACCCACTCTAGTCAGGAGGTCCCAAGCGCTGAAAGCCCCTAGAGTTGTCAGGTGTCGTTAAAGAGGGGGGTCCGTGCCACGTGGTACCACGCGTCACGACTATAATGCCATTTGAAAGGCCAACACGCCTGCCGTTTCCTTTCAATCATGTGAACTCCTGACAAGAAAGATGGGGAATTTGTTGTCCCCTGCTACATTTAAGACAAGCCATGCAGTGACAGGGGCAATATCTTGTGAATCTTTTTTTTATCAACAAGAAGGCCCAATTTATCTAATCTTTTATACTTTTTGACATATTTAAGGTTGAATTTTTTTTTATCGATTTTTAGGTAAGAAAAAGAAGGGAGAAAGGGTGGGTAGTTTCCATCCAAATCTATTATACAATATTTCTTCATAATGTTAATTATGGTAAATATTATTTCTTTTGTCTTACTAACAAGGTGTATAAAACCATTCGAGTAAATTATGCCGGTTTAATCTATACAAAATTAACACCCGTCAACGAAATTAAGTGCCATTTTATTAAACACTGATACAACTTTCCTTACTATAACAGAACTGCTGTCTCATTTTCATAGAAATAACATTACTTGATAGCTAGAAAAGTTACTAGATCTACTTTCAAGTATTCAAACGTCAATTCATGTTATCTGCAGCTGTCACTGTTCATAGTTATTACACACACACACACAATAACGGTAATGACGTGGTAAAACGTTATCAAAGTTGACTAAAAGAATGTGTTTGTTTTTAAAAGGCACTTCTTACACAATACCCAATAAGGATCTGCCAATAAGTGGCCTGAAAGAACGAAAGAAGACTCGGAAAAGATACATATTATATTAGAAAAAATTAAATTTGAAAAATGATTTTCGAATCCATTACTGCGGGTATTTATAGGTCTATGATAAACCTAGGACAGTTACTGAAAATTGTGTCATCTAAACAATAAATCTACCAATTTCCCGCGATTACAAACCAGGAATCTTCAAACACAAAAACATACGCGATTGTCCTGTGAGGTAGGTTTGAAATCTCTTTATAATATATTAATTTTGTTGGTATTGGTTTGGACAGAGACAAATAAAATCTGCCCTTCGCTGAAAAGGGGATGATGCAACACACTCCCGAGTTTTAGTTCACAATTGTATTATTAAATAAAAGCGTTTTTTTAAGGGTTTTTCCCTAGAAGACGCTGTGTGTATATCGTGCGTTAATAACGACGTCGCTTTAGTCAGGTAGGTCAATGAAACCACGTGGATTATTTGTGCACCACCCCTAGTTAGGACGTTTGATTTCACCTACCTCGTTGATGTGCTTGTAGGTCTTGATGAGGTCGACACTGAGCTTCCGGAGTGGCGCCGACGCAGAGTCGCGGAAGTTGTGCGGAATACGCGCCTGCATGGCTTGGATGTCGGAGGGCGTCCCCGAGGCCATGGAAGCGGCGAGCTGCTCATCGGCCACAAGACGTCCGTACAGAGGTGCATGGCGCTGTCGGCCTCCAGACTCCGCCACCCCCACCGCCGCCGCTGAAAATACAAAAGCACAACTTTATTGATGTGTGCACTTAATAATAAATAGAGCAGGACTTTTCCCGATGAAGACGGGGGTACTGGCTTGTATAGGCTTATTTAATCCTCTACAACCGGACGGTTATAAAAAAATCGACAGTTATTTATTTGGTCAACGGGTCATAGAATTGAGGCGGCTGCCGGAAGAGAAGCACATATGCCTATATGCCCCTTTTCCGACAATCATTTTAAATTAACCGCCATATTGTTTAGAATATTCCCTTAAAATTTTGTTGTGATTTGTTAACACCAGAGTTCAGGAGAGCAGTTTTTACAAGTCTTTGCCCAGCTGATTTCAGTGTCATTCCTAAAAGGTTTGTATGTTAAGTTTATTATCTAGCTGCTTTGTTATTAATCTTTGTTAAGATGGAAGAAAATGAGCCTGTTTTATAAAAAAAAGACGTGTAGTGTATACCCATAAAACACAAAATTTCAAAAATAAAGAAAGTTAGAGGTGAAAGTTATAGGAATTCTGTTGGCCATACTGTTGAGGCCAAAGTGTTTTCCTTGGTAGCCGAGTGTTGCAAAGCTAAATGTTACCAACGCTTCTCTCTTCAAGAACAGTGTCATTTGTATGAGTCATTCTACAATGGCCAGGAAAAGTCACTGCAAATGCAAGTCTGAGAACATTCAAGCTAGTACCAACCAGAAGAACGGCTTCATACATGGAAGTATTCCAATAGGAAGGCCGGTATCTCTGCTAAGGTATGCCAGAAATTCATGTTGAATTTGTTTAGTGTATCGGTAAACCGACTTCGAGTAATACAGGCTAAAATTTCTGAAGGGGCTAGGTTTCAAGAGAGACGAGTTATTCATGCTAACCGTCCCCATAAACTCAACGATGACGTATTGAGACTTATGGAAACTCATTTAGAAGCGATTCATAGTGATCACAATCATTATTGCGCCCATAAAACCACTCTTTAAGTATTTCGACAACCGAGAACTTGGTGATAAAAACCTCTAGAATATGTTTAAGGTTCACTATAAAGATAAAACTGACTAACCTCTCAAATTGTCATATGAACATTGCTTTAAAATGTTCAAGGGTAAATTTAGGTATGGGTTTAAGCGACCTAAGACTGATGTTTGCGATTTCTTTTCAGAGTGCTCAGAAAAGCTATCCAAAGACCCACAAGACCCGTGTCGTGTACACTTGTGATTCACAAAAGAAAATGTAAAAAACGACAGCCCTTAAAGGAATATTACAGTTCTAAAGCAAAGTCTAATAAAGGCGAACCTCCCTGCCTTGTGTTGGAATTTGATTATGATCAAAACTATCCAATTCCTAGGATCAACGTAAACAACCAGTTTTATAAAAATTAAAAGGTGTGTGTGGCTTTATGCCTTTAATATTCATGTTTACAGTGATGATTCGACGTATTTCTACTGTCACATGGAAACTCATGCCAGCAAGAATGGTAATTCTGTACTATCCTTCTTGTATGAAGGTATTAACAAAAACCTTGCTAAATTTCCGGAAATTAAAACAGTTGTCCTGATGTCAGACGCTACAGGAGGTTAAAATAGGAACACTACTGTAACAAAATTTTGTGCCTGGTTTGCAAAAGTTAATAAAATTGACGTGGTTCATATGTACCCAGTACGTGGACACTCTTTCAGTCAGTGTGACAGAAACTTTGGACTTGTACGATCTAAAATTAAAAAGAGGGGAAAAAAATTGGATCAGCGAGGCCATGGTTAGAGGCTATACTCACACGCAAAGAAAAACCTTCACGATTTGAAATGGTTATGGACAGAGACTTGATCAAAGACTGGGAGACTGTTTTAACTCCGTTTTTTTTAAAGAACCTCAATCGATAGTTCGCAAGTACACAATAATGAAGTATGTGATGATGAAATAACCAACAACCGGCAGTGTTGTGTGTTCTGAAAACTACCAGACAATGTATACTCCACCTTGACTCGGAGACTCGTGAGGCAAAGGTTTGAGATGTTCAAAAGTTTGTTAAGACACTTGCCAGAAGAAGACAGCGAATGGATTGAATTTATATTGAATGAAACTAATGCTGGTGTGTAAACATTGTTAATACTATTCCTCTAAGACCAACAATGATAAAACTATAAAGGCATACATGAGGATTGTTGATAAATTTAATTTTTTTATCAAGAAAACAACAGATTTGTAAGTGTAGCCTAATTATTATATTTAAATCTAAGTAAATTATTCAAAATGAGCCTTTTATATCTGTTTAGCTAAAAATAATAAACTAAAAACAATATGTGAACATTTTTAATCTGGGGGGAAATTCATTGTTGATATAAGGCCACATAATACCACCTATTTACTGATTTTTGTATGGTGTAAATTTATTTTAACAAAACAATAAATAATGTCTAACTAATATTTAGAGAATAAATAACAAAGAAATAAAAGTATATTTAAATTAAATTTGGTTAAAAAAAATTACAATGAAAGGAAAACTTCAAAATGAAGTTTGTCTTATGTGCCCTTCTTCCGTAAGCGGCCTCGATTTTAGTGTCGCTAAATTTTGAACGGGAAAGTGGAAGTTTGGATTGACCTTTTAGAGATATGATGTTAGGCACGAGAAAGAAAAGTATTGTTTTTGACGGAGCAGTTTTTACCGCGATAGCAATCCCTAGGACTACCCTTTACTCCTTGTGGTTGGTACATGGTGATATGTTGGTTTTATAATATAATCTTGTATGTTCTATAACAGCCATTTTTTCAACCTTTTCAACTCACGGCACACTGAACAGGGCGCTAAAATTGTCAAGGCACACCATCAGTTTTTAAGGAGAGATTTTATCATTTTAAAAAAACGCGTATTTATATTATGTTTAAAAAAGTTCAATAGCCAAAATTCTAACTACTAAATCTATAAAATAAAATGCCATTGATAAGAAATTAATTTACAAAATTCTTAAATACGTTAAAAAGTCAGAATTGTTGGATATTTTTTATCCAAGAAAGACATTTTTATATGTATTTGTAATGTAGATATATAATGTTGTCAAAGATCAATTCGACAAGATGCAAACATAAATTTGTCATTAAGTGATTTGAAGCTGTCGATTTGAAGTGATGTAAATGGTATTACATTTTAATAAAAGTTTTCATTCCTTATCTTAAATGATTGGATCCCATCTCCTTATTGAAGTGATGATTAACATCAAAGTTTTAGAAGCTATGAGATGATGTCTTTGATGTTCTTTGGATGATACATACATGGTGATTTTAGTAACATTTTGTGTGAGGGGTGGATGATCCGGGTGATTTGTTGGAGTAACTACAATTCTGGTCTAGTCGGTAGTCTTTGTTCAGACTCCGGTAGATTGAAATCGTAAATTGGCTTTCGAGTGATGATCGTCAATTGTCTCCCGAGCGAAGATCGTCAATTACGCCCTAGTGATGATAGTCAATTACTCCCTAGTGATGATCATCAATAATATCCCAAATTATGATCGCCAATTGTTTCATAAGTGATGATCGTCAATTATCCCGAGAGATGATCGTCAATTGGCTCCCGAGCTATGGTCATCAATCACATCCCAAGCGATTATCGTCAATTGTATCACAAGTGATGATCGTCAACTGTCTCCTCGAGTGATTATAGTCAATTGTCTCCTCGAGTGGTGATCGTCAATTGTCTCCTCGAGTGGTGATCGTCAATCGGCTCCCGAGGAGTGATGATCGTCAATCGTCTCCCAAGGAGTGATATATGCTGGTAAATTCAAAGTGTTGGGTAGAAGTAGTATTGGGTCTTGCTCTCCGTTTACCACTCTTTGCACGCAGCGCAATCTAGATGTAAGTCTGTTTCTGGTTTTATTTAAAATACGCCAAATAAAAACAAGTGCAAACAACACTAGCAGTCACAACAATATACATAAGGTGTGTTTATATTGTTGCTTAGAGCAGAGTTTCTCGATAGGAAGCTCCGATACTTTAATTTGTTGGATCATTCCCAACGCTCCACGGGGTTTATTTCCCACCAGCGGGAATAGGATCGTGATTAATGGTTTAGGTTATCAAAGAAGAAGGTATTTTGCGGCAAGAAATGCAACGGAACACAAGAGGTGGGAGTGCCCGCGTTTTAAAAGTCTGGTGGGAATTGTCGTCCTTTGTAAATATGATCTAGAGTAGGTGTTGCCGATGGAATTAAAAAAAAACACCATGAACGAAGGAAAAGAAGCAAAACTACCGACTTTTTTTCCTTGTGCATTTGTTCCGCAATCGAAACATATCAACTGAGCGGCCGCCATTTGTTGGCGAAGATGCTCAAATCCTGGACCTTTGTATTTGTAGCCAGGAATTATGATCACTAGAATAGGCCTACTCTTTTTTTTTAACACCGTGTATTACTACTATCTGTTCAGGTTATACGCTTATGTACTATTTACACTATTGAGTTATGGATGAGGAAGGATGAATTTAAAGGAAGTGTATCCTCATTTGCGTGGAGGGAGAGTGGAAAAACATTTTGGCAAACACCTCAGTACACCCGACCGGGATTCAAACCCCAATCTCTCTGTCATCGGCAGTCTAGTCTAACACGAGAGCGACGCCTTAGACCATGCCACCACCGAAGCAGCCATACGTGTTTGGATTAGGTTTAAAAATAAACCTTGTTAAATAGATTTCAATGAGCGTAAATTGGGTGGAGGACAATGGAAGCAGTGGCAGACATCTTGTGAGGAAACAGCCGACACATGCGAAAAGTTCAACTTCTTCAGAAACAGCCAATTTGAAATTTTGTCTCTTGACCTTGTGGAAATTAGAACTCGGCTTTTTAAGCTGAGAAAAATATTTGATATGAAAATATAAACCATTTCACTACTGAAAATTTAGAAAAGTATGTGACCCGCTTCGGTCACGCTTGCAGCAGACTGGACTGCCGATGACAGGGAGATCGAGATTCGAATCTGGGTTCACTGTACTTGTTGCCTTTGAGAGCATGCGCACTCACGCACACTTGCCACTCTGCGTCCTTCTCTATCGCACGGAGTAGTGCGTCAAGTGCTTCTCTGTCACGCCCCTCTCTCTTATTCAAACACTCATATTTAAAACCTAGACAACCGTGAGACTGGACAACTTTTGCTGAGGCAACCCAATACCATTGTATTGACAGATAAATTAACTTTATTTTGATATATATTTTAATTAAATAACAGATGAGAGTAAATTAATAATACAAAATCACCTGTTTACACCTGGCAACTTGGTAGTGGGGCCAAGCAAAAGATGTCCTGTACTTTCGATCGGTACAAAATTTATTGAAATAACAAATTAGGGGAGTGATCAAAAAAATAATTAAATTGGTTTTAATTAAGGAAAGCCTTGCCAGAATATAATTAGGCAACATAGGCGCAATTTATCAGTTTATATGTTATCTTTTATATAAAAAAAAAACCTCTCATTCAAATAACAGATGAGGGTAGGTCGATCTTAGTCAAGATCTTGTACTAAAACATTTTTGATACCTAAGAATTCGCTCCCTAATAATAACATAACTTCCTACAACTTGATTTGAGTTGTTAAACATTCTTCTTTAATAAATAAGACGCTGTCGTAACTTAATAATTTCCTTTGGAAAAAAAAAAACCCTCGTAAAAATACGTCGGTAAAGAAGGAAAAAGAGAGTTATAAAAGCTTTTCAGTTCGGAAATTTTGGGGACATCAAAGTAATAAATAAAATGAAGCTCGGCATCACAGCTAATGAAGATTCCTAAATATCCCATCTATGACAAGGCGAGAAAGGATTTCTTTATGATATTGTTTTTGGCGTTAGCAGCCTCACCCCCGCCCCCACTATAAACGGTTTCTTTGTATCACTTAATTTATATCCTCCGGTTCTTCAAGTTTGTTATTGCTGAAACTTGTCTCAATCTTCTGCAACCCCCCCCCCCCACCACCCCATAACCCCCATCAGCTGTGCCCCCACGCCTCCCCCCCACTTCTAATAAAAAGACGCGGCAAAATAGGACCTGCNCCCCCCCAGCGCCCCCAACTCACTAACAAGTCTGCCCCAAACCCTTCACCCTTCTTCATAAAAAAAATACGTGGCAATAATCGTCTTTCAACAGAGAAAATGAAACTGTCTTGCTAATAAAACCATTCTTTAACAGTTGTTTAAACCATTCAACAATGGTAAAATGTCAGTAGAGAAAGAAAGAAGGGACAGAGGGGGAGAAAGGAGGGGTAAGAGAGGGGGGGATATATCAGTGTGGCTTATTTCCTCTGGGATATGAAGCTGTGCATTTTAATAACACTAATGGGCAAAGGATGAGGAAGGTTGGATTTAAGGAAAACGTACCCAAATTTGCGTGGAGATATAATGGAAGGCATAACTCACCACACTCGAAAGGAAGAAATTAGTAAATATATTCACCAAAAAAGGTCAAATTCAACCGCATAATATTTTTTTCTTTTGCTAGTTATAATATAAAAATGTAGTTGGTTTGCTTAAAAAATTGATTTATCCCCTTTGTACAAAAATTACAGTTTATTTTCTTCGAGAACACAGAACCCATGATGACGGATGATGCAGACCCCACTTATTATGGCATAACAACGGTAGTAAATTGACTTTTAAATACTTAAGTTAATATGAAGTTATTTTAGTTTTAAAAATCGTATAAAATCAAATAAACAGTAAGATCGTTAAGTAAAGGTGGTAATATTTTCGAACATTTTAAGGAAAGTCCGGGAAAGTTGACCAGGACAGTGGAGTCGGAGTCGGTAAAAATGTTTCGATTCAGACTTAAAAATAAAAACTTATAGTATTATTACCATACTTGATAAATATATCATTTTAATGTAATGCTTTTATATTTTTAGGACCAATGTTTGTAATATGGATTGACAAGTTTATTCAAATATAATTCACAATGTCAAATAAGCTTCCCATGAATTAATCTGTATTTGAGAATTTTACTGCAGTAAATTATTATTTAAAAATATAGGTTACTTTAGCTATTTCTGGACGAGTCGGATTCGAAGGCATGGCGTACCGACTCCACAGCTCTGGAGTTGACAGCTAAAGGGATACTATCCATGGAATAACACAATCAGTACACCAGGCCCGGATTCGAACTCCCATCTAACCGTAGCAAGTAGGCCAGACGTACTTGACATTTAGTCCGCGTGTCCCTCGATGTAGAAATATGTCAATGTTGAGTACGACTAATGCTAGATACAAACTTCCTAGTTTTCTATAGGAAGAAATGTGCATATAATTAATATTCTTAATTATTTTTGTACATGGTATAAGGTTGGCCTAAAAGTTATTTTTACCACTTTTTTTTACTGTTATTTATGAAGCATTTTTTTCAGATGTTCTATCATTTTTATCTATTCTATAATAGAATGAAATAAAACACTCCTACCCTATTTATCGGGTAGCGACATAACTATCGCAAATCTGTATAGCTGTTCCTATCGGCTCGTGCCACTAAACGGGTTAAAACTAATGTATTTAATATATTTTTTTCCTTTATCAATTTTGATTTTATAATAAAGCTATCCCTGCGTAGCGCCTTACTACCTATATAATGTAACCAATCTATAGATTCCAACTTTGCTCTAGTATATTTCGCCGGACATACAAGTTGCGGCCCCCGTAATAGTTCATGTACTGTATGTTATCTATTAATAGCCGTGGGTCGAATCAGTCGACTGACCTTGGCCAGTAGGAAGTCGCCAATTGAACGCAATTGGTCACACGGAGCGTGGACACAACTGGCATTTTGGACTGCTAGCTAGCCCCCACCAGACATTTGTTGGCATGTACGAGAGTTGAGTTCGGGCATAAGGGGAGGGGGGAGGGGATCCACCCTACTTGTTTTCTTATTACAGGGAGTCCTTAAAGTCATTATATATTTATTTGGCGAAATAAGACGAGTTTCGCAAACAAACAAAAAAGTTCAAACTACACGATTATACGCATGTATTTATACAAAATATTTACATTGTGGTGTAACAGTCCATAAAGAAATACTTGTCATTTAAAAAGAAGAGGTGTGAACACACAATAACAAACGTCTCATCGATTGACTTCTTATTGAAGCGATTTTCAACATTTTTCCACTCGCGGCACACCAACAAGGCGCTAAAAAGTGTCAAGGTACACCATCGGTTTTCAACAAGGGATTTTATCATTAAAATAACGAGTGCTAAGGGTGTGTTTAAAAATTTTCAAAAGCTAAAATTCTAATAATTATGCTATTTCTTAAAATAATGTAAATCATGAATTCAAAAAGCTTTTATTTTTTACCCCTCACATTTTTCTTGATTTTTTTTAACTCTCCCCCATATTTCCATGGCACCCCGGTTGAAAAATGCTGTCCTATAAATTAGGGTGGATAAAGAAAATGATTATAAAAAAAAAGAATAAAACAAATATCATATTCATTAAGTAGTTCTATAAACTCTGAGCCATGATTTGTCCATTAAGGTGCGCGTGGAAGCTTCAAAACCGACACCGGGTATTTTAACCCGAAATATTACAGTCTTATCATAAGAATAGTTAGGATCTACAATTATTCCACCAGAATGTCTTACTAAACATAATGCAAACATAACTGTAGCACTATAGTGATTGTCTTGTAATGCATCCTCGTGGGACTTGAGCACGGGTCAATTCCAAGAGAATCGGAATAAAACTCCAAAAACTGTTGCACGCGAGTTTTCAAGGAGCGGAATCTAATAGAAACTTTTTCTATTGCTTTTTTTTAAAACAAAAAAACAAACAAACAACTTCTTTATCAATTATATCCTCCTTCCAAGAGATAAGAGGGACCAAGCGACTCTATAAGGAGCAAGCACTCCAAATGGGAAGGCCCTAACCAAATTGGAACTCTCATACACCCAAATAAAAACCCTCTTATTACGGCAATAACAATAGTCAGACGGCTATTAAATCTATAATGCTACCGAAAAATGGGGGAAAAGGAAAGACCCTTATATATTACACAAAAGTACTAAAAAAAAAAAAAGTCTTTCTCTTCATGCCATCCGGGCGTCCATTCTTTATGGCGTCTTTCAGAATCGATCTACCATCACCCTATTATGCCTTCTCCTTCCCCCCACCTTTTCTATTATATATTTCCGAATCTTGAACTTAGTTGGACGCCGTCTTGCTCTAGAATTGGCATCGGTGTCAACTGGAGGAGGCACAGAATTTTGAAATGAAGAGTTACTACTCTTCTTGCTCAGAGCGTAACAGATTATGATGGGCTAGTACGCACCGAGCTAAAAGGAGCCAAGTACACGCAGATCAACTTTAAAACGTCAATGGGGGAAAATAGAAAAATATCATTTCGAAGCTACGAAAATTAAGTTATATTAAATTGCAACATTCATGTCTCACGAGCAATAATTTTGAGATCAAATGAAAACCTTAAATATATTTTTACGAAGTACGTAGCTGAAAATAGTTATACATTTTACATGCTATGTTTGGTGAGGGTTCTATGCATATATATAAAATAAAAATAAAAAAATCTCCAAAAATTTATATAAAAATAATAATAGCTAAGAAGTGTCCGTGCCCTCTCTTTACAATTTTCCAGAAAAAAAAAAAGCATTTTTAATGACCTTTGGTCATAAATACTAGAATCTCCTACGGTTGCTTTAAATTGTATCCATGCTTTTATTTTTATTTTATAAATAAATTTTAACAGCAAATTAATCAAACCATTATTATATGCCTCATTATAGTAAATATATAATTTTAGGAATCCTTATGCTATACTGTATTTGGCTTAAGGAGTTTTAACATATTGTAATGATACTGTTTTGGAGCCCTCTCATATATTCAAAAAGTCATGGATTAAGTGTATTTTTCTTTAAAGAACTGGATATAAAGTTTCCTTTTAATACTTCATCCATGGAGAATCACACGTTTTCAGAAGTAATTTCAATGTATCGCGTTTTAAAACTTTCTTTCTTTAAAAGACCAACTCCGTTGTATTTGAAAATTAGGTGACATGCTGCGTCCCTTTATCCAATAGGAAGCTATCCTTCACAACATCAGGTTGCCAGGAGTTCTCCTATTAGTTAGTTTTAACACTGACGACAAGGGGTCCAAGATGCAAGGGGTAGGTCATATATAAGTAGCTTGTGCGTATACATCCACACAGAACATTATAATATCACAGAAAACATATTTTTTAACTGCACTAGCTCAGGCTTTCCGCGTCAGTTCGTAAATGAAAAAAAAAAAATCACTTTTATATCAAATCTACAGTACCGAAAGTGTAATCATCTAAATAAATAGTGTGCAACATATTAAAAGTTTTACTCATTTCATAAGAATTACATATAATCAGATCACATAGCCGTGTACAAGTGCGCAGTAAGGCATGCACGCGTCGTTATCATCATAAAACCCGGTATCGGTATAATTACTGCTCAACCGTAAGGCATATACGAGTCTACATTATTATAATAGTCAACGATAAAATCCGGAAACACTATAATTGATGTTCAATCGCGGGCAATATCATTATAATATTTCAAAATTCTCTAACCAATAAACAAACCCCCCGATTTCTCGGACTGGATTCACTTTTCTTTCCAAATGTGTACAGTAGCCTCATGGCTTCTTTGGTGCTGACTGACAGTTCACAGCTGACTTCTGACAGTCAACATTTAGGTATATACCTAAATGTTGACTGTCCGAAGTGACAGCTGCTGAACACATGTTTTTTGCAGATCATATGGTTCGGCGTAGGGATACATAATTTGGTCTGGTAGCTTTTCAAAGCCATCTGCTGTCAGCTTTGAGCTGTCAGTCAGCACCAAAGAAGCCATGAGGCTACTGTATCTACTGTGAAAACAATGTGTGCGTTTTATAAGGCCTACTGTATAACCTACTGGAACAACGCCAATAATATTAAAACTAGAATACATTGTTTAATTAGAACAATACTTGACAGGTTTTCCCAGATTTACATTTAAAATATTTATTTTAGCAGGTTGGTAACCAATTAGCAACTAAACAATATTTTTCCAAATCTTTCATGTTTCCAGAAACATTACTATAGCTTGATTTTGGTTGGAAGAACAGTTTAGAAAATTCAAACATATTTCTTTGCGGCCAACATTGATATAATTTTACTATATTATTTGTGTTATTTTATAGGTATTGATAGTATCTATTGCGTGGCAGCCGATAACATTACTTTATGTATGAATATATTAAAATTGTTTCAGTAATTTTAGTAACTACCAGCACTTTTATTACTTACGCTATGACATTAGGAACTTAAACGTTCATTGCCACACTTACAAAAGTACGCCCTCGTTAACCCCGTCAAATGATATATTGTTTGCAGCAATCTCTAAACTATCTTAATAAAATCTGGGTATATATTATTATTATTACTATGGTTAGTTGCCTTTTTGTTAAAACCTTTTGTAAAGTGAGCACAAAAGAAATTAAATATGTTGTTTTTTTGCGTTTTTTAACTGCCCAGAATTTTACCGCTCTTAGATTACCAAACCCATAGTGAAATTAGCTAATACCAGAGAGAAATTAGTGTTACCTGAAATTATCATAGTACACTACTCACAAGTAGAATTATCTGTTTTTGTACAAATACATGTACTTCTCCATAAACAAGAAGTTCGCATCAGGACTTTTTTTTTACACATCATTAGATTTATTTTTTTCTTCTTTTGTCATCCAGTGTCTCCCAAGCGCGCGTCAAGTTTACGACAGTGGCAATGCGGTAAAGCAGCGGAGTCCCTCCTCCGAACCCCCTGCCCCTGACATGAACGACGGCAAGGATGGCCCGCTAAACGAGGAGACAGACGTCAGAAGAACCGACAAGGAAGAGAAATGGAACAGAAATAAGAGGGGAAATCTGGTGAAGATAGTTTTATCCCTCAGCGGGAAATGATTCAACGAATAAGGACGATTGAAACAGTAATAAAAACAACTAATAAAAGTAAAGGGGCCTAAGAAGGAAAGGGGTGAGGATGGACGGTTTGGGGCACAAGGCGAAAGATCAACTATTTGTTTATGTAGTATTGTGCCTCAGAGCAAAGGTAGGTTAACATTAATAAATGTAACTAAATTATATTAAGATGCAGACATAGGAGACGCGAGAAAAGCTCAGTGTTTTTTAAAGTTTTTACCTATATCAACACTGTTTTTGGTCAAAATAATAATAATAATAATAATTTTAGCACCGCGTCGTACTACCCGTTCGGGTTATACGCTTAAGTACTAATTACGCTAATGGATTAGGAATTGGGAAGGTTGAATTTAGAGGAAGTGAACCCACATTTGCGTGGAAGGAGAGTGGAAAACCATTTAGGAAAAACCACCCCCAGTTCACCCGACCGAGATTCGAACCTCGATCTCCCCGTCCTCGGCAGTCGGGCTCAACACGACTAGCACGTTAGCCAACTACGCCACCGAGGCGGGTTTTGGTCAAAATTAATCAAATATTCCTCCAATATAAACGTGGTTTAGTTTCGTTCACATGGTGATATCAACAGTTGTTGAATATGTTTAAAAAGTTTGTCATCTAATGACGTTATGATCATGATATATTCAACAACTGTTGATATCACGATGCGAAGAAAATTAAACTCTGTGTTTCTACCGGAGAAATATTTTATTTTGGCCAAAAAAGTGTTTTGCTATAAAAATTGCAAGATTTCTGATATTTCCTCGTGTCCCCTACACCCTCACCTTAGTAAATGAAACCACAACATTTAAGTATTTAGTAAAATAGGGATTTTTGTTCCACGTCACTGACTAATATTGACAAAAATTTAAGTAATCATTAAAACTACCCAAGATAAAACCCACTTCGGTGGCCGCATGGCCTTAGGCGTCACTCTCGCAATAGGCTGGAATGGCGATGACAGCGAGATTTGGGTTTGAATCCCGGTCGGGTGTAGCGAGTGGTTTTTCATAAATGTTTATTTCCCCCTCTTTCTATAAGCAAATGCGGATACACTTTCTCTAAATTAAACCTTCCCCATCCCTCTCACATTAGCGCGGCATTTATTCAACCGGTGTACCGCGAAGGATCAGCAGGTGCGCCGTGGGAGTTTGGGGAAAGATCAAAAATAGGCAAGAAAAAAAAATGAAAAACAAAAATAAATATTTTAAAATCCATGATCAACACTATTTTTTTAATAACACAATTATTAAATTGTTAAGTATCTAACTACTTTAGTTTACTCGGATACCCATTTCAAGCTAATGCGGATACATTTAATCTAGCTATCCTTCTCATTCTTATATCAGAGGTTAAGGGCCATAAAAATGTACAAAAACGGCTTATATATATATATCCACCCTCACCACCTCAAATCGAGATTCGAACCTTGACCCCACTGTCAACGACAATCGAGTTTATTGTGAGCTTGACGCCTTAAACAATATGGCCTTGATTTTAATATAATTTATATACCACATTTAAAAATTAGATTATCGTATGTGAAAAAATACGGTACACGCCTAAGCCATAGCTAATTTTAGGAGGGACATTTTCAAATTGAATATTTTCTACTTGCTCAGGGCCATCAAATTTAATATATAAAATAGTGAGAAATGATATATTTGTAAGTGATGACATTTTACTAAATTATTATACATCCAAGCTATACAAACTATTATAAAACTTGCAACCTTTTATGATAAAATATCATATATCAATTATTAATCGATTGGTCGAACAGCTAATTTTGTGTTTAAAAAATGCTACTAATACTGTTCTTCGAAACATTATATTAGCAATAAAGACAGCCATTGCAGGTCGTTTAGAAAGTGTTAATACTTTCATAAAAAGCGATCCAACCAACGTTTTCATTTGAATGAACCTACAAAACTCAATATATATAAAGGAGAAATGCTTCTGAGCATCCGCTAAACACGATAAAGCAAAAGAAAGAGAAAAACACACATGATCGATTAACCCTCCGTTGGTCGAGCCTCGTCTCGTAACGCCGTTGGTCGAGGGTGAGCGCTGTGCTCACCGTCAATCTGTGAACGTCCTATTCTTGTTATATTCATATCATTTCAGAATTTGTGGATCATTTTTAATTATTTTTTGTACTTTTTTGATTGAGATGTTTTCATTTGTAATTTTTTATTATAAAATTTAACGATCACAAAAATTACAAAGAAGAATATAAAAAACTCACTAATTGTATAAAATCACAAACTAGGTAAATAATTATCACCTTATACATAATAATTATAAGGTACTAAATTTTATAGTTCACGTACTAGCATTTTTAGAACATATTAAACTATATTACTTAGAATAAATTATAAAATTCTTATNCTCAGAGAGGCTATTTTAGAATATCCTCGACTGGTTTTTCACACTATAAAATACTATCAGTAATTAGAATCGCCTTTATTTTACTTTTTTTTCAAATCTGAATAAAGGACATTTGTCAAAGACACAACCAGAACATGTGATGTATTCCGTTTGTTTTCTACTTATAAACTTTAACTGTCGTTATTGAATGTTCATAATATTAGTGTAAAATAATTAATAAGGGATCTAGTATAATTTTTTTTCTGGTGCAAGGGTTTCTTCAGTCTAAAAGGTTTGGGATCCTCTACCTCTAAGGAGTCAACTCTCCTAATAGACTGGAATGCCAATTACGGTGAGATTGGGGTTCGAGTCCAGGTCGGGTGTACTGAGGTTTTCCCCTGTCCCTCCCCGAAAATGCAGGTACACTTCCTCAACGCTCAACCTTCCTCTGCCAGACATATAAGCGTAATTAGTATATATGCGTAAAATCCGAACGGGTAGTAAGACGTGGTGGTAAAAACAACGAATATTTGACTCCATCATGTGTGTTTGAACATAGGCTCGGAAGAAAATAAATTCCTTATTAGTTGGTGAGAATATTTGAGCGAATAAATAAGCCATTTCTTCTCGACAGGTGGTCGTCAGACATAAGCAAGGGGCGAGTACTGATATATCTATGTTTATTAAGACGAATATTAAACTTAATAAATTTTGATAGTGTTATTGAAATGTATGCAAACCAAAATAAACTGATAAATTTATTCGGCAAGAAATCATACCAGTAATACAGACCTAGTATTTAAAAGAAAGAGAGAGAGAGAGAAAGAAAAAAAGAAATATTCAGGGATAGTTATTAACATTTAGGGGCGTGCGAGGTCCATTTTTTCAATTCGAAACTAGATCGAACCTAATAAATGAAATTTTGTCGAAGTCGAAGCCGAATCGAAGTTCGAATATTTTCTTTTAGTTAATTTAGGCTTGAAAAAATATATTATGGTTATTTGTATTACTTTATGCACTAAAATTACTTGGAAAATGTTTGATTGTACAAATGTGTGTAATATTTCGTGTTACTCTGACAAATCAAGTTATTATCACAACATGCAATTCAATTCCTTCAGATTGATTCCATATATAAATATTAATTTGTAATGTACTTAACAGCTCAGAGTGGCTATTAATGAACATAAATGAGTATTTTAGCTCTCAATATTTTTATTGGCGAAGCTTCGAAGCCAGAATCTGTTTCAAAGCGAAGTCGAGGCTGATGTTTGTTTCGAAGCTGAGTCGAAGTTTCGATGCTTCGCACAACCCTCTTAACACTTAATTAGCTTATTTTCCAAGGTGAAGCAAATTCGTTAAATTGTCCCCATCTTGCAAACGGTTTATACTCCTTGTACGGTTAAGGCTGTTACATGGGGAGGGCGTTTTATGCGTTTGGAAATCTCGCATTTTTAAAGAAGTGGTTTTATATTTTTAAATATGGTTTTAACCAAACTATAGAGGAAAGATATCAACAGATCTCTATCTAAATATAGAGTTTAAATTTTGTTTAAATTTTAAAAAAAATTCAGCTACGCTTTACGCCAATCATTTTAAGAAATATCAAACCCCTTAGTAAATAATCCAGAATTTCGAAACGGCTGCAACGCTTTCAGTGCTCCCCCATGTAACACACTTAAGGGGATTTCCTTTTTCTTTTAAAATATGGTGAATGACGAAGTAGCCTTGATGATGATTAAAACAGACCGATTAGTTATGATAAGAGTACCGAGAATACATATATATATGTATTTTATGCTTGCTATGTTATAGTAATATTATATTATGTAAAAGCCAATGAATTTGTGCTTTAAATCTTTTTATTTTAACGCATGGAGGAACATCATTTTAGCCGTTTCTAGTGGACTATCCTTTAATTAATATGATACTGAACTCTACTAATAAAATAACTGGGTATTGTGTAAATCAATGCCAGTTTAAAAAAAATGCAATTATGTGTTTTATAATATATTTTTTTACTTTATTCATCCAGGCCACGACGGACGACATAAGTCAAGCTATCTTCCCAAAGTCATGGTATGCTTCCCTCGAAATTTAATTCACCATGCCATTTTATTTTTAACTCCCCTCGGTCCCACAAAAATTAAACAATAATAATCTTAAAGCACATGCAATTTCTCTTTTCTCTCTGTCCCTTCGCTGTGGAGTCTCCCCAACCGACCGAGAAAACAACAATATACGCCTTCTCTCTACTATTCCCTGTTAGAAATCATTTTTTATGGGACCGGGGTTAATTTCTGGTGACACTACCAACCATCTTATATGAGGAAATATAAATAAAAAGAAAAAAAAAGGATGGGGTTGGAGAGTGCACTAAAGACCAAAGTGGTTTAATATTTCCAAGTAGCTTCCTGAGAGAAGATTTCTAGAGAAATACAGTTAAAAATGAAAGTGCTCACTATCTTCGTCTTACCTCCCAACTGTGAATTTGGCGCGAGACATAAGAGACCCGCCCGCTTTTGAACGTCTTCGTCCTTCCCTCTGCACTAAAAGTTAGCATGTAATCGAGAATCGAAAGACACAGAACGCGGGTTGGATTGCCGCATATTTGATAGTCAATATTTTTATCAAAAGCTAGTATACATTTATCATCAATGGCAAGGCTAGGAAAGCGATCAGCACGCCTGACTGTCTCGAGGGTTCGAATCTAACCTGTTGCTTTAGTTATTTCTAAAGGCCCGTCCACACGGCGCGTGTTTGGACGGATTCGGCTCGTAGATTACATGATCACAGGTGGGACTGATAGATGCGCGTTGGCTTGGTACGGATCGGGCGATTCCATGAATTGTCGGTAAATGCTTGAAACATCAAAGGCCTGTGGTTCGTCTGATGACGAGCCGGAAGTCCGCCGTATGCCGTTCCAGGATCGTGCCACATCCACAGACACGAGTAGAGCAGACAACGCGTCGTGAAAATGGTTAGGCTAGTCAATCTACGAACCACAGACTCACGGATCTACAAACCACGAGCCGTTCGCGACTTTCCATACAACAGGTCATGGGAACAAGGGTTAAGTCTTTTTTTAGTTTCTCTCGATGCGTCACAGATATAAGTTTGTGATTCCCCAAAAAATATAGCTTGAGATTTTGATAAATGTTGGCGTTTCATTATCTCCTGAAAGAGATTTTTTTGCTATGCCTTAGGGTTTTTATAAGGTTCACACTAACCCTAACATTAAAGATATTTTACTGAAGGGCAAAAAGAGAAAAAAGAGATTTTCTCAAAATCCGTCTTAAAGATTTTTAATAATTTTAGTATCCAGGCATTGTTTAACATTACAAGCAAAATGTCAATCCTCGTTTTCCCATGATAACTACTTTAAGGCACTTTAGAGAAGCATACATTTCCAATTTTGATTATATCTCTGCATATATTTGAGATACGAAATAAGAACTTACCATTGTAAAGTTGTAGAGCTATTAAATGTAAATATATTTTATGAGCTATTTCAAGGAAATAGCACACACACATAGGGAGGTCTTTGAAATGTGAAATTGATTGCTATGCTCTTTGGTAGACAGCTATGTTCTTCTTTTCTCAATGTTTCTGTAATAATGTAAATTATTTAATTTATGCTCTTTGGTAGAGTGTTTCTGCAACAACATATATAAATTAGTTTCAAAAATATTAGTTTTTAGTAAATGTTTTTATTTTAAGACTAAAAAGAGGTTTGTGCGGTGCGCAGTATCTTCTTTTTTTTCACCGTGTATCACTATCCGTTCGGGTTACACGCATTCGTATTAATTACGCCAATATTCTAGGGATTGTGAAAATTGAATATAGAAGAAGCGTACCCGCATTTGCGTTAAGGTAATGTGTAAAGACTTTTATGGAAAAACCACCCTCTCTACATCCAATCAAGATTCAAACCCCGATCTCCCTGTCATCTACAGTCTAGTCTAGTCCATCGAAAAGACTGACGCCAGCGGGTTTTAGCCGTTAATGACTTGATTTTATTTTACAAACTAGTTCGTTTAGAAAAATTATATTTTCTTCGTTCGTTAACAATATTACAAACGACAAGAACATTAATACGAAACATGATATTTAATAAGTTGCCAAGACTTTGACATTATTTAGTTTTACTACATGAATCAAGGACTTGATCCACCAACACTGTGCTCTTGTTTTACCGTAAAATGTAGCAAAATCTTGAAATATAAGAAACAATTATTAATGGTGAAGCTACAAATTACTCGGTAATAAAGAGAACTCGGTTTAACCAACGTTCCGCTGAAATTGGACTGTAAATTGGTGGTTCCACTTTTATAAGTCATAACACACGACTCAGACAAAATATAAACAACCAGCAGAGAAAGAGATAGATAAAAGAACGTGTGTGTGTGTGTGTGTGTGTGTGTGTGTGTGTGAGTACAGAGAGAAAGAAGGGGGGAGGGGAGGGGTGTTTATCTAGGAGGGAAAAGGCAAGAAGAGTGAAAGGCGAGCTGTAAGAAATAGAGGATGAGACAAGAAGGACGAATAGAAAGAAATGCGGTACAGTTTACCCTCACTCCCCAAAAATCGAACTGGTATTTACTCCCCTAAAGTCATATAATGTAAGGATGATACATCACAACGAAATATATATGAAAACTCTTTACATTCATTTAATAGCCAACGAATGTTTGCCATAAAAGAATTTTCCACTTTTATTTTAAGTTGCCAAGAGATAAATTGGGGAAAATTCTTAATGAAAGTTTACGTACGTGCATGTAAAACAAGAAGAGAAAGAGCAACAAATAGCTTAAATAAAACCAATAACATATTTCTTACACTCAAATTCAATAACAATTTGATTTATTCATAGGTATTAAACAATACTGTTCATACTCTCGCAGTAGACCAGACTGCCGATGACGGGGAGATCAAGATTCTAATCTCGGTCGGGTGTACTGAGAGGTTTTTTCCCTCCAAAAATGGGTTTTCACTTTCACTTCACCCAAATGCGGGTACACTTTTTCTATATATAACTTTCCTAACCCCTAAAATCATTAGCGTAGTTAGCAAATAAGTGTATAGCCCAAAAGGCTAGCAAGACGCGGTGGTAAAAAAATACTGTACCAAAATAAAAGGCAAGAAAAACAACATGTATGCGGTATAACACATATTTTGTATTTACATCGTTCAAATTGAATGTGAACGCTTCATTCTTTTACAATAACGATGACAGCTGAACACTGTACAGCAAGCTCGTCCTAGAGAAAGTGGGGAATACAGCGAAAGAGGAATAGGAAAGGGAAGAAGATCAATTTAGAGTAACAATAAAAGAAGTAGAGAAAAATAAAAGGGATTAAAAAAAGTGGAAAAATAAATATGTATGGAAAAATGAAAAATACAGAAAAGAAGATACAAAATGAGCTAGAATGATGATAAAAAGAGAATTTACGAATGAAGAAGTATCGAGGAGAAGACTTTATCTCACAAAACCTCTCTTTATGAAAGGAAACTTTGCTCGAAAGAAAATGGCATCTTCCCACCTACTCTACTCTGACTAACGAACAGGTAAGCGAGACAGGTCGCGGTATTTCACATTACGCATTATATTGTAGCAATTTCTTACTTATACCCGGACCAGGGGGTTATGAGGCCTAATGTGCCGAACTCATGAAATATTGAATTGCCAATCACAAGGAGGTTGAGGTTCGAATCTCAGCCGAGTACAATGGGTGTGTTTTTAACCAATTTGGTTATCCCCATCTGATATACACGCTAATGTGGGTGAATTTCCTTATTAGTTATCCTTCGTAACACTACACATTATATTAAATTGTTAATATCATCGGTGTTGGACGCACTAATTTAAAAAAAAACTCATCAGATACAATGTGAGTGCCAAGTGCATGTGAGTAGAGAGTGAATATTTCCCGAACCTCTTGGTAGCAACATCGGTCCGGGCGCCAGTCCATCAATCATCGCTGTTAAAGCATAGCAAGTGGGTTAACTTCTTTGCCTTAAAAGCCGCAAGAAAATAGGGGACCGGAGGAGATTTCTGTCCCATATAAAAAAAAAGTTTGTGTAAAAGGGGTAAGGTGGATAAAAAAAAGGCCTAGGGGAAGGTGGAGACGGGGTGTGGAGGGAAAGAAAAATCTTAACTTCACTGAGACAAAAAAAAAAAAATTGACGTATACATGGTCATTGCGTTTCGTTTCCTTTCAGCTAGCCACTTTGAATAGAAGGACGAAAGTGACAAAAAGTCGGCTTAGATAAGCTGAAAGAGAGCCAGACTTATGAGTTGAATCGATCAATAAAGTAGAAACTGAAAATATACAGTATTTACGATGTACATATCCATGCACGGTAGAAATATGGAAGAAAAAGTGGTTCTGCCCTGATTAAATTCAGAAAGCCTTCTAGTTATCTAAACATCCGGCACAACTACGATGCATTTATCAAATATGGTGCATTTCTGCTATCCTCGTTGAAAACGATATATTGGGGAGGGGGAGGAGGGAGAATATCCTAATAATGCACTGTTTAAAGTCTGTTCATAGTAGGAATTGTTTTCTGAAAGGCCTTTTTCCCTACCAGAAAGCTATTATATAGTAGGATTTTGGTAGGAAAAAAGACCTTTCAGAGAGTAATTCCTACCGTGAATGGAGTATACTATGGGAATGTTTGTTCCGAAGCATCAATACCACTATGACACTCCTCATAAAATGTTCTGTTGAGACGCAATTTAAATGACTTTAAGGAAGTTGAAGAACCTTATCATATGTGCGACCTTTCACTTTAAACGTCGTCGTCGTCGAAACCTTTTCATTTATAAAAGTAGAAGATTTCTGCTAAATATAGACATGGTGATATTTTTAGCCTCCATTTTGGCGTTAGCTGTAACTTTAAAGTAACAAGGGATTTCTGAGAGATTCCAATACGTCTCAACGCTCTCATAAGCGCCCCCACCTCCCCCCCCGTCAGTATTTTCACGTAAATATCCATGGGCTTTTTCCAAGTCCACATCCATTTGCACTAAAATCCAGATACATAGAAAATAGGGCTCATTATTCTCCTATACCTACTCACTATTTTTCTCTACAAACCTTAAGTACATTATTCAAAGGCAATCGGTACCCACCAACTCGTTGAACGCCATTTCAACTCGCTACAATGTATATCATACTTCATCAGTAATCTACAAAAGAATTAACTTACAACTATTTTCTTACTACAGCATTACCTTTGTTTTCCAGGTTTTTGAAAAGTTATTATCAATTTAAAAAAAAATTATGTAACGCCACTAAATGTTTCAAAAAGGGATACGGGTGCGAAAAGAAGCTAAGTGTTCGAATCAGCGTGCTTAATAAGCTTTTTCTTTTATACAAAGGAGTATAATTTTAAACTTTCCTTCAAATGTTCTAACTTAGCTTTTTTTTTTTCCTTCCAAATTCCCGGTTTCTCTCCTGTTTTTCGCAGACACAAAAAAAATTCCCCTGTGTTTTCTAAACATGTGCCAACCCTGCTGCTGGCAGGATTCTGGTAGGAACGAACCTTTAAAAAATACAACATATTTTTCAGTCAATAATGATAACGTTTTACTACATTATTAGTGTTATTTTATAGGTAATTATATTATCTATCAAGAGTGATTGTTGCAGATCACATGACTTGACCAATCCACGAGTACATGGAAGTAACTTTTCTATCTGACATGATTCTTTCTATGAAAGGTGGACTATAATAACTATAGCAAGTCAATCTACACAGTGCCGATAGATCTTTATTTGACATGTGAGTAAGCATTCAACATATTACCACCGTAAGCACCTTTTTAAAAGAAGCAATATAATGTATTAAACGTGAACCATATTAGACACATAGTGAAATATTCTTGGACTCAATCTAATGATTCGTTTGCCAGGAAATTACAAGTGTGTTATGATTCGGAGCAAAATAAATAAACCTTAGTTTAAAAATACCTGATTAAATGATGAATACTCTACCGAATGTTGGATATTATTTCTTACCTATTTATATAGTTTTTTTTAGTATAAAAGAGTATGCAATTCGCAAAATTTACACTGAGCGCAATTTGAGAAAACTTTTACTATAACATTTTCACTAACCAAAATGACTCTTGAAGCGATTGCGTAAGTTTCCCCTGTAATTTATGTTAACCGAACTTGAAGGATCTAAATAAATGATAAATAATTAGCCTATCCTTGAGGTTGTAATTTCATTTGAACTGAATACGATAGGTAGCGTGGCGTTCTAGAAAACTTACATTTGGATGCGTTTCGTGACGATAATCGTCGGGAACAATACTGTACAGCATCTTACCCAGACAAGTGAATTCACCACTTGCATCATGGTCTAGCGTCTTTAGTCAACACGATCGTAAGAATGTATGAACGGGACACACGACGAGCCGGGGTGGTTTAATGGTGCAAACAGTGGTGTAGAAAGTCCACAGGTCCTAAGTTCAACTCTCTATTAGGGTGTAGTTTTTCTATTTAAAATACATGCACTTTTTGTCGTTGAATATAAAGTGCAAATTAAACCCCAAAAAATTTTTTTAATGCAGTGAACAAACACATATTAGGATATTAGTCCAGGTAGTAAAAAAAAGAATAGCTAAATATGTATTCCACCAACAAACGGCATTAATACAAATGTTAAAAATAGAGGTTGGTTTTATAAATGTTTAAGTTGATGGATACATAATCATGAAATGACAGACGTGTGTAAATCTACTGCATACAGTGTCGTCCCCAAAAGTTTAACACACATAGTCTGTGCTGTGCCTTGTATACTTTCAAAGGTGATTTTTTTTTTCTTTCGACAAAGTGATTAGGTTAAGGAGAAGACGGCACACAAATTTGTTTTTCATTGGTTCATTTCATCAACGTGCTTCAAAAGACTTTCTTTATCAGGGGAAAAAAAAGCAAAAAAATGGGGTAGGGGCCGAAGAAAATAGGCATGCATGTTTAATCAAAGGACAAGACGAAACGATTGATTCTCCACTTGTTGACAAAACTTTGTAAAGATTCAATTTTTTCTTCGTTTTATAATAAGTAGGTAGTTTAAATTGAATTTAACACGAAACGAATAGAAAATTGTACCAATAAAATGGAAAAAACCGATGGATTAAGAAAAATTGTACATCGCAAGAACGTTGCATAGCAATTAAGGTGAAATAGTATAATTTATAAGCAGATATGGCAATCACTGCCTATTTTAATACTAACAATTCTATTGGCAGTTTATTTAACAATTTAAGTAAACTTGTATTCATCCTTTGAGCTGTGTTTTTTTTTTAGGAGTTGTCTAATTTAATAACAAGTAACTCAGCACCCGCTTCGGTGGCCGCATAGTCTAACGCACTACTCGTAGAGTAGATTAGACCACCGATGACGAAGGGATCGGGGTTCGAATCTCACTCGGGTGTACTGAGGATGGTTTTCCACTCTTCCTCCGCAAATGCGGGTATACTTTATATAAATACATCCGTCCTCATCCCTTAAGCCATTAGCGTAGTTAGTACATAAGCGTATAAACCGAACGGGTAGTAAGACGCGGTGCTAAAAAAAATAGCTCAGCAGACGCTAACTATGAAGTATTTATAAGTTAAAAATATTACTTAAGTCCAATTCTTTCATAGATTATAGAGGGTCTAGTTGGTCTTACTTACGTAAAGGACTTCTGGAAGACCATCCTTGCAACATTTTTTTTTTAAATTCTTGACTATAGCTCTAAAGTGCGTTTAAAATATAACATGAAATACAAGAGAAATGTAAAACTAAGAAAATTAGTAAAGAATATGACCAAACATAATTAAACATAATATTTAAAATATAATTATAAAAACCTTAATGATTTATTATTTTTCATCTGGAGGGTATAAAAATTTAAAAAAACCCGCATTAAATGAGTTGTGTTTTGGAAACTGAAAGCTCAGAAGTCTAGTTTAATCATGTAAACAAGAGCACAGCAACAGGAGCCTAGCGAGAGAACTATTTGGCCAACGCTAACGGTTGAGAAGGGGAGGGAATGAAAACAGTCGCGAACGATCGGAGACTGTTAAATACGAGAGACGCTTCCCGAAGTGGAGAGCAAGTCGAGAATAATCCGAAACCCAACACTTCTACCCCTCCCCCCCCCCTCCTTTTCCCAATCTCTGTTTGAAATGTTTCCCCATAGCTACTACTGTTATTTAGGACCTTCTCCCCCAGTTTTCCCTGGGAAATCAGTACAGCGGAAATGTTTCACGCATGTACGAACCGAAAGGAAATAGCTTTTGGACTTAACATATGGACGATAAGTACTAAAACGCTTCCCCCCCCCCCTTTTTTTTTTTAGAGGGAAAGCGAGGGCACATAATTTCGGTACTAAGTACGACATCCTCCGTTTCCTTATACGTCCGTAATTCTAAAATTCACTTGTTTTAGTTTCAAAATGGTTGCGAAAGAGGGGGAAGTATATTTGTTCGAGAGAGCAGAAATGTCATTAACAGAAATATATTCAACTACACCATGCGTCATCTTTGCGAACTCTGAATACTCCCTTTTGGAATAGGGACAGAAAAATAAAGTTATTACTTTTTGTTTGGTTAAGTCTTTATATATATCCACTACGTAGATTCCCACAATGTATAGCTCTCTCTGTTGAGGGGTCACAAACGTTGAGAGATCGGGCGGTAGTATATTATTTCAGCGGAGGCTAAATTTGAATGTACGATATAAATAGGTTCATGTCTTGAAAATAAAGCTTTGCTACGCCATGTAGTTATGTTTGGGGATATTTGATACAGGCCTATGCAATATTATTGTGAATCATGGCCTTTATAGCTCAAAACTAATCAAAGTCATGCAAGCAATTTTTGAGGAAATCGCGTGGTTTTTTTTTAAACCTTAGAATAAAAATAATTTTAAGAATTAAGTAAGAGAGATCTAAATCATTTAGGGGCAAAAAAAATAAATGAAAATACAAACTTTTTTTTTCTGAATAAAACTTTAGGTATCATCGTTAACATAGAGATATTCTTCCCCCACCACCCCCGAATTCTCACAAGACTGCTGTGAATTATAAAATAGTAAATGAAAAGGCGAAACGTTAGGGGGCGCTTGAAAACTCGAGAAAACTTAAAATGCACTGCGTACACATTCAAAGAATTACACTTTTGAAACCAACCAAAGTCCGATGTGATGCGACTTCATCGGTTAACTAAACTGCGGTAATTTGAAATTTCCGTGAATTACCCAATGAGTAAGGAAAGTTTTATACCACACAAGACAAGATTCAACTTTCCGTTAAAAGATACTTTACCATTGTCACCTTTATCATCTTTTTCTGGATCCGCCACTGTGACCATACCCATTATCAACCCAATCATAAAATATGATTATGATTATTAAATGTGTTACTACCAATAATAAGCTCAATTTATTCATTCCAAATAAATTAAATAATTCTAAATCAAATATTTATTTTAAAGCACCATAATTATTCTAAACGCATAAAAAAGATTCAAAACCAAGAGTATTTTTTTTTAAATATGTGAGAGAATCCCCGCATAAATTTCTTCCTGCAAGAATATTCCTTTTGGGAATATCCCCATGTTCCATTCCTAGTTAAGTATAGCACTAATTCCGTAGAGAGAGGAGTGGGGTGGAACTTTTTAAGTTAAGGGTCCTTGTTTTTGAACGTTGGAAATTTGGGTCCACTTGAAAACCATATTTCATAATTAAATGTACTGTCCTTTGGTGTAAGTAAACAACTATGAGTTTAAAAGGGTTGGTTGATTAAAAATAAAAGTAGTTATTTAAGTCACAAACTGTAGGGAATTAATAATATTTACCCATTTATATCTGTATAAAATAAAACATTTTCTTTTAAAGCGTGATGAAGAGGAAGTTTTCCTCGCCCAGCGAACGGTATTAAGGGTATTGTGTTGTTTTAATAAGTGATAATCATACACACATATTCATGTCTTATCCACAGCGTTTGTTTGGATCTAAAATAATTTTTTAAATAAATAAGTGAAGAAACTAATATATTTGATAACGAGTTTCGGTAGTTGGGTACACGAGTTTCAAAGAGTTTACTATTTGAATCTCTAAGTTGGGAGAGCTAAATAGAAAAGAGCAAAGGTGTTAATCACACATTTATTACAGTAAGTTACCCATTTGTTCATGTCTGTGAATGTATATCCCCATCTCATTCCTAGTTAGCATAAGCCTTTACGGCACATCTCAATTAGCTGTTGAAATTTGTGCTGTGCTGTTTCGATCCTTCTGGCGAGGTATAAGATGTCCATAAATCATTCACCCCATTATAAGAATTAATAAATTCGTTACTTTAGGAACTATCTTAATACCTGTGACGGCGGAGCCCCCAACGAGCAAAGCGTGTGTGTGTGTGTGTGTGTGTATATATATATATATATATACACACACACACACACACGCTTTGCTCGTTGGGGGCTCCGCCGTCACAGGTATTAAGATAGTTCCTAAAGTAACGAATTTATTAATTCTTATAATGGGGTGAATGATTTATGGACANATATATCCCTCTCCCCCACCCCCCACATACTGGTTGAATCAAAGCTGAAGCAATGGCTGTAAATAGCTACAACTGTTAAAATGGCATTCTTATAGTGTGAAAATATCAATTCCACCCTTTTCTGTCAAGACTAATTGAGAATAAAAAAATTAAAATCATGAACAACTAACCACATAGGTTTGGGCTTCAAATGGAGTAATATAGCTTAGCTGGTTTTCTAATGACATTTGAAAGATCTCTCTCACTTCTTGTATGCTTAAACTTTGATCTGGATGGGGTCTGGTCTATTTTTAGGATGTTAATTGCTGGTACAAACGATTATTTATTACTAATACAAAGGCTTTTAGCAAAAATAAAAGAAAAATTACTGCTTGATTTAAATGTTAATGTTTCATAAGTTGATCCAGTTTGTCCTTCACTAGGAATTGGGTGATGAAGCCTGGTTTATTTTTATCAATTTTAGTTTAAATCTCCTCAGTCTCTTTATTCTCTTCTTTGAAGTATTTCCGCACCTTTTTCAGCCCTTGAAGCATACCTAGTGCTAAATGTACTTTGGCCATGCCATTGTGTTTAATGGCTGTTTTAATCTGTTTAGCTGATTCTGACAAAAGTTAGTCTTCGCTTTTCTCTTCACAACTTGCTTTCTCTTTCTATTTTGAAGATTATTTTCCATTTCCTGAAACACAGTTTCTCTTCTGCAAGTTTATTATTTGCTTGTTCTCTAGCCAGTTTATCTTCCTCTTCCAGTTTTTTATTTTCCTCTTTTTCAGCTGTTTCTTTCTTTTTATTTTCAAGTATGCCTTATAAGTGTTGACAAAACATCTTGCCTGTTTGAGGAGCTAGATGGTAATGGGTACCAGCTCTGGTTTGGTCCCGTATTTCTTCATAAATGGTATAGTTGACAACTTGGCATCTAGTGTTCTTGAATCCATTGTAGCACGCTATTCTTTCAACAAACGGCCAGATAAAGAAAACCCTAGCTCAATATCTGCACTGCCGTGATTTAAAGACAACATTCCTTCACTACTTTAGCTAAGCTCTGACATTTTGAGAAAAACTCTCTCAAGTAGTGGTCGATGTGTTGATGTTCTTTTAGTGCTGAGATTTTTTCTTCTACCCGAAACAATTTCTATTCATCAAGCAGTATTTCAAGATCAACATTGATTGGTAAAAGTTTAACCAATTTGGTGATGTACATGCTACTGTAACTTGACTTAATATTGTCACGGTGAAATCGAGTCAGATACTTAGGGATAGGAGGGGTAATGACAATATGTTTGTAGGCAGCATTGTAGTGATCTTGAACTCCCTTCTTGGGGAAAAAAAAAGTATTTACCTGTCTGTCAATTGTTTTTACAATTTCAATAATCTATTGGCCACAATACATTTTCTAAGAAATTGCTGTTGTCTTTTAAAATATTTTCCTCGAGATTCTCTGATTTCAGAAACAACATCCTTCTTAGCAAAGCGAAGAAGAGTTTTGGCCAATTTCACTAATTTAAAGGGGTCCCATTCTTATGTAGTGTGCCTGTGATATCTGTAACAACCTTGGCGCTAGAAATTACAAAACTTATCTTAGCTTTAGTCATAGGATTTTTTAGAAGCTTGGTTATAGACTGGTATTTGGGGGATAGCATTTCCTTTGACTTCTTTTGAGGAATGAACTTCATGAAGTACTCAATAAGAGCATCCCACTGTTTTAAGATTATTTTGCATTTTTATGTCATTGTCAGCCACCTTGAAGTTACATGTTTCATAAACATATGTTTAGGCAATGACAGTTTTGATTGGGTTTGGGAAAAGTTATTCCAACTAGAGAGCCAGTCTTTGAAATAATAGTATAGTTCAATGACTAAATCATTGCTATCCAGGCAAAATTCTTCTAAGCCTTTCTGGAAAGCGTTATGGACAATGTGAATCGTACAGGAGCCTAAGTCTAAGAACCGTTCACCACCAATGGATTTTATATCCTCATTCATGAGATAGTGGAACCTTTTTATTTACCTTTGGCCCATCTGATCCAATCATGAGCAATGAATGTCTGTCTTGGTAGACGAGCATTTTCAATAGCTAAGTTGATATGCTTGACAAGATCTTCACCAGTCCTGTTGCCCTGTCTAAGATAAATGTATCCAGGTGAATTGACTATCTAATTATTGAGATTCGACAAATATCTAACCAATAGTTGGAGCTCTTTTTCACGGCGTTATTATTAGTGGTTTCATCATACTGGTTTGTGTAGCAATGTGACCGCAGCACATCTTCCACAATCTTTAATTTAAAATAAGGTCCAATACCATCGGTTATCAAGTACTTAATTCTACTATGATTGCAGGAAAAATGATCAGGAATTACCACAGGAAACATAGCTTGAAATGTCTAATTCCATCAGATTAAGAAGCCAAAAAATTTCCAGATGAAGCCTTCAAAGTCCAAATTATCTCCGCTCTTGTTGCAGAGTTTCTTACACTGTAGCATGCTAGCCATAAGGTAAGGTGAAGCTGGTGCCACACTCACTAGAATTCATGTTTGACTCTGTACTATATGTGCCGGAAACAGGAGTTTTCTCTGCAATAAGGTGAAATCGACGAGGTTATAGCTTAATTAGAGTATTTTACTTGTGCCTACTAGTTGCAGTATGCTGAGACCAACTTGGGATTCCTTTGCTTACACTAATTTGTGTATCACAAAACTATATAAAATCAATGAATATCATTGAACTTCTTCACCCATTTGGACTAAAGAATGCTATTACCATCTGTTTTTAGAAGCCAATGTTTCTTAAAATTGCACTTCCCCAATGAGTCAAAGCAAAGAAGTCAACGTAAATTACTAAAACTAATATATCAGAAGTCAACAATAGTCTAATTTTACTACAAATCTGAGAGAATAATTATTGCATATAACACACAAAGATGGCGAGACATTTAAATCCTTCTTCTAAGCAGTCCATTCCACGCTGCACATTAAAAAAGATCACATTTAGAATGTTGCAAAAAAAATTGGTTGATCTAAAGTTTAAAAAAAATATCAAAGGCGTTTAATGTATGGAACACAGCTATCAATTGTAAAAGGCGTTTACGACTGGTCAATGTGTTCTATATACCCATCGACCTGTAAGAATTAATGCTGCTGCAAGCCTGGGTTTTCGACAGGTAAAAGCATATTCTAGACCCCAAGATGTGCTTCATAGGTACTCGACAGTAAAATAAAATTACAATAAAATCTGGGTCTAAAAGAAAAAAATTAAAGAACTTTGACTAATGAGAATAAAAAATGAAGGGAAAAGTGACCTGATGTGAGCCTTACATTTAGGAAAAGCCATCCTAAGTACACCCGACCGGGATAGAGCTTCGATCTCCACGTCACCAGCTTATTGCGAGAGTCGTGCCATAGACCATGCGGCCGCCGAAGTGTGTTTAGAAAATTATACTAAATGCATCCACTGAGGCAATAGTTTATTTAGGTTGGTGGTTATTATATATTTTATGCTATAAAAGTTGCATAAATATAATGACCTTAGCTCGCGTACCCGTTCCATCCCACCTCAAGGTCCAGCCAGGAATCTAACCCGGGAATATATTCTACTGGTGGGGGGAGGGGGGGGGGAGAGAAGAGGGGAAGATGGGTGGTTGTCGTCTGGCGGGGCAAGTGTCACAAGAGCCAGGCATAGCGAGGGGGGCAATGGGAGCTTTTTGCGCCCTCCCCCTTCCCCTCCAACCCACTTCTCAACCCCAAAACAAGCATTGTGTTTTAGTGCTGTTTGATGTGCACTCTTGATGTGTGTTTAATGAACTCCGAACGCAACTAGCCCTACTTGGCCCACTTTTGTGTGTGTTATACACTTTTTAGTGCCATCGCATGGCAAATAAAACTTTCTATTAAAAATATATAAAAAAAGTGTTAGTTTTTAATTAGTGTATAATTACGTCATATTAATGTCCTTTCGTTAAAGTCTGTGTTATAAAACTATAACTAGGCTAAAGTTTAGATTTAGTGCAAAAAAAAACTTTACTTTAGATAGGTAGAAAAACTATTTTAAGTGGAAACCCATTAAGCAATATTATTATTATTATTATTAAATTAATATCCCTAAATTTAGTGATTATATTAACGTTTTCACTTTGAATATTTTACATAATTTATTTTTATATATTTTTATTTTTTATTCAAATGCTCATTTCAATTAGGTACATTTCCTTACTATCATTTTATAATCTACTTATTTTTAATTATGAATTATTACTAATTAGCGCCACGTCTTACTACCCGTACGGGTTATATGCCAATGAATTTCTACGAGCGAGCGAGAAAGAGCCTATTAATTTTACCAGAGGTATTTTTCACATACGTTCTAGGGTTCTTTTACATGCCACAATCGACATGGGACCAACGGATTTACTTCCACTCCGAAGGAAGGTGTGCTACGGATTTTTGTCGCTCGGTAAAAGTCCGTCGACCTCAGCTGGGTTTGAACCCACAAACATCGAATCCCGAGGCGAGCACTTTACCCCAAGACCATCGAGGTAGACTATTTCTTTAATGTCAAAAAAAAAAAGTCAAGTTTTGTTATGGATGTATTCTGTCGTAATTTTTGGGTGCTCGCCTGCCATTATCTGTGATTTTAGGTCAAACTTAGATAAAAGAAAACGATATGAAAATTATGTTACTCTTGAAAAGTTTAACACGAGATGGTAGACATGATCTAAGAAATTACGATGGATTATAATTTATAAAAAAATGTAACGTTACTCATCTTAAAGGGGAATAGAAAACCAATAGGACTACAAACCCTCACCACCCCTTCAGTGGATGAACGGTATAAGGCGTCACTCGCGTTAGATTGGCCTGCTGATGACGGGAAGACCGGGGCTCGAATCCCATTCGGATCTACTTAGGGTGTTTATACCTTGGTTTCCCACTCTCCTTCCATGCAAACTCGGGTAGATTACCTCTCAAATGCTTCCTCATCCCTTCCCTACTATAATAATTAATAATTAACATACATGCGAATAACCTGAACAAGTGGTAAAACGAGATGATAAAAAAAACATCACACCCAGTCGGGACTTAACCTTGAACACCTGAATCGAACTTGAGAGCGGTCTAGAACTACTTGTTGAACAGTGACTGTCTATAGAGCAGTCTAGAGCTACTACTTGATCAGTGACTAGAGAGCGTTCTAGAGCTACTACTTGATCAGTGACTAGAGAGCGTTCTAGAGCTACTACTTGATCAGTGACTAATAGAGCGTTCTAGAGCTACTACTTGAACACTGACTAAAGAGCGTTCTAGAGCTACTGCTTGATAGAGCTAGCCAAGAGAATAGAAAGCTCTAGAGCTACTGCTTGGCAGAGCTTGCCAAGAGAATATAAAGCTCTAGAGCTACTGCTTGATAGAGCTTGCCGAGAGAAGAGAAAGCTCTGGAGCTACTGCTACTGCATGAGGCGGGTATCGATTTTTGGTACAGCCGCGTCACGAAGGGGTAAGGGGTTGGAAAGGGGTTTGGGCGCAGGGGAGGGATGCTGGAAAGGAGAGTGAGAGAAGCCTATACACAAAATGTCAAGGGGTCACATCGTCCTACGCAGCGCGCGAAGAGAAACGGACAGGACAATCCGGAGTGGGTTTACGACTCATCGCTAGGTGATCAAGTGATCAATTTAGGACCGGGAGATAACTTTTGCTTTGGGCTAGATCATCTGCACTTGAAGGGGGCTACGAGTTGTTACAATATAACCGGGAGAAATGCCAAAATAATACGCCGTTTCATAACGAAATATAAGAAATCCCGTTATAATATGTAACATCGAACCATGTGTTATTCATACCATCATGTATCTCTCTCTACCCTCCATCTGTTACGAGAATTTGACCATTATATATATATAGAACCTGTATTACTACCCGTTCGAGTTATACGCTTATGTACTAATCACGTTAATGGTTTTTAGGAATGAGGGAGGTTATATTAAAGGAAGTGTATCCGCGTGGAGGGAGAGTGGAAAACAATTTTAGGAAAATCCCCCTCAGTACACCCAACCGAGATTCGACCCTCGATCTCCCCATTGACAGTCTAGTCTACTTCGAGAGTGACGCCTTAGACCATGCGGCTACCGAAGCGAGTAAAGAAATATTAACTTCTGTAAATAATTATGTATGTGTTTCGAAAGCATTAGTTTGGAAAGTCAGCATTTATGTTCAAGTACGGATCCTTATTTCAAAATTGTATCACACAAATTGATTAAAAAAACTATGAGTAGTTAAGGAAACTCTCTTCAACACTGACAGGGTTGCCACTATTTTCTTAACACAAGATTCCCTGTGTTTTCCAGAAGGAAATCACCCCCCGCCCCCTTTTTTTCAAACATTTTAGATCATAATAATTTTATTTTGATGGGAAAATTTATAAAATAAAATTTCAATTTTTAATCAACTTAATGCTCCAAAGAGAAACAGAGGGGGCGAGGGGGGAGGAAAGGGTCCGTTATTTCTTCAGTTCACTTTTCCTCCTATACAAAGGCTTACTCTAAGTTTAAGGTGGGTATGTAGGGGACGCGAGAAAAGGCCAGTTGTTTTTTTTTGCAGCATTTATTGCAAAACTTTTTTCTGTGGCTAGAATAAATCAAATATTACTCCAGTAGAAACAAAGAGTTTAATTTTGCTCACATGATGATATCAACGGTTGTTCAATATTGTAAGGATGTCCTGGATTTAATGAAAACTTTCTCTCTTAATTTAAAATGGTTCCTATGTAATGCAGCTACGCTCTTAACACCTATTCAACAACTGTTGATATCACCACGCGGAGAAAATTAAACTATGTTTGTACTGAAGCAATATTTTATTTATTTTGACCAGCAAAATTGTTTTGATAGAAAAACTGCAAAAATACTGCCCTTTTCTCGCGTTCCTTACACCCCCAAATTAATATCTCAAATTCACAAATATTTCAGTTTTTCTTAATGTGGAATTTTCTGGGTTTTTTTTCAGACTAAGCAACCTATTTTTTCCAGGTGCATGACAGCCCCGACTAACCAACCTTAAATTACTATCAAATTTACATATTTAGTTAATTGTATCTTTAAATAATTTATTTCAAAAGTCCAAAATAGTTTAATAAATAATTACGGAAAATAGTACAAATTGGTTAAAAAAAAAAAAGTGGGCTCAACAATTTTACTTTTTCATATAGATAAAATAAAACCTAGTTTGTAATACGACTACATTCCCGTGCAAAACGGGAGCCATAGCCAAGCCAACCAAAGCCTGGCACGGTTTTCAATTACACTGCCCCATTATACAGCGGATTAGCAGAATTAATGCATTTAATATAATATACGAAACGAATTTTCCAAATTTCCCTAGGTTTAATTTTTTTTTTAGGACGTGCGTTAAATCTGGAAAGGGTATATAGGACTGGAGCAATGGAGATCTTGCGAGGGGTGCGATATAAACCTCGAGTCTACCTACCGGCTCCACCCTTTTCTGGGTGGTTTAGTCTAGGGCTACGATGTTTATGACACGACATATTTTTATTATAACTTTAATAACGAACAGGATATGCCCATTTGTTTTAAAGGGTTTGAATTAAAATTGTCTTTGCTCTTGAGACGCGTTGAGGGAATAATTATTTTTCCGACGTTTCTACTGTAGTTACAACAACACCCATCATCTGGAATGCGTTATTAAACAAGCTTGAAAACATTAATTTAAATTTAATGTTATAGCTTATAAAACATGTTTTGAGCAAACCACACAAAATTATGTATTATTAATTTGTACATAATTGCATTTTTAGAGCTTTTCCAGTTTGAAGGCATGTTTAAACCTAATTTAAGGTATATATTAGATATTTGAATCTTAAAAATCGCCATTTCTAACATGAAAGAATATATTATGTTTTCTAACAAAATAATAACTAAAAAGCTTAGCTAGCCGTAGATGAGGATTGAAGTTTAGTAACGGTACGCACATAATTGTTTGTATATTGTCAATGTAGCCTTAATGTTTAATTTATACCTAAATACTAATTTCATATCTTTTAAGTTTATTGGCATAATAAAGCTAAACATTTTATACAATATTTTCAAGAAACTTTATTCAATTTAGGATATTTAAAAATTAATGGGTATATTTTTAGAGCATATTTCACGATTTTTATGAGATAAGAATTAAAGCCTTAGTTATGACACAAACGTTACTTTATACATTATTAGAGGGCTTTATAATTAGTCATTTGAAAGTTACAGAAAAAGCAGCTAGTCTCTCACTAACGCAGGCCGCAGTCAAGAATGGACGTCAGAAGGTGAGGTGGATGTGTGGGTGAGCTATCCCGGTCCCCGGAGTCAACTCCTTCAACGCCCTAATGACAACTTCACCCTGCAATTTACGGGGAGTACGGGGGAGAAGCAAGACTTCATCTTGAATCTAGCGAGCGTCACACAAGAGCCTCACCTTTAGTAACATCGCTGAATGCAAGGTTTGTCCACTCGACCAGACGATGTGAGTGCTTCATGTACCGGTTTAAGTTCTGTACACTACAAGAGTTCCTTTACTTCGCTAACCATACATACATCCTAGCCACGCAGTCAGGTTTATAGTTCCACATCCTAGAATGAGGAATTATTTGTCAAATTATGAACTATTACATATTATATGTGTGTTATTCAGGAATATAGGGGTTGACAACGCAATGAGCTTGGGGTCGCTGACGTCAAAGTTGGCCCTGTATGCCCCTGGATGGTAGGCAACATATGCAGTACGCCACGCAAACCATCACAGACATCCCCACCACTCACTCTCCAGAGATACACGATGGTGCCAGAGTAGCAGAGCGGTACTATGGTGGTTTTTTTTAAAGCACCACGTCTTACTACTTGTTCGGATTATACGCTTGTGTACTAATTACGCTAATAGTTTTAAGGATCAGGAAGGTTATAAATAGAGGAAGTGTACCCGCATGTGTGTGAATGGAAAGTGGAAACCCATGTTGGGGGGAAAAACCTCAGTACACCCGACCGAGATTCGAACTCCCCGTCATCGTCAGTCTATTCTAACACGAGAGTAGCGTGTTAGACCATGCGGCGACCGAAGCGGGTCCACTGCACTGTTGACTGTCAACATGTATGGGGCATTCAATGGTGAAGTAAAGCCGTCAATCTCATGTCAAACTGAGGCACGTAAAAGATCCCTGGAAGGTATGATTTGGGATACCTTTCCGGCAAAATTTGTAGCCTCTTTCTCTCTCACTCGTTTGTAGAATTATGTGCAGATAGCAACGTGAAACTATAGTATCATTGCACTTCAAGAGAACATGTGCTTTCTCACAGATGGAGCGGGCGGGCGTCACTAGCCGAATGAAGGTTCGAGTGCACGCACTGCTACGGGGATTTATTATTATTATTATTATCGTCGCGTCTTACTACCCGTTCGGGTTATATGCACTTACGCTATGTGTAGTGGTAGGGTGATTGTGAGATGAAATGGAGGACCTACAGTTTAACGTGGAATCCGAACCACGGTGGAGGCCTGTCATTCCAAACATTCACAAGTTGTGATTAATACACGTCTTGTCAGAGGTGAAGGAAGGGTTTGGCAATCAAATAAATCTGTGCCGAGACCGAAAATTGAGCCCCGGACCCCCAGCACAGAAGTCTGACACCCTAACATTAGACCGCCAGGTCACCTACCGGGATATAATAAGGTAGCATCGGGCCCAACCTTCGGGAAGACTAACCACTTAATTTGTGTTTGTGTGTATGTATACTCACTGTTTTTTGAGGTGCAAATATGTTTGAATGTTCTAATCTAGTGATATGATACTCTAGTGTCCAAAAAATATTTATAAGATCAAATTAAAAATTAGATTCACTTTGCACAGCCGTTAAAAATAAAAGAAAAAAAGCTCAACGTCGCTTTGAAACGCCCCGGTAGCCAGTAAGTGGCGATTACTTTTAAGTATAGTTCCAGTGGATTCCCGCATGTAGATTTCCTATCAATACGTAGCTTGGCGTTTCAGTCTCGATTGGAGGATGACAGGGGAGGGAGGAGGAGGCAAATAACGAAACCATCAGGAGCACGTGCACGGCATGACCCGGGGAACAAAAACACTCGGGATTGAAAAACACCGGCTTGACCTACTTGTTTGCCATGCCCTCGGTTTGCAAACACACAAACACAAGGGAAGCACCGTTTTGAGAATAAACCAGCAGTCAACAAGTTGCCTTTAAAGGTCTAAATATTACCATGTCTTAAAATGGGAATGGTCTACATATGAGGACTTCAAACTTATAAATCCCAATCAACCGCATTTTAAAGATTAATCGATTATAATTCCAAACCAATTTCACACCTATGCTTCCCAACTTACTCTGGTTTGATAGCCAAGGACCCCGGCTCGAATACCACAAAACTTTATATATATATAAAGTTTTGTGGTATATAAAGTTTTGTGGAATACCATTAAAATACAATTAAAATACCACAAAACTTTATATATATATATATATATAAAGTTTTGTGGTATTTTAATTGAGATTGATACCTATTAAGAGTGACATCTGAATATCACTCGACCTGACGTACGTGAAAGTAGATATATTAACTGTTCTAGCTGTTAAAATAACAAATGGAAATAACTGTGGANAAGTAGATATATTAACTGTTCTAGCTGTTAAAATAACAAATGGAAATAACTGTGGATTGAAATAATTATTCAGACACATTAAAATATTTATATATTTATGTAAATATATATATATTTTAATGTGTCTGAATAATTATATATTTATATATTTATGTAAATATATATATATTTTAATGTGTCTGAATAATTATTTCAATCCACAGTTATAAATACATATATATATATATATTTTTTTAAAAATGTGTCTGAATAATTATTTCAATCCACAGTTATTTCCATTTGTTATTTTAACAGCTAGAACAGTTAATATATCTACTTTCACGTACGTCAGGTCGAGTGATATTCAGATGTCACTCTTAATAAATATTATCAATCTCAATTAAAATAACACAAATATATATATATATATAGGCCGCTAGCGAAATGTTATCAATTTTTGGCTGCAAAAATGTATGTTTGTAATTTCTAACATGCCCTTCACATCAAAATTGAGCAATATTAGTATGGCATTAAAAATATCCCAGCTCTTGGCGGAACCTTATAAAATGATTGTCAAAAACTCATTCATTTTCTTTGGAAAACTCTTGCCCGACCCCGCAACATGCGACCTCATTATTTTCCCCTCGCTTCTCACACCTTTTCGCAGGAGCACGTGGAGTCAAACAAGTACGTAGTGTAATGTCTCTTAGTTGAGTGCATAGACATAATTCATTTGCGGTTCTTTATTTCAAGATACGGTGCATGCAGGAGTGGATGCAAATAAGGACACAGGCAAATACACAAAAGTTTTGCGGGTTTTTTTTTAGTTTTTTTTAGTGGGAAGTACTAGCTATGGAGGAAGTTTCAAGCGCTTAACTAAGGCTGAGACCCGCTTCAGTGGCCGAATGGTCTACGGCGTCACTCTCTTGGTAGACTGGCCTGTTAATGAGGGGGATATCGGGGTTCTAACACTGGTTTGGTCTATTGATGGCGGGGGTAGGGGGGCCTTATCTATATATGGTTTTCCACCCTCCATCCACGCAAATGAGGGTAGATTACCTCTAAAATGCTTCCTTCCTCATCCCTACTTCATTAGAGAAATCACGGGGAAATTACAATTTCTAGTCAGAGATGGTCAAAATTTTGAATGACAAACAGTTGTTGTTAATGATATACATTTCGAAAATTATTGATCTTTACACTTAGTAAACTTAATAGGTAGGCCTATACTACGTAAAAAAAACAAAAACAGAAAAATATAGTTATGTTCAAAATAAAAATGAGTGGTTGAAACTAGATTTTAAAAAAAATAAACCAAAACCTGGCCTATAGTTTTTTCCTGCATAGATGACCAAATTAGCGTCTGCATGCACAATATCTGAATCCGCAACCTTTGGTAAGTACAGTCTAGAACAAAGGCTAAAATCTGAACAAAGATATTAAAAGTGTGACGGAAGTAAGCCAAAGATTTAAAAAAAAAAAGTTTAGACAACCTGGTAAACATTTTCTCTGATCCCATATTTGGTATATACAATCAAATTTTCATAGGAATAACCTTATCTGACAAAAATTTACTATATATCTACTTTCATGTATTTATATGTCAAGTCATGTGATGCACAGCTTTTTTTCTTACTACCCTTTCATTTTATATGCTTCTATACTATTTACGCTAATGTGTTCCAAGGATTCTTCCCGTCATCGGCAGTCCAGTATATTGCGAGGTTGATGACTCCACGGGCTACCAAAATCCTACTAAAGTTATTTAATTCCTGTGACCTCACGTAATAGGACCAGTGGGCGGTCATGATCTGCACACAGAGGTGAGAGGCGTACACTACAAACACTCCTTTATATGAAGCCGAGACAAGCTCCGAGCAGGCTTCTCTGTTGCGGAGCAGTGTGAAGACTTTGTTTACACCGACAACTTTATCCCATCATCCTCAGCGAGCCAGCAGTGGCGATTGGCTCGTGGGAAAGAGTAGTTGCACTCTTAGCCTCAACAGAACCTTCTTTTCTACTCAATAAGATAGCTTATTCAAGAGTTCGCTTTTGGTAAATAAGTATATAAATAATTGAATATACAATTATTGTAATTTTTACCCCATTTCTTATGATTTTTTTTATTACACACCTGAGATAGGAATTAACGTTTGTCTATGACTATATAGCAATAAACTTTCCAAAACACGTATACATATTTATACGTGTTTTGGAAAGTGTGTGTATACATAAATTATATATATATAAAACCGTGTACAGCCCGGCGCTACCTACCACGAGCTATATAATCTGAAACGAGCGCCCGAATACTATTATTCATGTTCGGGTCTCGATCCTCAAACCTCTGCGGAAGTCACAATGACAGGAACGGGCATACTAATAGAGACAATTCGATACATCGTCGATCCCCTGCATATAATAGAAACACAACCGCTCGTCAGAGCTCTTGGAGGTATTTCTGTACGTAACCCCCCCTCCTGTTCTGTTAACGTCACCCACTGATCGATGAGCCAGTCCCTGACATTTCAGTATATGTAATATAGGACAAGGGGATTGTTCTCTAGAACTGTGTGTTTGATATAAGTTAATGTTTCAATTATCACTTCACAAATAAATACTGCCACAGCTAGAGTTTTGTGTGTAATGCAGTATTGAGCC
>CABFWB010000271.1:0-14240 GCA_902151455.1 Timema bartmani
TAGACTGTAATGTGTCCTACTCCTGGTGTTGTAGACTGTAATGTGTCCTACTCCTGGTGTTGTAGACTGTAATGTGTCCTACTCCTGGTGTTGTAGACTGTAATGTGTCCTACTCCTGGTGTTGTAGACTGTAATGTGTCCTACTCCTGGTGTTGTATACTGTAATGTGTCCTACTCCCAGGTTAAGAACCTCCCGTCTGGTGTAGTGGTGCAGCTCGCGCGAGGTCTGTTTCGCCCGGTCCGACTCTAGTAATCGATGAAGGGGTACGGGCGATGATAGTATGAGCGGGACTGGGTCGCCTGGCGCCTACTTGCCCTGCCCTGTCTCATGTGCATTCTAGAGGATTTTTCGCCCCGAACCAGTCCTGGATACTCTGCGACACTCAATTATGACGTCAACAAAAATGTTTCTCATTGTAGCGCTGTTAAAAACATTTAATAGAATGATGTGGACAGGAGTGTGTATCTGCTGCTTAGTGTGTGGACATAATGGTAAACATCTGGATAGTTTATCGAGGTTATGCAGAGAAAACAGTTACTAAATGTAATTTTACCGTTCACAATAATAAATCTAAGTTAATCTGTTTTCAATCGCTAAAATTCATTGACCCCTAACAAACTCAGGATTATATTTTTTGTCTAGCTTTTTTTTCAAGGCTGTTTAATCTTGTGATCGTAGCCTGTTTATCCATGATAGCCCTGTGTATCTCAGTAGTAGAGGCTTAGCAGGCTACGCCAAATATGCCCGGTTCAGTTGTAGTGTTTACATGTGTTTGATTGTATTAATCATGCACATTGTATTTCTCCAACTTGGAGGTGACATGTCTGGTTTATCTATTGAAGATACGGAATTTTGTCTTTAGTCTGTACTCCCCAATAGTTAAGCAAATGGATCATATATCAACGTTCAGGGATCGGTCAATTGAGGAGGCAGCCAACTGTTGAGAATCGCTGGTATATCACTGAGGACTTCTCGCACTCGGTGGAGGAGGAGGAGGAGGTCGTTGATGGGTCTCTGGAGAAGACGGAGGAAGGAGGATTTGGTGATTACGTAAGTTTTTTGGATGGATACTGGCTTTCAGATTGTTAGATGACGACAGGCTAGTTTTCAAGTCAATGGATGTTCACGAGGTAATCTGCAGGTCGTGATACATTAAAGGATTGGCCTGCAGGCTATTCAATGGCTACAGGCTAGTCTTCAGAATGTCTAACAGGAAGTACTAGTGTGTGTAGGCTGGGAGTCGTATCACCCAGATGTCAGAATAATATTTTTTTTTTTATCACCGCGGCTCACCACCCGTTCGGGTTATACGTCTATGTACTATGTACGCTAATGGTTTTAGGATGAGGAGGGTTATATTTATAGGTACTGTACCATGGAGATTTATTTTAGGAAAAAGCCACCCTCAATACACCCGGCTGAGATTCGAACCTCGATCTCTTCGTCATAGGCAGTCTAGTCCAACACGAGAGTGACGCCTTGAACCATGCGGCCACGAGAGTGTGTTTTAAGTTATTGAGTGTGATCGCCGTGCCGAGTAAGATATGAAAAGCCAACACTATTAGGAAGTCAGAGGATAGAAGGGGAACTACTTCTTGAATGTAAGGATGTTTGCCTAATATAGAGCTCCTACTTAATTAACAACATACATGATTTGATGTACTGAGGTCGACATGGCGACATCAACCAGTAACTTTGAAAAATAATCACATATCCTTGCTAATGGTATGACATTCTACACGTAATATAAAATCTATGCGGTGTCTGTGTGTGTTTTATAGGGCTCTTACCGTTATACTTGAGAGATGAAATTTGGCATCGGCGCTATAGAGTATAGAACATACCATCTTTATTAGAAAAATATAAAATGATAACATAATATTCAACTAACATGTTACTTTTCACTCCTGTCAGATCTGCACTCACACACATTTAATTTGTTGACAGAAATAACGCCACCATTATCACATCTACGCGTGGTAAATTGTCTGTAGTGACTTTCATGAAACCCTTTTCTGACATTTGTGTATTTTAATTGGTGATCAAAAAGTGAGAAATATCAATACTGGAATGAAAATAATAAATAAAATTCAACAAATACAGTTGAATATATTATAATAACGTGAATAGTATATCACAAACAAACAATACAAATAATATTATTTGCTAGGATAAGGACGGAACTAAAGAGTCACGAAAACGAAGCAGAATTCAATATACATGTATTATCTTGACGGCTGGCTAGCAGCTACTCAAGAGTGACGTCAGACCAATCACTGGACGTTTCAAACGCACGTAGAATATTTGAAATCAGGCTACATTTCAATTACATGTATTGATTTCTCGCTATCTTACAGGCATAGAAAGTATTGTAATCATCAAAAAAATCTAACTCGAGATTTTGATGAATTTTGAAGTTTCAAAACCACCCGAATCCGAAAAAGTTTTTTTTTAAATTTTCGGTCTGTCTGTCTGTCCGTCCGTCTGCCCATCTGTCTCTACCTCGGAGTAGAGCCTAAACTATTTTACTGATCTGGCTAAAACTTGGTATCTAGGGTTTTCATACGGTTGCCCTGAGGGTTTTTTGGAATTGGATATCTAACCCTAAAATTAAGAGCACTTTACTGAAAGGTAAAGAGAGAAAAAAATTGATTTTCTCAAAATGAGTTCTAACAAGTTTGATTAAATTTAATTTCTAAGCATTGATCAATATTACAAACAAAATGGCTACTCTAAATTTTTCGGCAATATGACTTTAAGGGTTCCGGTCTGATTCACAAATTATCATTTTTTATCATATCTCCGAAACTATTTGAGATATGAAATTACTTATCGTAGCAAATATGTAGGTATATTTTTACTACAAATATTTTATCTGAAACATATTTTTATAAAAAAAATAGTTTTCAATCTAAACACAAATATATATATTTTTTAACTTTCCGAACGAACACTTAAGGTAAAGTAATGCAACCGTCAAAAAAATCTAACCCGAGATGTTGATGGATGTCGACGATTCATGACCACCCAAACCCTAAAAAGTTGGTTTTACAATGCTATCTGTCTGTGTGTCTGTTTAACCCTAAAATTAAGAGTGTTTTAATAAAGGACGAAAAGCGAAAAAGTCTATTTTATAAAATTCAGCTCAAACTATTTTGATTAAAATTCATTAAAATTCCTAAGAAAAATTAATTAAGGGTACTTTACAGTAGCGGAAATGTCCTTATCTATGCAAATATTTGTGATACTAACTAACTTATAATTGAAAAATCGTAGTACTATTAAAAATAAAAAAACTTTTATTTGAAATATATCTTTGTAAAACCAATAGTTTAGGAAATATTGGCAAATATATTAATACAATTTTGTGATCTATAGTTGTACAGATAACAGTAATGATCTATCTCTATCATTTTAGACTTTTTTTTATTGGTCTACATTTATAAATGAGGAATTTAATAAAAATGCGATAACTATAAGATGTGCAACCCCTAATAAATGTTGAAAGTTTTAACCAGAAGTCGAAATTTTAATACGAAGTGTTAACCCTTGTGGACCCAATATCGATCTTTTTTTTTTGTCCAAATATACTAGTGAGGACTTTAATTATTTAAAAATAAAATCATAAAATTTAAATCCAGGAGTCAAAATGTTTAACGTAAGTACAACGCAATTTTTGCTCGGGTTTGCTAATGTATATTATTTCGTTTCACATATATTTTGAGTTTTGATTAAATATCTCCATTTTTAAACACTGGAGTGAGAAATTCCGTGCAGAGCTCCGTACCATTTATTTACTAAATATAATCATATATGTACAAATTATATATTTTTCGAATCCTGAACTAATTTTGCGTTTTAAAAAGACAGTTGAATTTATTAATATTGTTTGTATTGAAAAATGACCTGGACACGGGAATCAAACCAGGGACATTTGTGTTAGTACGCCAATGCTCTAACCACTGAGCAAGTGTAAAATATAACCTTTTGAGTTTGGAGTAGCTGAGCTGAGTAGCAACTTGAGTTCACAAGACCTGAATCATAGTTTATGGCTACTGAAGGTTGGATACGGACAGCTCCTGAGTAACAACTAGATGGAAACTGACATCATCTAAAGGCCAGACCAGCTTATAGTCATTAATTTAGTTGAGGAAACCTTTTTCAGCCAACATCAAGCCAGGGATATAATAACATTTGCGACTATGTCAATAGTGTGTCCGAGGAGCGACGACCAATGAGGAGGAAGTTGTTAGCTACTCTAGCATGGATCCTACCGTTTGCAATGATGAAAAAGAAAGGGATGATTATACAGTTGAATTACTCAACAATCTTACTCCCTCAGGTATGCCTCCCCATAAACTGAATTTTAAAACAAATGTTGCTTAGAAATGTGAATACTAACCCTTTCCAGCCCAAATTATCAAAATTGTATGAAACAAATTATTTTAGTCATAATTATCAAAATTGTATGAAAAAAATTATTTTAGTCATAATTATGATCTAAATAGGTATTAAAACAACAAACTTAAAAAAATTAACGCAATTATATAAGATAAAATAAAGCATGATTCCAATTGGAATCATTGGGCAGTATAATGTACAAGTTTTTTAGTAATTACTTTTTTCTGTCATGTTACATCCAAATGGCTCTAAAACAATAAACCAAAATATAGTTGAAATACTACCCTATAATTATGTTCAAAAATATTGTGTTGACTAATTACATTAAATAAATGACCATACGCAGAATATTACTTAAAATTCCTAGTTATAAAATTATAAATAATACATAATATAAAAATATTACAAAGACTTTTCTATAAAAATTTTAATGCAAATACATAAAATGAGATAACTTTTATTTGAAATGTTAGCTAGCAAACTTATTTAATCATTGTAGATTTTGGCCGAGTTTTTTTAGGATTAAAAAAAAGTAAGATAGCTTTCAAATGATCCCGGCTAGGTGATAAACTTATTATTATTTCACATGAGATGACACGAAACAATTTTTGTCTTTTGTCAGGCACAATGGCTTGTTACATTTTATACACTTCAGTCTAGAATATGATTTTATGCAAAGTTTGCATCTTTGTTTACTATCAATGTAGACAGGCTATTGACCCACACTATCAAATCTCACATCATCGACTGGTTTGGGTACAAGAGCAGCTCTCTTTGTTAGAATTGGAGAAGAAACTATTGATGGTCTTCCTCTTTTCCGGTCAGCCTCTTTTCCAGCCTTGAGAAGACCATGTGCAATTTCTGAATGGAAAATAAGCAGTGACTTGTAGCGGGTATTTCCTCTTTGGTTGTTTTGTCACCGATAAAGAATCCACGCATTGGCTATGCATATATCAAGCAAATAAAAAACAATGTGTAAATAGTAACGCTTTACTCCAATATTTGACCTGTAGAGTGCTACTAACATGTCATTCAAGTCCACTCCACCCATGAAGCAATTGTATTCCTCCACAATGGCAGGACGTAGTACATCTATGTATTTATTATCTGCGACAGACCCCCTCCTCACGATTTCAACAGTATTGATTCCTTTGTATGATGAAGTAAGATGGACGGCTTTATTGTCATACCATTTCAGAGCGATCACATTCTTTTCTTCGTCTGTTCGATAGTCATTAGAACCTCGTCCGTTTTTCTTTATCTCTGTGTCAGTTTTCAAGGTACATACTGGCATCCGAGCAGCTCGTGCTGTGCCTACAGCCAGAATACCACTATCCTTCAGAGAACATATGAGGTTGTATGACGTAAACCAACTATCTACAAAGACTTTATAGTTTTTATCTTTAGGAATACCTTCAATAAGTCGCATGACAATATCTCCACTTATGCCAAGAACAGATTTATTCTGCACAGTCCCTTTGCCAACATAAACTTCAAAATTGTATATGATACCACTTGAACCAGCACGGGCAAATACTTTTATCCCCCATTTATGGGGTTTATTTTTGTTGTGCTGATTTAGAGAACTTCGTCCTTTGAATGGAATAATTATTTCATCAACCAAATTGTGCTCTTCAGGTTCAAGCTCTGAAAAGCTAGATTTGCTAGATTCAATAAATGGGCGAACCTTGAACAACTTATCATATCCGGGGTTATCACGAGCCTTCATATTGCTATTGGCATTTACATGAATGTAGTTGCGAAGTTTGTCAAACCGATTTCGAGACATGACATCGGCAATTGGCGCAAATCTAGTTGCGTCTGCCCAATACATTCTATAACTTGGCATCACTACAATTCCTGCTAGAATATTTATACCTGTGTACTGTTCCATTTCATGTACAGTTGTGTTTAGTGATGAAAAAGTCGCATGACAATATCTCCACTTATGCCAAGAACAGATTTATTCTGCACAGTCCCTTTGCCAACATAAACTTCAAAATTGTATATGATACCACTTGAACCAGCACGGGCAAATACTTTTATCCCCCATTTATGGGGTTTATTTTTGTTGTGCTGATTTAGAGAACTTCGTCCTTTGAATGGAATAATTATTTCATCAACCAAATTGTGCTCTTCAGGTTCAAGCTCTGAAAAGCTAGATTTGCTAGATTCAATAAATGGGCGAACCTTGAACAACTTATCATATCCGGGGTTATCACGAGCCTTCATATTGCTATTGGCATTTACATGAATGTAGTTGCGAAGTTTGTCAAACCGATTTCGAGACATGACATCGGCAATTGGCGCAAATCTAGTTGCGTCTGCCCAATACATTCTATAACTTGGCATCACTACAATTCCTGCTAGAATATTTATACCTGTGTACTGTTCCATTTCATGTACAGTTGTGTTTAGTGATGAACCAATTTATCAACACAATACAAATTTGATTGATTAACCAAATTTGTGAATACATCATCTTTTGCTATTTGTTTGACATATTGAAAGGGCGTCAATTCTTCATCGGAAGGGTCAGAAAACTCCAACTCATAATGCGAATTTATTAGTTCTAGGTCTTTAGCACGCCAACGTAAAATATACCTATGCTGTGCTGGAATAGCTTGTGAATCATTATCAAAGATTGCTACTGTTTCATGGTGCAAAGCCAAAGGGACATCACCTAAATCCAATTCATATTCTTCGTTTATCTCAACACCCACTCCAATATCTGGAATATATATAGCTTGTATATCTATATTTGCAGTTGTATATGATGATTGATATAACGCAACGTTTATTTCAGCCTCTTCATCAGAGTCATCTTCTAATTCAATATCAGATACATCTCCTTCTAGGAGAAGCAATACATCCAGCTGGGAAAGTCTTGACATAATGGTTATATCTGAAAAATAATTCAATTTAAATTAAAAAATTGATCAAAATAAATCAAAATTGTGTAAGCTATAATATATTTAGGCCTACTATATAATTATTAGTTTTCGTATGTGAAATATAAATATAGACAATTATAAACCAACAATATTACTTTATATAATTGTAAATATTGTATGTATGAATAAATAATGAAAACATAACACAATAGTTACATACTAATCTATAAGGCTAATGAAAATGACCAATGATGACATATAGAATCATACATATTTATGCATATTTTACACATAAAATAGATAAAAAAAATTAATAAAGCATTGGTTAGGTCAACAATAAATAGCTTAATTTCAATTAAAATCACCAATTAAAAACAAAATATAATAAGCTTACCTTATTTAGTGTAAATTTAAAAAAATATATAAGCGCTGACATTGCTGATAAAAACACATAAAACTCTAAAGCTATCCACAGAAGAGATGTATTGTTTATATCTATGGTTTGGTGGTACCAACATAATCAAGAAAATACTAAGAAAATGAAAACAAAATATTTATATGCAGTCAATGACTGTGTCAAAAGCTTTTAAAAAATCACAAAATACGATGATGCCAAATGGAATCATTGGGCTGGAAAAGGCTAAAAAAGGGTTGTCTAATTGAACTCGCTTATAGGCCTATACTATTATAAGTACCGTATCTTTCTACCTTATCAGGCTATAGTATATGTACTAATTACGCATGTAAATTTATGATGAGGAAAGTTGAATTTAGAGGAAGTGTACATGCATTTGCGTGGATGATGAGTGGAAAACGATTTAGAAAAAAACATCCTCAGTACACCCGATCGAGATTCTTAACCCATTCTCCCTGTCATTGGCAGCCAAACTATTGTGAGAGTGACGCCTTAGACCATGCGGCCACAGAAGAAGGTAGCTCGCTTAGCAATCAATAAGTTGAGAGAAAGATTAATTTCATAATCCATCCTCAGGTAAGCCAGGTTTATACCACTCCAGAGTTGCTTTTCATATTTCGCTGGTGACAGTTGCCAGTCTGACTGGCATTTTCCATGAAAATTAATTTCAGGGCCAGACCCTCGACAGAGTTGGTCTGTCTATCTTCCTACTCTGATGTTCAGCCATGGCCAGCTATGTGCCTTCTTAAGAATGCGTTATGCCGCAAACATTTAATTAAAGGAAGTACAAAGTAATTTTCAAGATTTCCTTAAAAAGGAATAGCCCAAAATCTATGTCAAAAATGTAGTGTATCGAAATCTAATTAAAGCTTATAGTTAGGCAAGGAGAATAATCTCGAAGGATAATGTTGACATACATAGACACTCCCCGAATTGTATGTTCTTTGAGGCTTTTTCCCCCAAACATCCCGATAACCTGACGGAGTTAAGTACACAAATCGCGCTAGCTCTTGTTATGAGAAATAATATAAAAATAGATGAAAATACAGGGAGCAGTCTTCGCTTGAAGTTCGAAATTGCGTTTCTACTATACAAGAAAATGGGGATAAGATTGTATTGTACATCACATCCGATAATATAATGTTAACATTATTGTAGAGAATAAACTCTATATTTTGAAATGTTTTCAGGAAATATTCTTTAGTTTTAAAAACCCTTGGAACTGAAGCTATAAAGATCCAGAAACTCATTTCTGTAGTATATATATGTTTATATTCAGATAAAACTTCATCTCTTAAGGTTTATTGGTTTCGCTGTGGCAGCGAGAATAACTCCCTTGTATTTATTTTTTTATATTCAGACGATATGCGGGAGAAGTGTATACTTCTAGGATAAGACTTTCTTCATGAGAGCAAAATAGGTCCGAATTTTTTATGTCACAAATAAACCTGTTGATATACACATGTTTTAGTGCGGAAACAACATTTAAAGGCCCATCAGAATTTACTAAAACTATTTCAGATGAATAATTCAGTTCTAATGCCACTTCCTGTATGGATACCTGCCTCAGTGCGAGTAAGTAGCCCGTAGTATACGTTTGTAAAACTACTTTCTGCTCTCAATCTCCATTGTACTTTTCTCCAAAGGTAGTAAAACAATACATATTATTACTTAAGTATTATAATCCTCGGTTGTGGGACTTGTACAAGTCGTAAGATAATGGAAAACGGATCATTTTACAGATATACATCTCAGGGACCGGGGTAAAATAACAGCTTTCCTTCAAATCGCACTCAATCCTCTAGCAATATTCAACCATGCAGAGAACGTTAGGTCAGGCGGGGCCTGCCCTATTTATGCCTGGACTTGGAACCAAGCCATAGGTGACTTGACCTCCTCTCCCGAGCTCCTTTCACATCATATCCCACTACCCATACTACCCCCTTCATCCTAAACTTGTGCAAAAAAGAACATGGCGGGCACAATGTGTCCAATAAAAAGTTTCGAATGTATTTGAGCGAGATAACTGCTACAATCCAATAGATGTATTTAAAACAGGAATATTAACCAGTTAATAAACCAAGTTTTAATATTACTATCCGTCATAATTTTATACGAAAGTGAGTGTTTATATTAATGAATTGGATATTAGGTAAGTTTAAGTGATTTTAAAACGATTTTTAAACATAATATTATGTTACCCCAAACTCTGTTTTTTACTACCAAAAACTACTCTGGCCCTATCACCTAAGTAGAGTGGGGGCCCTTTCACGACAATTTGACCTTTGACCCCACCCAATTTGAACTATTTGATTTTTTGCCTCAATTTAAGCCCCCATTTTATTTTTTTGCTTCATTTTTGTCCCATTTGTTTTTTATGTGTTCTCATTTAATTTTATGTGTGCCTCATTATATATTAATGTTTTACCCATTTGATTTCCCGCCCCAGGGGAGAGGGTTTTGGGTGAGAGTTTTTATAGGGGTGGGAGTTTTTTATTTATTTATTGGTGTGGGAGTTTTCTATTTATTTATTGGCGTGGGAGTTATTTATTTATTGGTGTCCACGGCGTCGGGCACTCCTCCCGCAAGTCCCATAAAAAGTTGGCATCGATAGTGGGGTGGGAACGTATTAGGTAGTTTAAGAATCAAATAGCCAAAGCTATTATTTATGCTTTTAGTGAGGATTACCCCATATAGATATCATATTCTGAAAATTGAAAAATGACATCTGGATACGGGAATCGTACCTGGGACCTTTGGCTTAGTATGCAAATGCTCCAACCACTTAGCTATTAAGGAATCATTCCGTGCCGAGGGTGATTCTTCACTCATATTTTAAGGCAGAGTCTCTAAGGCTTATGCCTTAATTGTCACCATGAAAATAAAGACAATAATAATAAAACTCATCTTTTTTTTGGGTCAAGATTGTTGAATGGTACAATTACAACTAAAGTAATATCTAGCTTAGAAATAATATATAAGAGACAAAAGAAAAATACAAATAATAACATTCTGTGTATAATTAAATGTCACAATGTGGGGAATCCAGGCCAGTGCGAGCCGTTTCTAATGTATGTTAGAACGGTCATACTTTCTTCATGGTAGGGATTTGAAGCCCCTACATCGGTCACCAGCAGAGTTATATATTTATTTTACGGTATTGCGTGACCAGGCGAAATGTGTACCAGCAATACTTGGGTTTGAAATGTGAAATGCTACAAGCATTATTGTATTTATAAAAGTAATTAGTGTTTGTCGACCTATCAACCCTAGTAGTGATTTGAACCCCTACCTCCTTACGTCACACGGCGAGATGTGTACACACATTTGCGTGGTTGGAAAAAATAAACACGACCTCAGAGGGTTGATAGCGGTCATTCACGGCATATTGTGCCCCATAACCTCCAGAGGGGTAACACGACAACGTTCACCTGACGAGTGAGCACGACTGCGGCGTAACAGTAAATCCATGCTGTTATACATGAATCGGCAATCACCGAGGAGGAAACAATATTACTGACCAATAAGAAGCATTAACATACAGCACACCCCGTTGAAGCGACTATAAATAGACCATGAAACCATTACATTCTGTTATTATAATTAATAATTGAGCTGAATAAGAATCAATATGAGTTTTGACGCATTGGAAAATTGGATAAATTAAGGTATGCTTTAATGCGTTTAATTTATTTATTTATACTCTACAAATTTGTATAATTTAATGGCAACTATTTTGCTTATTACGTCTTTGGTGTGCATCCTCCTTTGAGAAAATGTCAAGAAAATACACCCCTGGCACCTGCAGACATCATTCAATTGGAAGCTCTCGATAGTCTGGATCATTTGGCGTTTTTTAGCGAGGGCGGAATTTGCCTGGCGGATAACAACTGGTCCATGGGTAATTAGCGTCCTGCTATAGATTTTAGAGAATTGGCAGTGTTTTTTCCCCACGATAGTAATTAATAAGTATTTATTTAATTTCAGATTACTGGGATCCATACGGGTTGTACGACGGCCTGAGGGTGGATCCGGAGGTTAAAACACCACCGCTCAGCGATTGGGGCGGCTACACGACCGTAACATGTGTGCACCTGTCGGGCGCTGAAAGCAGCGAAGTGGAAGTTAAGTCTATACTGGTATATCTCCTTGAAGCTGTCAGCGGCCTGCCCCATGTGACAAACTCCGCCCCACCTGTCCCTGACACATACTATGGGAAGGCTGTCAGCGGGGTTCCTGATGTTTGAGGTGAATTGGACTCTCTAGATCGTCTAATGTGTAAGTTTTCCAGTCTTTAACTACTAAAGAACATATTTTAAATTTGTATAAAAAGGTACGTTCTACAAGTAACAATACTATAGCCACTAGCTTAGAAATAGACAACCTATAACACAAGATTTCTTTGCTTCCCTATCTCTCTATCTCTATCTGCCTAAACCACAGTTATTTCACTTTGCCTCAAGGGCTTTAGTTAAAGTTTGAGCTATCAGATGGCGTTGACATCTAGAAACCGTCAATTTGACGCTCTGCTTTTGCTTTTAAAACTAAAATAATATAGTATTTCAACGTGTTCAAGTATACCGACATAATAATTAGCCGTATAAATTGTATTGTTGCTTTAGCCGGTTATTAAAAAGAAAGAGAGAGAACCCTATATTGCGCATGATAATTTGTTTGCTGAGTCAAAAGTCCTGGTTTCGATTCTCAGCATGGATGAAAATGATGGTTTAACCTTTCATAGTGATAAATTATCTTCCGTGGACTGTATTTTGTACCTGTCCTAGTCTTAAGTTAGATTATAACGTACCATGAAGGTATGACATTGAAAAAAGTGACACGACTCTTAGGGTGGACGGTGCATCGGATTTGTTTCAAGAGGTATTAGTAGCCCACTATTTTTTTTATAGGCATTCATATATATCGACATAATAACTAAACAGGGGAATTATATTATAATTATTTACACTGTTGCTTTAGGCAATTGAAAAACCTAATTTTTTTTACACTATAATTTGTTTGATTTATAGTGTGTAAGCATAGTAGTTTTAACGTATTTTATGTTTCAAGTGTATTTTATTACACAAACTTTGCGAATGTTGGTATCAGTTAAAGTAATTTTGTTTAGGAAAAATTGTATTAACATTTTAGACTAATACCAAAAGTAATTTGAAATTTAAAAGTAATATATATATTAATAGTAGCATTTAAAGAGAAAAAATGCGTAAGTTTACAGAAAATACATAATTTAAACTTAATAAGCCTGGAACCATTATATTTGTAGTATTTACTTTGAAGTTAGTTTAAATTCAAACTTTTGCTATTTTAGCTCAAATGGATACTGGAGATACCTGTCCAAGACGTGGGAAAGACGTGGTCCACCCCCAAACTCCACAACCCCCATTCAAACGGTGGGAGCTTTGCCACCTTCGGACGTCTTCCAGCAAGCCGTTGGTATAGGGGCGAGGCAGCCAGGAAACACACACACACCCTTCAAGGCATGGATATGGTGGTGGAAAGACCATCATCAATACCACGGCCAGGAATTAGTGGCCGGGTAGATCCCTATCAATAACAGCCCCCACGAGACCATGGAGACACGCTTTGAAGTGACCATGGATTGCGTGGAAAAATATAAGAATGCCGGCTAGACGGTCGTAGAGATGTGGGAGTGTATGTTTAATGTGATGAAACGCACATACAAGAACTTGAAACAATTTCAACTCCAGTATGAGGTGTACAGCAAAGATCCCCTCAGTCCCAGGGACGCATTCTTTGGCGGGCGTACAAATTGTATCAAACTCTTCCACGAAGCAGACCTTTCTTGTGGAGAGAAGATCAAGTACTTGGACGTGTGTTCATTTTATCCTTACGTTTGCAAGTACAAAAAATATCCTATCAGCCACCCCAAAATTCACTTGGAACCAAATTGCCCGTCTATAGATCAAATAAAAGGCATAGTAAAAATTACCATGACGCCTCCAAGGGATTTATTTATGCCTGTATTGCCTACACGGGTACACGAGAAGTTAATGTTCATCTTGTGCAGGAAATGCGGGGAGGAGAAAAACCAAGGCACATGTCAGCACAGCGACAAGAAAGATCGCTGGTTGACAGGCGTCTGGATGATCGACGAGATCCGGAAAGCCGTGGAGAAAGGCTACACCATTGAAGGCGTACACGAAGTGTAGGAGTACAACGTATTTGTTTACGATTGTCAGACAGGTTCTGGCGTACTGTTTCACGGGTACATTGATACTTTATTGAAAACTAAACAAGAAGCCAGCGGATGGTTAGAGTGATGTACCTCACAAAATGAGAGGTTAGCTTATATTCAAAATTATGAGGAAAGGAAAGGGGTAGTATCCGCACGCAGGCTAATTTTTACTTTCTCTCTATCTTACAGGTAGAGAAAGTATGGTGATCGTCAAAAAAATCGAACTCGAGATTTTGATGAATTTTGACGTTTCATGACTTCCTGAATCCGAAAAAGTGGTTTTTGAATTTCCGTCTGTCTGTCTGTCTGTCTGTC
>CABFWB010000271.1:22668-80364 GCA_902151455.1 Timema bartmani
TCAATCGGTAAAATAGTTTAGGCTCTAGTTGGAGGTACAGACAGATAGACAGACAGACAGACGGAAATTCAAAAACAACTTTTTTGGATTCAGGGAGTCATGAAACGTCAAAATTCATCAAAATCTCGAGTTCGATTTTTTTGACGATCACTATACTTTCTCTACCTGTAAGATAGAGAGAAAGTAAAAAGAGAGTTATGTAGGCCCTTTATTAAAACTAATTACTTTTATGTTAATTTTATATATGCTGTATTTAGTAATCGAATGAGTTTTAAAATTACATAAATATAAAACCGGGAACCGACTTGCTGGCAACCAAAATGATTTCCAGGTTTTAAATTAATAGCACGCGGAACCTAGCTACATAATAATAATAATAATAATAATAATAATAATAATAATAATAATAATAATAATAATAATAATAATAATAATAATAATAATAAATGTAGTAATTTGTAATCACTTAATTATAGACTCACTAATCTAACATATGAATTATTTATATATTAAGCGAATAATATTTGAACTTTCAAGTATTTAATAAGTACGAACAGTAGGATTCATTCAGCCTTTTATTGATTCCAACAGTTGTTCAAGTAAGTTGCAGGTAACTATTTGTTTTGGTTATTAATTTGGCGCTGACTTCAAAATATGAATATTTAAATAAGATTATAACGCATTTAAAAAAAAATATGTTTGAGTTTTTGTAAAAAAAACTTTGTTTTAAATTTTTAAGTTTTATTTTTAAAATATGGGTACGACTACAAAAAAGCACTGCTCATAATAAAAAAAGGCGTTTGAATAAAAGTGAATACACGAGAAACCTGAGTATTGATAAAAATAAGAAAAGGAATGCAGTGAAACGGCGTAAAGAGATTCATATCGAGCGTGAGCTAAGGCTCTCTGGAATGTGGGGATATATTTTTTATTGTTTCCTTTATGTACTGTACCTTGTACAGTCCGTAACAACGTTTTGTGACCGCAGCAGTGCTGTAAACTACACACACAACATTTGTACAAGATAATAACTGCAATCAATATCCTCTTAAAGAAGTTTCGGATGATAAAGATATTCTGAATATCGGACTGACATCAGACTTTGTATCATCACCAAGCAATGAGGGGAAAAATAACTCAAAGTCATTTTTGTAGACGATGTAATTTTTTTATGTCATTTTTTTTTCTTGCTTTCAATTAAGTTATCTGGAAGAAAGTTACACGGAACCATCAGAAGAACTTTCTCTACAAAATAAAAAAGAATCGTCGAGATAGGTGCACCTGATAAAAAGTTATGCTTGAATATACATTTAAAAAAACCCATACATATGTACGGATGGAATTGAGAGCATCCTCCTTTATTCAAAGTTGGTTAAAAATGAATTTACATCTGAAGAGCTTTTTTGTTATTTAAAAATATTAACTAGAGTATATTTTAAACAGTGAAATACATCTTAGAAGCACTTGTAAAAGAGTAATTCACGGCTACCCATCTCGTTAAGTTGAGTAGGCCATTCCGTGCTTTACTATTTTAGTTTTTTTGATAATATAAACATACTATAACAAAGAGAATCAAAGTTTATAAAATAATATTTTTCAAATATATACAATATTTAAAATAAGCATATACCTTCAGATGTGTTTTGTTTCTTTATTGACACCGCATCTCCTGTTCGGGTAGTACGCCTATTTACTAATTACGCTAACGATTTCAGCAATGAGAAAGGTTATATTTATATGAAATGTACCCTCATTTTGGTGGAGGTAGAGTGGAAAATTATTTTGGCAGAATCACCCTCAGTACATTTGACAAGGATTCGAACCTCGATCTTCCCGTCATCGGTAGTCTAGTCTAACGTGAGAGTAGCACGTCAAACTATGCAGCCACCGAGGCGGGTTTCAAATACCATTATTTGTCTTTGACTGTCTCGAATTTTCCAACTATTTATTTGAATATTTTTTACCAAACTCGAGAGCGGAGAAATACTGCTTGAGATTCTAAACAAATCTAATAATCCGCTCTATGAAGCCACCTGGTACCTTTTCCTATATTTTCAGTTGATCCCAGTGACGAACCAAATATTGCAGCTGTCGTCCTTTCCTGGTCTGTCACTGCTCTTGAGGAAGTGTCTACTATCACTGCTTCCGGTCCCAACACGTCTGGGAAAATGATGTGTTCTTAAATGGTGATTGTCTAGTTTTTGTGTAAAGGAAGTATTCCCCTCCAAATTATTTTATTTAATAAAACAAAGAAGACACCAACAAAACTTATATTGGAGCAATGGCTGTATCTTCAAGAACGATTAACCTTTAGGAAGTGACACCGATCTCTTAAACTCTCGAGAGTCTGAAAATATCTTTTTCGATTTAATGAGATTACAACCATATACCTTCAAATATACTGGAACAAACCAAAACAAGAAAAATGAGATTGATCACCTCAAGTTATATTGTGATTGAATACACAAGTTAAGATTAGAGTGAATTCACCACAAGTTAAGGAATATATACCAAGCATTACGTGTCAAATGAGATGGGGTTGTTGGTTAGTCACTGTATCTTATTTCAAACAATGTTTTGTACCACTTCCGTTTACATTAATTTACATGACTTACCAAATCTCTAAGCAGATGATACTGAGTACGAGCAAGAATGTTATCGCAACAGATTCACTCACACATACCTAGCTTTAGTGTCATTTCGTTTTGTTTGCACCGCATATTTCTTATAGACATCTATACTACTTCAATCTTACTGCAATCATTATATGGGAATGAGGAAAGGAAAATTTGAGAAAAAGCACCCTCATTTGCGTGTAGAAACATTTAGGGGAGTAAACACTATTAATATACCTGGTGTGGCTTCAAACACCGACCTTCCGTCACTGGCTAACAGGTTATACGAGCCTGAAGCTTTGTCTGCGTGACCACTGATCATGATTGGAATGATCTAAACTATAATATGTCAGAAATACTCAATTACTGCCCATACCAGAGGGCATGTTGACAAAGGTGTCAGTCTCGTCGAATATAATTTGCTGGCGACGGGAAGGTTATGGTTCGAATTCCGCCTGGGTGTTTAGAGAAAAGTTCTGCCTTAATGTTTTCCCACTACCTTTCCAAACAAATGTAACTGCCTTTCTTCTACAATCTGTCTTACACACCTATCTCACTAAATCAAAGTCACGGATTAGAAAATAAACTAATTTAAATCAATAGTTTGGAGTATTCTTGCTGAAAAGAACAACTGTTGTATTTTTCTGCGGCATTTCCTTTTCTTCAGTAAATACATAATTAACATAGAAAATTATAAATTTAAAACTTTAATTGGCCTAAAGGCCCCATTACACGTAGCAGATTGCAGCGCCGCGAGCTGACAAATCTGGGTTACCTATTACACACAAGCTGCATTCTGACGAATGATCATCTTGCCGCTCAGTGGAGGGGGAGTTATTTTATCGTCCGCACTTGGTTTTTCTGGTTCAGTTTGTGATAAGATGTCTCATCAACAACAAGAAGATGAAGAGCTGCTTGTATTATACGGGTACTACCAAAAATTGAAATATCATAGTGTTGTAAAACGTAGAAAGAAACGTGTGCGGAGTCGAAATTTAGTGTTAAAACGGAACACTATGTCACATACTGTGACGATTTTACCTGAATTAGATATTGATGACTTCCGAAATTACCTACGTATGAATGAAGAACCTACAAGCATCTCTTGTCTATAGTCTCTCCGCGGTTAACCAAGCAAGTTGGAAGCGCAGAAAGCGATTACACGGCGCAGAAAGCCGTCGTCCGATCAGAAAATATCAAACTCGTTTGATATTTCGAGGGCTTAGTGTCAAAGAACCGTAACTACAAAATTTTGGTTTTTGAGTTACAGTCACTAGTGAAGTTCTAAAACTAAGTTCTATCATGTGTCAAAGAATTGTATCTCTAGTTATTATGGTTTTCATAATAGGTACAGCCTTAACTACAAATCAAGCAAGTTGAGTTAGAGTGAAAGGGTTGTATTTCTTGTTAAGTCTCTTTGACTAGCTTTGTAGTACTCATACAGTGTTAGAGACAAAGAAACGTATCTTGATATAAGGTGGTTTGACACTAAAGGACCTGCCTAGTTGTCTTGAGGTAAGGTTGGAAGTGCCTTAATGAATCAGCTGATCGCTTTAGTTGAATGAAGAAGATAGGAATAGAATCTACACTGACTATTGGAAATTAGCGGATGTAAGCAAACAGAGACAGTNGGTTTGACACTAAAGGCCTTGCCTAGTTGTCTTGAGGTAAGTTTGGAAGTGCCTTATTGAATCAGCTGATCGCTTTAGTTGAATGAAGAAGATAGGAATAGAATCCACACTGACTATTGGAAATTAGCGGATATAAGCAAACAGAGACATTACCTAAATTCATTGATTGTTGAAAAAGAAAAAGAAGTGATTTGTACAAAATCTTAATTTTCTAGAAGACAAAACACCAGAGTCTTTCACCTAGTCAAAAACAAGGAGTCAATACAAGTATACCAAAAGTTTTTTTTAGCCACGTTTGATATATCAGACAATGTTGTGAAATATATATACTAAAAAAAGGAATGTCTTTAACATGGTTGATATTGACAAACATGGACGACACACTCCAGGGGTAAATATACCTGATAGTAGCCGAGAGTACATTATAAAGCACATAAATTCATTCCCAAAAGTTCCATCACACTACACACGCAAAGACACGAAAAAGGAATACCTAGCATCTGATCTGAATGTTTCAAAAATGTACGACATGTATCTTGAAAAGTGTGACTTGTTCCCGAGAAACTATGGTTTTATCGTAACATTTTTGATAGTAACTTCAATTTATCTTGTCACACACCCTGAAAGGACATGTGTGACCAATGTTACAAGTTTGAGCACATGACGGAAGAGCAAAAGCTTTTAAATCAAGAGAAACAAGACAGCCACTTGGAAAAAAAAAACAGCTCGTACTTTCAAAGATGTATTTAAAATAAAAGCAATCAATGATGAGTGCCAATTTTTGGAATTTGATTTTGAAGCTGTAAAAACAAAGGCTATTTTTTTATAAAAGAAGACTGGGTGTGTACAACCTAACAGTATACAATGTAGCAACATGAAAAGCGTTGAATAATATGTGGCATGAAGCCACTGCTGGCCGAGGCTCAAAGGAGGTGACGTCTTGCCTTTTTGATTTTTTTGAAGAAGTCCACCCAAGATTGTAAAGAATTTGTCTTCATGTCAGATACATGTGACGGACAAAATCGAAATGTCATTGTAGCCACAATGTTTCTTTATGCAGAACAAACACTGGACATTACGGTTATAGATCAACTATTTTTTTAACCGGGCCACTCCCAGATGGAGTGTGACTCGGTGCATGCCCACATTGAAACAGCCAGCAGAAATATTGAGATATATGACCCATCTGGATCGTATACAGTGGCTAGACTTGCTTCAAAAGAAAGAAAATATGACGTTCAAGAAGTAAATCAATCTGAAGTATATGATTTTAAAAAGTTGCAGGAAGAAGTTATTAAAAATAGAAAAGTTAATATCAATGGTAAAACTGTTCGCTGGCTGGATATCACATGGTTTCAATACAGAAAGAGCGATCCTGGTAGCATATATTTTAAGTATGACCAAAATGCATTTGCAATTGAATCATTTAAAGTATCTTGAAGAGAACATAGAGGCTTCTGTATCAGCAACTTGACCTTGAGCCAAGCTTACCATGAACCCTTGAAAATTAAAAAAAAAAGCTCTCGGACTTATTGGAGTTGTGCTCCATTGGTGATAAGAGAACAATACCACCATTTCTACAGACTTCTGCAAAGAACAGAAGAAATTGATGTATCATCAATGAGGCTGAATAAAGTTTATTAGTAGACCATTACTAGGAGGAGGCTAAACCATGTTTAAAATGAGTGTTTTTTCAAATCTAAATAAAAACTTTTTTGACACTTTGTTATAAGTTAAGTTTAATGTTCACTTTTCAATATTTTGTTTTTTCAAAACTTAAAAATTATTTAAAGATATGATTTATAGTAATGTCTATTAAAGTAAAACACGATAAATAATGAAAAATAGTCTTATATTGTTTCCCTTTCAATGAAAAAACTTGTTGGTGACAGCTAATAATTTTCATCTAGTTGACCTTATATCAAGGTAAACTTATATCAAGTTCATGTCAAATAAACTTATCTCTGTAAAGAAATGATAAAAAATTATTTTAAACACCTTAGAATCAAGTTTTTAGTGTAAAATGTGTTGAACTTGTTTGTGAGATGCTATTTTACCTAATAAAATTTATTATTTTAAAATTAAAGAATTTTAAAGCTATCTTATGAACAATAACAATTTTAAAAAATCTTGTTTTGCATTTCCTGAAAAACTTAGATTTTGTAGATAAGTCTTTTTGACACTAAGCCCTCGATATTAGGGACCATATTGACATTACTAGGAACTACATGTTATAGTACAAACAATTTATTTAATTAATATTTACAATTAGTTTTCAACTCCAACTCCCCTTTCCTGGTGGTATTCAAGAAAACAATTAATTCTGTAGAGGGCCAAGTCATGCAATTACGAATTACAGGGCATTCAATGTCTGTGCTGTACCAGTAATCGAATATTTCTGGCAAATCAAATACACCCATAATAACCAATACTCCTACGTAGGCCATCATTTCTTCCTCAGTAGTTTCATACAACTCTTGATCCACTTTACCCATTTTGTGTTGCCTAAACTTGGAATATTTATTTGTACTTTCGGCAAAGTACTGAAAAATGTTATTACCTAACACTAGTTTAATATAACATAGTTCATTGGAACCTACAGGTAAGTCATGCAAAGGAACAGTATTGCCCACATATTCATTTGGAACGTCAAATTGTAGCCTGTCAGTAAATGTCAACAAAGGTGGTTGAAAACGCCTTACAGCAGCAGCACAATCACCACCCCCATTTAGATTGTTTTCCAGATAACCATCACTTATAGCAAATAATTCAGGATCTTCATTATCATTATTACACTCAATATCAATATCGTTATCGTCAGAACTATCAGATTCACTGCCAGATACATCTTTATTGAGCTCCAAAACAATCATATCATCTTGTAAGGAGGCCATTCTAAAGCAAAGCTAACAGTTAAACCAACAACGCTAAGAAAATAATAAATTTCATATGAGATAGACCTCTGTATTCAAAAATAACTAAACATAAAATAGTTGGTAAATAGCCAAACAGATGGGTTGGAGAGTGCCAAAATATGGCGAGCGCTTTCGGGCGTTTAGGCCGGGAACTACAAATTAACGGCGAGCGTTTTCAAGCGCATTGGCCGAGAAAGGGTTAAGGTAATTAAAAAAAATATATTGCAATACACCAGTAAAATGAATTTTATCAAAAGTAATATTTTTGTCTGATTTTAAATTCAAGAAAAAATAACCTTTTCCCCAAAAAGTTTATTCAATAATATATGGTGGATACAATATAGTCTCTTTTGACAAGATAGCAGAAAATCTAGAATTTATGATAAAAATTAGATTTTACATTTATATTATAATCAAAACTGGGTTTGATATTATACCTGCTGGAGGAACACATGTGTGTAGCATGATCCACCGTAATGTAACATTACACTCGCGCGCAATGTTGATCACTTTGTTCACATGATCCAAGACATTATCCTCGACGAGAGCACCTTCTTTCAATAACTGCTGAGTCTGAGGGATGAGTTTCTGAAACAAATAATTATATTGGTGTAACATTGTAGGATTTACATTACAATAGATTTACTTGAATGGTTTAAACTGTATCTTGGCTAGTTATTTACAAATGTTAATTCTGTTTTATCTAGTTATTTACAAACATTTATTATGTTATGTTGTCTCGTTATCTACAAACATTAATTCTGTTATTTTATCTAATTATTTACAAACATTAATTCAGTTATGTATAGTTATTAACAAATGTTTATTCTGTTATTATATCTAGTTATTGAGTTCCTTATTTTGTCTATTAATTTACAAACATTAATTCTACTATTATGTGTTTCTGAATAAAAATTTACATCCCTACGTAATCATGCCATTTCCTTACAAGGTAGGCGACAAACTGTGCATATAGCTCAAACGACATCAACTCCGTACTTAATCCATCCTCTGTAATGATCCTGCTTTGTTGCATAGCTTTTTGGTGTAATTAATTTATGTTTGTCTCAAATTTATTTAGTCGCACTGTACTGTTGTTGTTACACTTCCGTACACGTGCAAAGGCTACGGGTTAGGAACATTCAGTTGGCTTGCTTCTAGCCCTAGTAATTATTAAAGAAAAAACCTCGCAGTGTGAGTGCGAGAAAGAGAGCATCATACTTCATTTGCAAACTGTATTTATTTTGATTTCTTTTTAAAAAGTAGTTTTGCTTGTGCTCGCAAGAGTTCAGCAGCGCTCGGTATCAAAATTAATGTTATAGCCATGAAACTGGTGGGGGGTATGAATAATTTGCAGCACTTGTTAACGAGGTGTTCTAAGAGAAAGACACGATGAAGAAATGCGGGTGCCATTGTGGCAATTTCTTGAATGTAGCATCTTAATATGTGAAAATAAAACTTGTAAAATATGTTAATATATACATTATTTAATTAACAATATCCCAAAAGAGGTTCGCGAGAAAGTATAGCGACACATCATTAACTTTCTACATACTTCCCTCTTTCCTAACCTTGCATACTCCCTTCACTTCAACAATCTATCTATACAAATTAAAGGTACAGGAGTAAAAGGGGAGAAAGTCACACTACACACCTTTTTCAGGACAACCTTTATATCTTAAGCCCCATAGAGACCCCAACAAATACTTTTTTTTAACATTGAAAACTAAATATGATAGATATATCTTTCAACCTGAATCTAAAGTTCATTAGAAAGATCTCTTGATTGTTTAAAAATGACAGCAATAACTCAATTCAAGTTGAAATTGAACTTTCGCCCTTTTTCCGCCTGTACTCTTCAAATGTTAGTTCTGTTATTCTGTTGACATATTTAAAAGGGGAAGACTACACTTTGTAGAATTGTTATACTAACATAATACTCAACCAAAATGCAGAACAACATTTTGAAGGTAAAGTTTGTAATTTAAAAGCATACCTGTAGTTTGGTGGCATGTTTTGAAGAATGCTCCCTCACATTAGCTGTGTCAAGGGTATTGCTTAGAGCGGTCTTTGCTGCCTTGTAGGGCTCCCACCATTCCAACAAGCTGACTGTGACTCCCATGTAAATATTCACCACCTAATAACCAGTTTAAATAATTCAATATTTTGAAATAATAATCATTTGGAAGTGGTAACTCATGTTGGAAGCATTATATAAATCATACTAAAATCAAGGAATGTGCAATTTACAGTAAGCTCCTGATTATTTGTGCAGGAGTTACTCATTTTATGATTAATCAGCGTGTTTGGTTTGGAGTTTTTTTAATTTTAGTTTTTCTGCTACCTGTGATCAAGGCTTCCGAAAAAATTGTTTCGAAGAGTCACCGTTGACCTTGTAGTCTGGCATACATGATTAACTATGTTTAAAATAATCTGATTGACCTTGTAATATATGACAATCACCATTAACTATTTATTTTTTATTTGATTTGAAGAAACTGCAACAGTTATTGGTTAGGGAAGTCAATTTGCAATAAGAGCAGTTTGCTATAGGTATTAATTATAAAATTAAATTGGTATCTTAATTAAAACATATAAAATGAAACATATTATACAGAGGCAATTTAATGTGGTACTTGAAAGTAATTTAGTCTTTTTTTTTAAGACAGATTGTGCACTGTCAAATAGATCTGAAGTCTTATCGCTGTTGCTTATTAAATTATATGTTTAAGGTATGCGAGATAAAAGTGAGTTGTACAAGTTGCTAGTTGATTTAAACTCACAGAAGAATGTATTAGTATTTATTGTCAGTTTTGAGAGCAGTAGGATTTTAATATGTACTAGTAGCTCAACACAGTCAATTTGTCCACATATCAACGTAGGTTCGCCGGGTTTCTAGTTGGAGTAGAGGTATAGCATTTTTAATATTATAGGGAAATGACGTACAATAAACTACTAATTTACTTTAAGCACATTATTCAGTTAGCAGCTTACTAATTCTTTATCTTTATTTTAAGTGGATATATTTGGCTGTTACTTGCATTACCTAATTAAAAAGCTGATATATAGTAAGCTATATACTTGCCCAATTGTCTGGAAAGTATTTGTCGACAATTTCCCTCAGTGTAGCCGTCTGTGTGTGCAGAATGTTTGGAGAGAAGAACAAAGACAGAAACAACATTGCCGCTTGAGTCGCCAAAGCTGTGCTTCGGTGCTCCGGGAATGGATAGGCTGAGATCTGATTGTAAATGTCATCAGACCGTAGACGCCCAATCACCAGGTCTATATACATACTATTAATTGGTATTCGTCTGTGAAAAAAATTCCATTAGTAATACATTTTTGTAAATTACACCTTAACTAATTTGGTTGACGCATTTGTTTACTGAACTAAAATTCCCGAATTTGAATTCCAGCATGGCCAAACAACTTATCATTGGTGAGATTGGGGCGACCCCTTTCACAAAAATTAATTAACAACCGAGAGACTGCTTGTTTGTGTATGTTCTAGAATAAATTTAGTCTTAAGCCATGTGCTAATGTAATCAGTCTATTGTGAAAATGCATGCTAAATACCCCAAATTTAAAAAATACAATAATAATAATAGCTGCCTTAGTTAAGTTATGCTAACCAAGCCTGAAATACTATGCGAGACAAGTTATTTCTTCAGGTTTGATAATGTTATGGGCTGGCGAACTGGCAGAAAATTATCACCAGTGCTATTATTGTTAGTTAGGTGAGGTGTCTGATCCGTGTGTGGTTTTATGTAGTTTTTTTTTAAACCAGTAAAATTATGATCAGGGGAACTATTTTAACATATTTTTAAAAAATACAACAAAGTTGAAAAATAATGATTTTAAAATGAAAAAACTATTTTACTGATCCCAAATTTATTTTTGTCAAATAAAGAATGCAGGAAACCACACTTAATGCTTTCTGGTACAAGTTTAATTGTGTATCTCATATCCTGATTAGTTGGCCAGGGGGTCGGCTCTTAAGATTATAATATATTCAGGAGATCCCAATCGAAAATAAACCAGACATGTACTGATACTAAGAAAAAGGAATTTTAGCACCCCGTATTACTATTTGTTTGGGTCTTAGACATGTATACTAATTATTCTGTGTTAAGGGTAGGGAAGGTTGCATTAGAGGGAGTGTATCCACATTTGCAGAGTAAACATGGAAAACCATTTAGTAAAAAACAACCTCACCCAACCGAGATTCGAATCTTGATCTCTCCATCATTAGAAGTCTAGTCTATTGCGAGAGTGACGCTTTAAACTATATTACCACTAAGGCAGGTTAAAAAAAATAGGTTAGAGAAATGAAACTAAACTGCTTACTTGAAATAATCTTCCGGATAGTTTGGGACTCTTTTAGAAGCAGAGGCCGTAAATCCTGTGGATCTGAGCAGTTTACACACATCATCTATGTTACTCTCAGCATTCGACTGCTGAGCACTGTATCGATAGTACGATACCAACATTCGCTCTCTAATAATCCCCTCTATATGGAGGTCTACAACCAGTAGCATCACTCCGTACAAATAGAGAGCTTCACACTGAAAGAGATTAAAGATTGGAATAAGCGTGTTATTTTGTAAACATTCCTTGCCCCAACTTTAACATAAAACATAGATACGCTTTCCAATAGATATTTTTATATTACACACAAAGATAAATGGTCATTTTTGAATAATTATTTTTCATCGGAGGAATGTTAAACGAGGGCCTAGGCCTAGGGATTATTTAGGTCTCCACATTGCAGGCCTGCTCTCAGTAATATTAAAAGGACTTAAGTTTTATGACCATTATTTTTACTTAAGTTAATACATATATATCCATATTAATTACTGGTATGGTTGATATTAAACACAATAAACACATTTTGAGCTACAATCTTCACAATGTGGCAGCATTCATGGCCATGGAACTACATATTATATTAATAGATTCAACCCTGTTTCTCAGAGATTAATTTAATGGTCTGTAAAACCTTAGATCATTTAATATTGCCTTCTACATTAAATTATATGTGTATATATTTAACTAATCTATGCTCCACTTAGCCTGAAATAATCTGGATGCGATAGTTATTTCTAAAACTGCAGGAATAAGCTTAGTGTGGTGGTAAATCAGGTTCTCAGTGAATTGGCGTATTATTAGGAGTTAGAGAATGAGTGTGATTACTGTGTGGTAGACACACTGGAAAATGTTGCTGTATAGTGGAGGGATGTACAGCGAGATGTGAATGTGTATATGTATGTATATATATATATATATATATATATATTAAATCCATTACTGTTTCCAGCCTATGGCCTGGGTCAGTTTTTTTTATTCAAGTCATATATGTTTCTACTATCGGCTGGCTAGACCTGTCGTAGCTTTATATGCCTTATTATCTACCTTAAGACTAGGACGGGCACCACATCCAGTCCCCGGCTGTCAATTTATCAATGTGAAAGGGTAAATCCATATTTTAATCAATGATACACTTTCGGTCATGTCGGGAATTGAACCCGGGACCCTTATCTCAGCAGGCAGACATGCTATCAACTGAGCTAAGGTAGGTAGGGGTGTGTGTGTGTGTGTGTGTGTGTTTGTGTGTAAAGAGAATGAGTCAGAAGATGAATGTTTATGGCCTTACATTTCACATAATTGCCTTGCCTTACTGCATATAATATTTATACTTAATATTTTTGTATTCCTAAAAATTATGTTTAAAAAATTATTTTTACTCCATGCATGACCTCCCCATCACCGGCAAATTAGTCTAGATAAGCTCAACACTTTGTCTGCATGTCCACCATGGTGGGTCTAAAAATAATCACCAACCTTTTGCCACCCCAAAGTTTGATGCACAAGACAACTGCCAGGCCATTTAAAATTATCTGTGTGTAATTTTTTTTTATAGCTTTTGAATTAATTGAAAGATTTCACCCCAATTTGGTATATGCATATTAATTACACCTTAGTTTCTATATTTATTTCTTCGACACACCATTTTGTAGCTAAAGATGTACAAAGTTTAAATTTAAAGAACAATTTGATTTTAAAGTAAAAGAAAGGCCTTTATTACATCTATCAAGGTTGGTGTTATTATTTTTCGTTTATTTTGGCTGTGAGACTGTGAGATTAAAAGATAGACCAAAATATTTTAAAATGTGATACGAGAATGTCCCAAGTAGGCAAATAATTTTTTTAGATATCACCAAATCAGCTATTAAATGGATTTTTGGTAGCTTGATAACTTGGTAACCATCTCCTCTAGTCTCTCTTACTTACCAAGAGCTGTTTGCCTTCCTCTGCGAGTAGCACACTTTCCAAAGTTTGTTGGATGAACAAACCCTCCTCTAGATCTTCCAAGTAGCGATTCAAATCAGTCACATATTTATGTATACTCTCGAATGCCAAGTAAAACCTTGTCAGAATTTCAGTATAGTTTTCACGGAATTCTTCATCAAGATCTTGAAGTTGCTAAAGAGTTTTTAAAGTAAAATTTAATCATAATCTGAGAGTATAACAAACAAAATTGCAAGAATTGAGTAAACCTTTGGAAATAGTCTAACTATTATAGTTACATAACTCATTTTATGGTAGTGTTTGAGCAAACAGTTGGATATCTAGATAAAACAAGAATGCAACAGCTGAACCTAACCAGGGTGAGAGCATATGGCTCAAATGGGTAGTAAGATGTTGTGCTAAAAAATAATAATAATAACCAGGGTGATCGGACGCCCTTCTTTTCCTGGACATGTGCTACATTTTAACTTGATGTTCGGGAGAAATTTTCAAAAATTCCAAAATGTCCTCAATTTTGACAAGATAAATAAATAAATCTGTATTTTTTTTTAATGTTATTTGCTTTCATAGTGATCTCGCATTTAAAAATTATGCCGTAAGATGGCATTTAAACTATCACTCGAAGTTTTTTGTGTGGTTTTTGTCGGCAAACTCGCCATGCGGGTGTTAGTGTAATACACTTTTTGATTTATATTGGCTGCGTGTATGCCGTGATTCACTAATAACAACATCCCAATTTGTAACTTCATCTGAAAAATATGCATGCCCCACCATCATAGGTATCCCCATCCTTTACATTGTTGATTCCTCATGGTTAATTATGAAGAGGAGTGAGAAATGGAATCAATATTTAGTGCTATCCAGGGGATCTATTCAACCCCACCCTTTCGGATTTTGTTAATCCCACATGCTGAACCTCAAAAAATATGCTCATTAGGTGTAAAATGGCGATCAGAAATTATCTGAAAAGTAAATTTTATTAACAAACATAAGTAATATTTTGGACACACTTGAGTATAACATCTTTTTTCTTACCAATTTAACATAGGATTGAAGGGAATGCATGTTAAAGTCAGTATTTTTTGCAGTTTTTTTTATAACTAAACATTTGTGGCAAGTGTAAATAAAGTATTGCTCAGTAGATAAACTACAGTTCTTGAATATTTGTCGCAAGCATAGTGAACTTTTTAAATGAAAAAAAACACTTTTTGATCAAATTTTTGGATGGCATTCTTTCACTCCATTTTCATAAATAATCTCTAGTGTGTTTATACTCATAGACACCTTGTTTGTTCCATGAAAGTGGGGGAGAAGGGGAGGAAGAGTTAGGATGGGAACATCTAATTGTTCAAAAAATTAAATCTACACACATTTACCCTCTTCTCAGTGATAAAAACCAACAAAAATTAGTGTTGAATTGGTGTCTTTATTTTTAAGTAGACAATTTACAAATTATTTGAAATGTGTAACCGTTTAGACAAACAATAAAAAAAATTTTAGCGTCGTACCACCCATTCGGGTTTTACACTTAAGTAGACCCTACTAATCACGCTAGTGGGCTAGGAATTGGGAAGGTTGAATTTATAGGAAGTGAACCCACATTTGTGTGGAGGGAGAGTGGAAAATCAGAGTGTCAGTATCAGTATGCAATAAAAATAAACATTTTCTATTTAGGCTAAATTGTGTTTTAATACTAGGTTTAAAAGAGATTTAAGTTTAATCAGGCCAGGCTAGCATCAAAAATAGTATAATACCCTACAATACAAGTATAAATTAACTCACAGGATCATTTTCAATTTTATTATCAAAATCATCAGATGTCTTGAAGTAGCTGAAGTCATAAATTATCACACCATATTTTTGTTGATCTTGTTTTGTTTCCAGCCTAGGAAAAAATATATATAAACAGAATAAAATATTGAGATCAAAAAGAAATGTTTTAATATGATTGAGACAAATTGATACGTTTAAATATATAATCTAGACCAAGGGTTTCTAGCTGGCAACTCACGGGCCACATGAGACCCGCATTTTTTTATTTATTTTTTTTGTGGCCCAAGAAGATTCCTGGAAAAGTAATCTATTAAATGGTAGTAAAAGTGACGTTCTTAACCAAGAAACGGAAAGTTGTGACTTGCGTAGGAAAGATCCATGAAACTGATGTTCATTCAGTAATAAACTTAATTGCGTTCTATTTTTATTATAACTTATCTATTCGCGTGAATCCTATTTTCTTCCATCCTATAACCGATTATGATGCCGCCCATCAATAGACTCGTGGATTCAATTGTTGCCCTCAGGTTAGAAGTTTGGACACAAATATCTAAAATATGAAATTGTTCTTTAATTTCACAATAAAATGTGCCAGTTTTTGTTTTTGTTTATACTTACCTAAACACTGGTGGAATATAGTCTTTAAGTCGTAACAGCTCAGCAATAATAGCATTTCCTCTCGAGACGAGACGAAGAATATTTTGACCACATGGGTTATTGTCTGCTAGAAATTCAGCCATTTGTAGGTTTTATATTGTATTGGGAATATAAATTAACCTGAAATAAAGTAAAACTAACACATTAGTGTTGACTCTCGTCTTCGCAGCACTATTACTTAAAGTGTAGAAAATATTTGAGTAAATGCTGCTAAGTTTGTATGCTGGTTAATATACTTTTTTATGTTTAAAATATAAACAACTTTATCTTAAGGGTTAGGGATGAGGAAGGTAATGTAGAGGAAATTTACTAGCATAGAGAGAGGAAGATAAACCCAAATTAACAATCACATGTAAAAAAAACCTCTTAATACATCTGGCAAGGAGTCATGTCCTGAACTCACTGTTAATAACAACCAATTTCAATTTTATTTTAGCACTGTCTCTTACTACCTGTTTGGATTGTACACTTGTATGCACTAATACGCTAATGTGCTAGGAATAAGAAAGATTGAATTTAGAGGAAGTCTACCCAAGTTTGTGTGGAGGGAGAGTGGAAAAACATTTAGGAAAAACCACCCTTACACTCGACCAGGATTCAAACCTTGATTTCCCTATTGCAAGAGTGATGCCTTATACCAGTGTGGTCCAAATGGTGGCCTAGAGGCCAGATGCGGCTCACACCCACTGAAATAGTGTCCCTCACAGTATCCTGGAGGAATATTAAAGCGAAACCCTCGGTGGCAGATGTGAAATAGCTAATGGTTCAAATAAAAATATTTATTAAAAAAAATCATGATTGCATTTTACTATGCATTTATTTAATTAGTAAAAATATGTAAAGATATACATAAAATGTTTTGAGGAAGTGTATGCGCGTGCCTATTTCATTATACATTTTTGGGAGATTAATAGAAATTTTCTTGGCAGTAAAATTTGAAAGATCCTACAAAACAAAAACACAATTTAAGCCTATATGATTATTGAAAATAATAGGTTATTAAGTGTTATTTGTAGGCCTATATTAAGTTGATGGGAGTATTAAATATATCTTCGGCCCTAGGTGGAAACTAATTTAATCAGATTTGGTCCTTGGGATGAAAAACGCTGGACCACCCTTCCTTGGACTATGTGGTCACCGAAGCGGGTTGTGATTATTCTAATTTATTTCAATAAAACTTAGTAAAGGTACATCAAGTGTACGTATATAAAATCATGAATATCTTCTGATTTTGCTTCTAAGGCCAAATTAATCATGCACGCTGTGTGTGTCCCAAATCATAGGGGGGAATCAAGAATTTGATACTAACCAAACTCGGCTATTACATATAAGCTATTTCACTTCAATCAAAATAAAACCATTTATTTATTAATTTCTTGTTGTAGCTATTAAAATTAGTCAACAGGTCCTAAGTTGTCTGAAAATTGAAATGATAGTTTTAATGTTTTTAACAAAACTTAGATTAAGTTAGACTACAACATAACAATTATGTAAAACTTAATAGCAACTCTATTGGATCAAAACAAAAACATAATTTGGTTACAGTAACATAAAATAATGAAATAAATCTCACTAGTAGATGCTGCATGTTAGGTTAAATGAAAATTATTTTTAAAATATTGATTCACCCAAAATTAAACCAAAATAAATTTAAAATCTCTGTGTATTATATTGTCAAATCCATTTGTTTTCGAGGCCTATTGTGTATGACATTGCCAATTTTTTTAAATGTTTTTAATTTATTGTAATCACAAAACTGTTAAATTCTTCTTTAAGGTACCAAAAACCAGGGGCCTACATTGAAATTATTATTTAGTAGGCCCTACAGGTTATAGGACTAGGCCGGTACTATTGTTTACAAAAAGTCTACTTTAAATTTACTTAATTATTAATTAGTGCCAAACCCGATTCGGTGGCCACAAGGTCTGGGCTGCCACTGACAGGGAGATCAGGGTTTGAATCTCAGTCAGGTGTCCTGATGGTAGTTTTCCATTCTTAACTCCCACCCTTCCTATGAAAATGTGGGTACATTTCCTATTAATTCTACATTCCTCATCCCTCTCACATTTGTTTAATTAGTACATGCTTAAAACCCGAATTGAGTAGTAAGATGAAGGGCTAAAAATATTGCCCTGGAATGTTCTTCCTATCAAAATCCTACCAGACATACAGGTGAATTATGAAACTAAAAGTTATTATATTTGGTAATTACTAATCAATTAAATATGGTGCGTGGAGTCGTGGACTAAACAAAGCTCGTCTTATGGTTTGCTAGTAGGCCTACCGGTAGGTTGGAGTTCGAATCCTAGCTGGGTATATTGAGGATGATTTAATTTCTATAATATATAGTTTTCTATTCTCCCTCCACGCAAATGCGGGTACATTTCCTATAAATTGTATTTTCCTGCTCCATACCACATTAATAAAATTAAATTCAGATCGTTTTAACGGGATGTAAGAAGAGCCGAAAAAACACTCATTAAGTGTGAAAATTAACACCATTTGTTGTGAATGATCCGATATATTATATACATACCTATTCACGTCGTTCCCTTAGTTTATGAGACATTCTAATTCTACATTCTAATAGAAAAACTATAAAACTGTTTCACCAGCACAACTAATCGAACTAGTTCGCTTCTTTGACACGAACTATTGAGTCATTAAATGAACTGCTCATTTAAGGGAATCACTGTGAAGAGTTCCGCCCCTCTCAATTAAAGATAATATGTATTGTAATTTTTCATAATTAATGGGTGTTCGTTAAATGTTAGTTTATATAACTAATAAATTGTAACTAAATAAACTGAACTAGTTGAAATCACCAAGTTGCTATTAAAACAGGTTTAGCCAATACTAACTAAATCTTATAAATAGATATATTACTTTGTTTCTCATAGGGTTGTATATGATAAAATACAATGAGTTCGTTGAGATGTTTTATACCACTTACGGAGCAAATATAAATAACTTGAAATTGACAAAACCAATAACCATAACACTCACTTTAATCATCTATTAAATACTGAAAGAAGAGAGGACAAATCTAACGGTTCATATAATGGATTTGGTGTGCAAACGTGTGGTAGGTACACGTTTCTCACGACGTTTCCAAGTAAAATGTAAGTCCAACGCCTGAGACATCTCAACTTCGGGTGGGTAAACTGAAAGAATATTCCTAGGATGAAAAAATAAACCTTCATATAGGCTATATATGGTTTTTAGTTAGTATTTTAAAAGTTTTGTCTCAAGCTTGTTTTTAAAATTATTATTTCTTGATAAAATACCATAACACCAATCTACTTTTGGTGTTTAGTTTTTAAAATTCATAGTTTCAAGAGTTTTGAACTTATTTAATCTAGGTCAGAACTTTTATTAACTTAATTATCTATTTGGTGAAACAGAAACCAATATATAACAAACAGAACCAAATATCATTCAATAGAAAGACTTTTCTTCTGATGACGTAACAGTATGAACATATTTGAAAGGGTTTGGTGGTCAAAGTTTCTGGCTACAGATCCTGAAGTCCCGAGTTCGATCCCTGGCAATTCGAAAATCTATCTGTGAAGCAGAAGGTCTGGAACGGGGTCAAACTCAGCCTCACGAGGTCAAATAAGGATTAACTTAATAAAGAAGTTACAGCTCCGGTTTAAAACACTGAGATTAACGGTTGGAGGGCTCGTTGCGCTGACCTCGTGACATGCTCCATCCCCAAATGTCACTTACATTGTTAAGTGTTAACGGAGGCAGCCGCTCGGTCGGTATAGTTCGCTTGCATGCTCACACTATACAAAGGGTTAGTGACATTTTATTTATGTTGTCCTACTGCTATTCCCCTAAAAGTTACCAACAACTGAAAAGAGATAGCTTCATTGTTTGACTTTAACTGTTTAGACTTTTGTGTACTGTCACAACAATTCTTGCAGGCATTAAATTGAGTGCTGTTTCCTGTTTATAAATACTGTACATAATATATAGGACACATACAATGGCAGATAATACTTTAGATGGCAACTACTTTCTAGAACTTTCATCTAACCCTGTTCGTTTTGAAGCTGTCAGTAAAGTTGCAAATGTGTTTTTTGATGATTCAAATAAACAGGTAAGCTTAATTTAAGGTCTTCTCCTGTGTAAAATACTACAACGTTAATACATTTTTATTACTTAGATCGTTATAGCTAAGAGGTGTAACTTTTTCAGTTTATCTATGCTATTTTAATATAGACTAATATACCTTTATAAGACATGCTAAGACGGCTATCTGACTGATACAATAACTTCTCTTTTAATCCATATCTAAGGTTGGAATCGCTAATGTCACACATTGCTATTAATAATAATAATAATGATAACAACAACAAACAACTACGTTCATGGTCTAACTCCACTCTCATGCTAAATTGAATTGTTATTGACCAGGAAATCAGAGTTTGAATCTCTGTCAGGTCTATTGAGGGTGGTTTTCCCTAAATGGTCTCTAATTCTCACCATAAAAATTTGGGTTTATTTCCTCTAAAATTTTCCCTTCCTCATCACTATTTAATTAGGTCTATATATGACCTAGAAACAAGCACTAAGACTCGGTGAAAAACACTATGTAACAATGTTTCAGGTATTTGCGGTTCGATCTGGTGGTGTCACAGGTGTTGTTGTGAAAGGCCCAACAGAACAAACAAGTACAAGTTTTCGCATGGAGGATAAAGGACCTGTCATATCAATCAAATTTTCTCCTGATCAACAAGTGTTAGCAATTCAAAGGACCAAGGCATCTGTTGTAAGATAAATTTTCAATATTAATATTTCCCTATGCCTTGTATATTGTTGTGTAGGCCCTATGTGGTAAAATTAATTTTCTTGTGTAAGGTGTCCAAGTATTTCAAATATATTACAATGGGCCAGTTTCATATGTGAAACTGGGCCATTCTATTCTGGTCTAGGTAGGTATTATCTTGTATTTAGTATCAACTCACACCTGAGACATGATGATTGGCTATGAATCTAGCTCATTATCATTGCTGATTTTTTTTATACTTGGCACACATATTTAATTTAAAATGATTGAACTTGTTTTTGGTCAAATTTCATAGGGCTACCTATTCGTTTTAATTGACAATGTAAGCCTACCAAGTTATATTAGGCACTTTCTTTTATAAATGTTCACAAATGTGGTTTTGGTTTTAGGAATTTGTCAACTTTCATGGGGATATTGACACAGTGGAGTATTCCCAGAATTGTAAAGGGAAGAACACCGCTATTCTCGGTTTTGTATGGACATACATTAATGAAGTTGTGTTTGTAACAGATCATGGTGTCGAACTCTACCAGGTACAGTAAGATCTTAGGTGTTTGAAATTTCTCAATCATAGCTATATACTTATAATTATGTTAGTAAATTATCCTAAATGTGCGCGCATTGACATCTGTGACCTGAGTTGCCTGAACAGTAACAAGATCAGCTGGACATTGATGTTTTTTATTAGGGTCTAACTAATAATTGAAAAGCATTACATTTAAAACAACTCTCTGGCAGGATTGGCTCAATGTCAACCAGTTGACAGAGGTTGACAGAGGACAGAGGTTGATAGGTCTGAATTCGGTCCTCTTTTTAGGGACATATGGTAGGTAGGGAGGCCAAGAAAGAGATGGGAGGAGCAGACAACAGAAAGTATGTAAGTGAGAGGAGAAGAATGGACGAAATTAAAGAAGTAAGAATGTTGGAAGGATAGAGAAAGATGGAGGCATTTTATGAAACTGACCCGACCACAGGCTGGAAACAGTTGATGGTGATGATGATGATTATGATTATGATTGTAGGTATGTTTCTGAAGGAGATGTCATATTTTGGGTTTGGTTTAGATCACTCACAATTTTAGATATATTTTATCCCCCATCAACCTCATTTTTGCTTGATAACTACAGTAGCCCCATGGCTTCTTTGGTGCTGACTGATAGTTCACAGCTGACTTCTGACAGTCAATATTTAGGTTTATACCTAAATTTTGACTGTCAGAAGTGACAACTGCTAAACACATGTTTTTTGCAGATCATATGGCTCGGCGTAGGGATACATAATTTGGTCCGGTAGCTTTTCAAAGCCGTCAGATGTGAGCTGTCAGTCAGCACCAAAGAAGCCATGGGGCTACTGTAGCTACTGATGTATAATATCTTTGTTTGATTCTTGATCATGGGATATCTTTACCTCCCTTAAAAATGTGCCACCCTAAACCAAGGCTTCAACTTGAATGATCCATGGATTATTATAATCTTGTAAATCACACGTTGATGTGAAAATAAGGTAACAAACAAGTGTGTGGCTTAAAACTTACCATAAGTACATTCCCAAGCACTAAGAGCCTATCAAAATCATAGTCATATTTTTCTCCTATTTTTTTAAAAATGCAAGTCGTACAGCAAACTATATTATTGTGGGCAGGTCATACCGGAAAAGCGTACCTTGAAAAACATCAAGTCACTGAGCTTGGGTGTGAACTGGTTCGTGTTCTGTCCTCAAAGCAGCCTCATGCTACTTTCTTCAGGAACTCTGGGTAACCAGATGCAACCTCTGCACTTCAAATCTGGCATCATCAACAAACTCACCAAGCTAGAAAGTATGTCATCTCATGGTTACAGGTAATGTTCTACAATCGTTAAACATGGAACATCAGATCTGTAAATAAGTGTGCTTATTTATTGTGAAGCTATATTTTAATATATTGACTCCCCTTCTCCCCCCAACACACATGCATTAGAGACTAATCTATATTAATAAAATTAAGAGTTTGTTTGTTTGGGATGAGCATTCCGCGATATATACTGCAGGCATAAGGGTGACATTTTAAAATTAATAACCTAGTTACACAAACATGTGCACTTCGAAGCTGGAATTTTAAATTTTGGTTATACAGCCTAAATCTTTTTAAATTTACTAAAAACTCTGTCGGAAAAATAAAATGAAGAGATGCCTTACTACCTGTGCAGAGTATCCACATAAAAATATGTTTTTAAAAAAAATGGGCCTCGATAGATGTGATATAATTGGTGTGATTCCAGTTGATCTGCCTGTGATTCCAAAGCCCCCCAAGCTGTGTTTATTGGAGCGAGATGTGACTCTAGCGGTGTTGTACGGGCAGCCTAGTATTGTGGTGTTGAGACATCAGCCTCGCGGAGTTGGCTCCCCTGGAGCGGAGGTGGTTGTCTACACTATACTCAAGTGAGTGGAGGTATTTGCGAATGGAACAAATGTCTTTTATCATATCTCTATTCTCCTTTTGTACTTTATACTAAGTATTTTCTTATATCAAATTCAAATAGTTATCATATTATGTGAACTATATCTTTTTTTCTCCATAACTATCACTTTTATTTTGTTGTATGGCGTATATAACCGGGAGGGGCTTTGACATCCAGGTTTGGTCGCCTTAAGTGTAGACTATTAGCCGCTCTGGTGGGAACAGAATACCTAGCGTATACCATAGGAGGTTGTCTACACGTTGTACCTGCAATGAGATGATGTGATGATGGTTATTATGGAGTTGTGGAGCCAGGGTGAGTCCTAACATAACTTAAGCCTAATTTACCAAACCCTAGTGACTGTTGGGTACATTCTCCTTAAAGGAAAAATACACAAGGTACCAGCTGGTAATCGAACCTGGAACCTCTTGGCTTATAGCCAGGGGCACTCGCCATGGGGCCGGTATAATTATCACTAATTGATAGTTATGAAAAAAAAAGTATTGTTCACATAATATGATAATTGTTTGAATTTGAATGATTTGAATTATTGGTAACTATTACAAATTTAGTTCACAGTTTAATTTTTATAGGAAGGCCCCTTTAAAAAATACACATATTTTCACCGTCAACAATGATTTTTTACTCTTTTATTAGTGTTATTTATTGAGTATTTATAAAATCTATCAAAAGTGACAGCTCCAGCCAGATCACATGACTTGATGTATGAATGCATGAAAGTTAGTAACATTTTATGCTGTCAGATAAGAAAGACTCTTTCAATGAAAATGGGACCAGAAGAAAGGTCCTTATCAAATTTGTATATTTTTATTTGGTTGTTTTTTTAAAAAGCAAATTGTTCTCAAATGATTTATGTGTAAATGTTTTCAACACTTCATGATATGTTTGATTTATTTTGATGTGAATAACTTAATTTGTATTTTTGCGGCTTTAAGCTTTGGTAATATACGTAAATATTATAATTATTTTTAGTTGATTAAAATTAAAATCTTGTAGTAATTCGATAAAGTAAAACATTAAGAAGATATCATACAAACAGTTATTTTAAAAAAATCTTATTTTAGAATGTTGACAGCTAAGAAAAGTCATATACTTCGATTGGACATGGGGGGACGTTTTGCCATCAACGTTGTCGACAGTTTGATTGTGGTCCACCATCAAGCTTCAAAGGTAAGAGATTTAATTTAATTTACTTACTCCTGCCCCTAAGTAGTCAGTTGGAACACCCTCCTCCTCCACGCGTCACAATACCAAAACATTCCATCATCTCTCGGCTCCTGAATGGATGACATGTTATTTTTCTGCAGATTTTCCTCCACACAATCTCTCCACCTCTTCCTAGGTCTACCAACTGGTGTCGTGCCATGCCTTCAGGTCTTCATGGATTTCTTTTAAATGGTATTGAAATTTGTGATTTTGATATCAACCTGTTTGTTTAGTTTTTTTTAAAGTATTTAACCTGTACTTTCTGAACCAATTAATTGTATCAGCACACGATAATATCTATGATCGAGAGCGAAAGGGCCTACCAATTTTGACGGAAAAGGTATTTTCACATTCTTTTCAAGGTTCTTTTACATGCCACAATCGACATGGGACCGACGGCTTTACTTCCCCGCAGAAGGAAGCTGTGCTACTGATTTTTATAATTCAAGAAAAATCCATTGACCCTGGTTGAGTTTGAACCATGAACATCGGGTCCTGAGGCAAGCACTTTACCTCAAGACCACCAAGATCGACTTAAAGATAATTTCGGTCATATTGACACCACTTTTTATATAGTCTTTCTTAGCACCACGTCTTACTACTCATTTGGATTATACGTTTATGCACTAATTATACTCTTGTGGGTTAAGGATGAGGAAGTTTAAATTTATAGGATATGCACCAGCATTTGTAGAGAGGGAGATTGGAAAATCATTTAGGAAAAACCACCCTTAATGTACCCGACCAGGATTGAATCCTGATTGCCCTGTTACCATAAGCCACCCTATTGCGAGACTAGTATCTTAGAGCATGTCATTGTGGCTATCGAAGCAGGTTTTTAACATATTTAAATTTGTGATTGTTTTATATAGCAATTTTATTTTGAAATCTTTGCATAGAATATCACATCAAATATATTAATTTTAGAATAAAACCAGAAAATATATTTTGTTAATAAACTTGTCGGAATTTAAATAACTATAGTTAATTTTTTTTATAAGTATCAACTGATGAATATATTTAAGTTTTTTTTCAGCACCACATCTTACTACCCGTTCAGGTTATATGCCAATATATATAAGTAATTGAAATAATGATAAGCCCGGAATCCATTATGTATTTTTGAAACCTCTGATGATTCTTTATTTTAACTTAGTAGTTTTGGATCCCTTGAATCTTCCCTAATCAGTTTTGGATCCCTTGAATCTTCTCCAATCAGTTTTGGATCCCTTGAATCTTCCCCAATTATTTTTGGATCTCTTGAATCTCCTCCAGTTAATTTAGGATATTTTGAATCTTCTCCAATCAGTTTTGGATCCCTTGAATCTTCCCCAATTAGTTTTTGATCTCTTGAATCTCCTCCAGTTAATTTAGGATATTTTGAATCTTCCCCAGTTAGTTTTGAATCCCTTGAATCTTCCCCGGTTAGTTTTGGATCCCTTAAACCTTCCTCTCTTGGTTCACATGTGGTTATTTGCTAGTTGACCTTGTGGATGACCTTACAAAGATAATCCCCCTCTTCTCACAACCAGCTATAATACAGCTTTTCTCTCACTCTCTGACCTTTCTATTTTCAACACACCCTCCCTCTCCTTTCCTATCCCCTTGTTATTGATGAACGACGGAACTGTTTTGGAGCACATTAGTACAAAGATAGGTTTTAAGGATCATTGAGCTAAATGATCATCACCATCTGCTTACTGTTTGTTCCATTATTTGCTTACTCTTTGTTCCATTATCGGCTGCCAATAACATTGGGAATCAACATCTGCCCAGCCCTAATATGTTAATCAACTGTCAAATAAGTTTCTTCCTATATGAATCGGAGCTCTTTTCTGGTTCTTGATACTGTTCAAATAGTAAATAAAGCACTATTGATTAATTTTTTGGTCTTGTTTTGGGGTAAATGTGGGTATGAACACCTCCCCCACAATCCTCCCTAGCTATGCCCTTGGCTTTTAACTGCAATAATTATAAATGAGATAATAGAAACAAAGGGACCAATAACAGCAGAATGGCAAAATTGACTCGCTAGCTGTGTTAAGTCCACTCTTCAACTTAATTTATTTGATCTATAAAGTAATACCCATATGTACTCAATATGTAGAAAATCTATAATTTGGATTGGTCCTTGGGGGGGGTATCATTCCCATTCTCACTTCCCCCAGGTTGTGGATTCATGCCCGATATATATTTTTAATATATGGTATATTTAGATATTAAAAATCAGAGTTGGGTCATATCAAAATCTTAGAAAATATGATAAACAAAAGATGAAATATGTCCACATTAATGTGATTTTTTTTCTTTCAAATTTGATTTTGTTCACATTAATTATTCAGTTTCTATAGAAAATTGGAATTGCAACTAAAGTAAAACTATTTTTTTTTCTGCTAGTAGTTATATGAATAGTTAAGTGGAAAATCAATGCTCTTGGTGCCTGGTTGTTGTGTTTGTCCAATAATCATGTTGTGTTAAAATAAATCACTCTTAAACATCATAGTTCTAAAAAATAAAATCATAATTTAAAAAATACTTTTGAATCTCAAGTCTGAATTTTTTTTTAATTGTTAAATACCCTTAAGGTTTCAAGGCTTCATAGAACTAAGTTAATTAAAAATGTATTTGCTTGATACTTAAGTGTATTAATACACCCCTTGTTCTAGACCTCGATGTTGTTTGATATCAATATGAAGGGTGAATCTGATGGTTTCGTGACTTACCACAACCCTGTGACCCAACCCCGCCCCATCAAACCATTCAGCCTGCGACTTCCCATGGGGGCCACTCAAGTTCTCCTGGAGCCCGCTGAAATCAACTGTGAACTATGTATCCTTTGGAATTACAAATTATGTAAAGCATCTATATATCTCTCTACCCCACTGTTAAGTGAGCTTCAAGAGGGTGTATGAAACCGAACCCTGAGTACAACTGAACAGGATTCAAACCCTGTCATTAGCAATCGTGTCTCTTGCGAGGGTGACACCTTGGACCAGACATGTCCAACCTTTCCCCGACTGAGGGCCACATGAGTTCTTGGGGAATTGGCCTGGGGCCATATATGAGATTTATAATAAATGTAGTACACACCCATACATTCATACATAGGCCTACATACATTACACAAGTAACGTTATTCTTATGATACTGGAAATTACATGGATATTAGAGAGCATTTATGTCAATTACAAGAGCCTAATTTGTTGTTTATTTCCTGAATTTGAAATATTTCAATTTAAGCTGGTGGGCCACACAAAACTAACCTGAGAATTGGACATGCCTGCATTAGATAGTTTGACTACTGAAAGGTGTCAAGTTTGTATTAAAAGTTAATTTAAACTCAAATATTTCAACTACAATAAACTCCTGATTATTCACTTGTTACTTTTTAGTTATTTATTTTTCAAATATATTACGGTGCAGTAAGTTATATAAATAAATAACATGGAAGTTGGATAGGGCTTACATGGAAAAATATTGGTAAATTGTAATGTTGAGGAGTTTTCATTAAAAATCCTTAAATCCAGGATAAAATTTTATAATTTGATTAAAGGAAAACAGAACTGTGACATCTTTAGTTGTTAAATAATCATTAAGTATATAATAACCCAGAACATATCTTTTGAAGAGGTCAAACTTTACTTTTCTAAACTTAAAAAGTATTCAGAAATGTTAATCTTTCATTATGTTTGTTTTATAGCTCATATTTTTAGATGTTCCTTACATAAGCTTATAGATTCCCCAAACTGGGTCGTCTTTCAGCCAAATATTGTAATAGATGCCAAAATTGGATGCCTATGGTGGGTCAGATTGTCTAAGCTCATTTCAAAATTACCTAAGGCTAAACAAAATTTGTTAGTTAAAAAGTTATCATATAAGATTAATTATAAACACACATGACCATATAAGTTATTTGGAGTTTTTAGGCAACTGGTTTTACTGTTGCTCCAAATAACGACGCTTTACCCATAAAATATTTTACATATCATTTGGAAAGGCTTTCAATATCCTTAGTAATATTGATAGTTTGGTCCCATTATTTTACGAATCTGAATCTTAAAAAAAATTTATGAACAAAAGAGTAATTTAAATATAATAGAAAATACAAATAGTAACTAAAATTTAATATTCTGCCTTATAACCCATTTACTGTCACATTCATACATTCAGTTAAGTGTTAAATTACTGGTCTGGGGCCTGGTTGTTAAGCTAATGCTATAATTATAATTGGTTCTCAACCACCAATAAGCAGTATTAGAACTCTAAAACAAATTTCACTGGAAAAATTGATATTTTTTTATTTGAGTCTTGAGCTCAAAATTTTTTCGAATTCTCGACTCCCAAATATCCTTAAGGATTCGAGGGCCCATCCCTAATAATATTATTTAATCAATATTGATACTTTATGTCAAAAGAAGTTACAGATGTACAACCTATGAATTGACACAAGACATTTATGAAAGAGGATTCATAAAAAATAGATTAAGACCTTAATGGCCAACAAATGTACCTAGGAAAACATCATAAAAATTAAAAACATTATATGTGTATACATCTCTTTTAGAAAAACCTTTTTTCACTTTTTGAGGTACTCTCGTTGTGTATAGAAGGTACTCAATCACTCGACCTAGGTTTCATTCTTTCAGGTCGGTCAGCTTAGCTTAGTTGGGAGCATGTTTCTCTATTGGGATAAAGCTACCAGGTTCGATTCCCAGCATGGCTGAAAAAATTGTCATTAGTGAAATGAGGGTTTCCCTTTTTACAATGTTGAATTAACGGCTGGGTTTTGGAGGGTGTTTTGTCTGTTCTAGATTTAAGTTAGTTTATAATTTGTGTGCTAATATAATCAGTCAGTTCAATAAGTACACATTAAATACCGCTAATAAATGAAAAAAACATTATTTCAAAACTCATAGGAAGGGATTGTCTTAAAATAGGAAACCAAAATGCACAAATGGGAGGAACAGGAAATTGGTAAAAAAAATATGTATTTACAAATACTTGTATAGGGCAACTCTGAATCTAAGATGAACCCGACTTTTTTAAGAGTTCTTTGAATCTAAGATTAACCCGAACTTTTTAAGAGTTCTTTGAGGAAAAAAAGACTCTTTTAGAAAATCAATATTTTCCTCATTAAAAATATTTAAAATACAACACTTATATTTTATGTCTTGTACTAGGAAATGAGCTAAGTTTTTGCACAATCTGATTCATAAGTCATTTAAATATTTCTTTATGTTTTTAGGTACATGGAGCTAAATCTCAAAACACTGGTTTCTCTCATCCAAGACAAATGTCTACTAGTCGATTGCCTCATGCAAAGGAAAAACGCAAAACAAGTTGTTATCCAGGTATTTATCATCCATAAATATCATCTCAATTTACATATTATATTAATGCGAGCTGGGCTTTTTAATATTTGGACTCAACAAAGCTTGTCAAATATTGTAACTTTACTTTCCATCCAGTCAACAAAGTTGTAATCTTACTTATAAGAAAAATAATTTTTCTGATTGTAATAATGATTAAGAATTTAATAAAATAAAAAAACCACTTGGGTAGCCACATGGTGCAAGGTGTAACTCTCATGTTAGACTAGACTGCCGATGGCAGGGATATTGAGGTTCGAATCCTGGTCGGGTGTACTGAGGGTGGGTTTTCTGAAATGTTTTTCCACTCTGCCTCCATACAAATGTGTGAATACTTCCCCTAAATATAGCCCTCCTAATCCCTAAAACCATGAGTGTAATTAGTACAAAAGCATATTACCCAAACAGTTAGTAAGATGCATTGCTAAAAAAACAACCAATATAGCTGTTTTTGTGCTTAAAAAAGTGATTTTTTGTTTGTATTTTTGCCATTCAAGCCATTTGATAGTATGATCTGTTTTGGGTACTAAACTCATACCAATATAATATTTCCAACTTTAAAATTATTTAAATTCATGTTTTATAAAATGTGTTTTCATCGAAAGTAAACGAGCTTGAAACACAGTTCTGATTCTACTGTACCTTACTGTGTGTCCGGGCTATCTTCATTTAACTATACTAATGGGGTAAGGATTAATAAAGTATAATTTAGAGGAAATGTACCCACATTTATGTGTAAAGTTCAATTTTCACAGGAAGAATAATTAAAATAACACACAACTTTTTTTGTGGTCAATATTAATAATGTTTTACTATCTTATTAATGTTATTTTATAGTTATTGATAATATATATCAAAAATGACAGATGAAGATCACATGACTTGACGTATGAATATGTGAAAGTAGATAAAGTAATTTTTCTAGCAGTCTTCCTATGAAAATAGCTCTGTAGATGGGGAGTGGGACACCATTTAGTAAAAAGCATACATAGTACACCCACCTGAGATTCAAACCCCCAACCCCTCTGCCAGCATGGCTTTTAGTCTACATGTCCACCTATTTGTGTGTAACACCTATCGGCTGTTTCGTGTGTATTGAGAGTAATAAGACCTAGTGCAGTATACTACTTATGGGTTTAGGTTTTACAAGACATCCTGGAGCCGACAGAGCAGAACAGAGCCTACTTGGTGGTTGTTGCAGAATTGTTTGACCATCTCAACGATGTTTACAGAAGTTTCCTTGAAGTAGAAATGCAAAGTCAGGTATTTAATATGTATCCATCATGTGGATGATATGATTGTGTCTTTTTCATACATAAAAATAATATATGCTCAAATTATCTATGGGTTTAATTGACCAATATTTTTCTTTTACCCATAGCTTAGCTATGCTTTTATAATAATCGACTCCCGTGTCCAGGTATCATTTTTCAATCTATCGAATATGATATTTAGATGCGGTTATAACCATGCTTAACTACTATAATAAATTGGCTATTTAATCAATCCATCAACTTGTTACAAGTACATAGTAATCATTCTCACATATTTTTAAGTTCATGAAATTCTAAGTTTTTGAATAAGTTCTTGTATTTCCAAACAAAATTTGTGTTTTATAAGGCAATAGTTTATCTACATCATGATTGAGGTGAGCATCCATTTTGGTTTTTAAAATAGTTTATTGATTAATTTTAATATAGAGAATAAATTATATATTTATTTGGAAAATAAAATTTTTGGTGAACATATTTTAATAAACAGATGATAAAAATAAAATGATTTACTTATTTCTCATCGGATTAGTATTTGAAAAATTAAATGTCTATTGTTATATTTATCTTTGCTTTTTGTGATCTTTGAAAGTCTGGGTATTTCTATTTTCCTTTGTGAATATGTTCTTGTTGTCTTTTGAACTATATACACAGTTTATTGCACAACCCCATAAGGGAATGGCGTGATTAGGTATGTATGAAATATTTCTATCAATGGTTTGTATGGCGGAATATAATAATGACATTATTATTCTCTCACGATTTCATTTGATAAATTACCCAACTAAAATGCCAAGAATAGCAATCTTATTTGACAGAAAGAACTAATTTGTGAGTTAATATCTTTATCTATTTGATAAAATTAGGAAAATAATGATGTATTTTGGGGGTATTTTGGGGGTATGTGTGATTGTATTTTAATACTTTAAAACTATTTTAATGATGAAATCTACTGTAAGATGGGGACTCCAGCCTCCTCAGCGCTGAGCGTGTCTCCACCCAAACCATCAGCACCTGTTGTTCTCAAGGCACCAGTGGTGGTCGACCAGGCTGACATGTACACCAATGTTTTCTCAAGATTTGCTGACAAGCGAAAAGAAGGGGACACTGATGGTACGAAACAGAACTATTTTTATTTATTTGGAGTATTTAACATGCACTTTATGAACCGGCTGATCATATGAGCACATAACTTATAAACTAACTTAAATCTAGAACAGACACAACATTCATTCCCTGGTCATTAAGTCATCATTTTGAAAGGGGAAACCCACATTTCATCAATGATAAATCTTTCTACCATGCCAGGAATCGAACCCAGGACCCTTAGCTTAGTAGATAGACATTCTACTGACTAAACTAAGGTGTCGAAAATCTATTTAGAAAAACACCCCAAAGGTTTCAAACAATCAGCCATGAATCCCTAAATATTTTCTAGTTTTTACTAACATATTACTCATTAAGATTTATTCTAAAATAATGGCTTTATTGACTGATTATAACAACAAACCAATAAAAAAACCACAAATTAACTTACCTAAATGTATTTAATGGGACCTCTGCTATTTAACACTTTCCACTAATTTGTCTATTCTTGTTTCGTGTGTATTACTTAATACTATTCACATGCAGGAGTCGATTCAGAATTGATTTCAATGCCGCTTTGTTTTAATTTACCACTAGAAAATCCCTTTTCACATAAATAAGTAGAAACAAAGGGTGGCAAATTTTGAATGGCGATGGTAAACAGATGGGGATTATTTGTGCTATCTATGATTTCTATAATCCATGCTTCCCCTCCCCTCCACTAGCCCAGAAAATTGAGAGTCTACTGTACTTAAATACTTACGATCATCGAATTCTTTCTTTCAAAAAGTAAAATTTGAGATACTGGTAATTGACCTAAGTAATAAGCAAATTACATTTTAAAATATCTTTTCGAGGCCCCCAAAAAAAATTTTTGCAGCCCTCCAGTTAAGAATCGCTGCTCTAGATCAAATTCTCATTCAAATTTTGAAAAATAATATGCATATTTCAAATTCACTATTTTCTAGAATTCTCTAATATCCCTAAGAATTTGAGGATTGGATTATTCCATCTCTGATAAATGCATTAAGTCAGAATTATGTCAGTGAAAATAGTCCTGTGTTAGATTAATAATTGAAGATCTATATTGAGGTATTTTTCATTCTTTCAATTAAAATTGGTAGTTTATAGTGTGCGCATTTTGTATGTATCACATATAACATGTATAACACACTTTTGTTATTTAGTTGGTATCTAATGACTGCACAATAGTTGTGTTTGATTGCTGTTAATTTTTTTTTCAGGTGGTTCCAAATTTATTGTATGGGTGTTATTAGAATACATCCGTTCTCTGACAGACTATCAGATTCCTGTCCAACATTACCTTCATGAGTTGGTTATTAACTCGCTGGTACATTATCAGGCTTACTACCAACTTCATCAGCTGCTGCAGTATCATGTAGTCTCCGATTCTAAACCACTGGTACCAACATTATCTCTTTTACTTGTAATCAATGCACAGACTGGAATGTATATTAATATTTTCCTGGTCAGATCATTTATTAAGGTGGAAAACATTTGGATGCTAGTCTAAGCTACCATACTTGAAATTATACCTTTTAACATCTCCAGAAGCACTTATTAAGATAATTAATTACTCTATGAGCCACTTAGGTGGTTGCGTGGCCTAACGCGCTACTCTTGCAGTAGACTAGACTGCCAATGATGGGGAGATTGAGGCTCAAATCTTGGTCAGGTGTACTAATTGTGGTTTTTCCAAACTGATTTTTCACTCTCCATGCAAACTCGGGTACACTTCCTCACAATATAACTTTCCTAGTTTCTAAAAACCATTAGCGTAATTAGTTCATAAGCCTATAATCCGAACGGGTAGTAAGACATGATAAAAAAAAAGCTCTATGGCATCAGAAACTCATAAGTTCATTGCCAGATTTACAAAAGTACATTACCTATCCCTATCTTGTGCCAGTTCTATCCAGTCCACCTCATTACACCCTATCTTCTTCAGGTCCATTCCAAGTTGGGAATTTCAACTGAATAAACGTCATAGTAGATTAGAATTATTTGAACTCCAGTTTAACAAGATGGAGCAGATAAAACTTGACCACGACTATTACTAAGCTGTTTAAGTTGGATTTGATCTTTGTCCAAGGATGATTTATTTAACAATGGTGTTTGCCAATTTTAGATCCTCAACAAGAAATTGTTATGTTTCCTTAAAATGCACATACCTCATTGTGTGTCCTTAAATTAGTGTAAGTTGTGGATAGCTCAAATAATAAATAAACACATTGAACCATAAAAACTTAATTGCCTGTCTGTCATTACAAAGGTTATATTTGCACAGAGTGTAATTACAGGCACAATCATTGATTTAAAGATGTGTGTAATATATCATTCAGTAATTGTGATAGAATTGTAGAGAATTAATTACAAATACAATTAAAAACACTAAAACATTTGTAAAAACACTTCTTAATTTTTTTACAAGCTTTTCATATTTATTTGATGACATTTATGACATGATATAAAATGCCCGATGCACTTTATTTCATACATATGATACTGTGTATAAAAATTGATGCTACATTTTAATCATCTTAGCAAGTTTACCTGTATTATTTCAACTAAATGAGCACTAAACATTCCCTCGGTACCGGTACTGTGTTTTGACTTTAAAAAAATACTGGTGTTTTATGCTATTGGGCAACTTTCTTCCCTAATCTCTCTTTAATTGTGTTTAATTTAATCTCCCATTCTGGTTACTTTTCAGAAGCTTTTAATAAATATTATATTTAATCTTGAAAATATTGTTGAAATGGTTTATTTTATTCTTAGGCATGCCTGTTGTTATCACTGGAGAACCTATATCCTGCGGCTCACCAGCTTGCGTTAGACATGCTCAAGCGCTTGGGAACCGCCAACGAAGAAATTATAGAGGTACTGCTTTCCAAACAGCAGATATTGCCAGCTCTTAGGTAAGACTTCACTGTGTGTTGCGTCTGTCAAGCTGTAGACTAGTTAGTCGAAAGAGTTATTGGTATACAGGTCATTCTAGTGAAATAATAAAATATATCTCTGCTTATTAATTTGACCTGAGTTTAAGAGTGAAGTTAAAATTAAAATTGCTCATACCAAAATAAAAACTTATTTTACTATACATAAAATTATAGAATTATTATGAAATAAAGCATATATAAAATAACACACATTTCAATATTTTGATACTTTTATCGCATTTAATTGCATCTTCAGGAAATATTAGTAAGACTGAAAAGAAAGCTAGCTACTACTATTACCACTACTACTATACTTCCTGAGAAATATGCAATCAAAGCAACAAAATATTAAAAAGTGTGTAAATATGTGTTAAGTGTTTTTACTTCTATTTGTGCTTTATTTTTCTACAATTCTATTATTTTATTTATACAAACATATACACCTACCTAATCATGAGCTTCCCCTACTGAGTAGGCAGGAAATCGTGCATATAGCAAAAAAAACAACTCTGTGCTTAATCCATCCTCACTAACTTTCTCCACACTCCCCTCTCTTTTCATACTCCCATCGCTTCAACAACATCCATACACCGAATCGTACATGCTCTTTTATTCTTAAAACTCTGAATGTTTCTCTTTTTCACACATTCGTCCACAACATTTAACCATGTCTAGTATGGCCTACCCCTTCCTTTTGATTCACACACTCAACCTTCATAATTATATTAGCTTTGTCACTCGATCCACACTCATTCTCTCAACATGCCCAAACCAACACAAGACACTTATTTCACATTGACCTATTGGATTCTCTTTCAAACCAAACTTCTTCAGCACCCATTCATTACTGACTCTGTCCATACGAGTTTTTCCACATACACTTCTTAAATATCTCATTCCACCCCCAATGATCTTGCTCCTGTGTTTCTCCTGACAAACCCACACTTCACATTCATAAAACAATGTTGGCATCAACACACTTTTATATACTGCTGTTTTTGCCTATTTTGATACTACTTCATTCTTTTCCATAGTCTAAATACATCATTACATCATTCATATATTATATTGACATAAAAATAAATATTACTATAAATATACATATAATCTGCAATATATGAATAGCTAGAATGTATCTTATTAAAGGCACTAATTCATTTTATTATTAAAGTTTAATAAATTTGAACATAAGATGTTTGTTCACTTTCAGGTTTGTTCGCAGCACTGGCTCTGTCGACCAAGTGTCTGCTCGGAAGTTTCTCGAAGCAGCTAAAATAGCTGGAGATGCTACAATATTCTATGCTGTGTATAGGTTTTTTGAACAGAGAAATCTACGATTAAAGGGCACCTCAGGATTTTCTAAAGGTTATCTGTTATTTTATAGCTTACTTTATTTAATTTACAATCACTGATTTTTGGTATTATAAATTTCGTGTATTTATTTCAAAACTAACTGCTTCGATGGCCGCTAGGTCTAAGGTGCTACTCTTGCAATATACTAGACTGCTAGTGATTTGGTTATTGTGGTTCAATCCTGCTCAGATGTAATGAGGGTGTTTTTTCTTAAATTGTTTTCCACTCTCTCTCTCTACACAAATGTGGGTAAACTTTCTCTAAATTCAAGCTTTCTCATCCCTAACCAATCAACATAATTAATACACAAGCATAACCTGAATGGGTAGTAAGACCTGGTGCAAAAAATTTTTACCAATATTTATAGATTTTTTTTAATAAAAGTGTCTATTAGAGGGTGTGAAAGGAATTGAAACTTCAACTTGGCTTTGAAAACACTATCAGCTTTGACTAAATAAACCTGCTTCAACATTATTACGAAGATTTTCCAGTAAAAATATTGACAGCTAAAATACTCATTTATGTTCAAATTATTGCTATTCTGAGCTGTTAAATACACTTCAAATTAATATTCGTATGGAATCTGAATTAAATTGAATTGCATGTTGTGATAACTTGATTTATCAAATCAAAATAAAATATTACAAACAAATTTATGCAATAAAATATTTTAAAATTCATTTTAGTGCATAAAGTTATATAAATAATCAAAATATAATATCTTTCAATAAAACAAAATATTTGAACTTCAAGAATATTTCATATTTTTGATTTGGGGATTATTATAACTAAAAAGTGACTTCGCACACCCTTAATGTGTTCAACACCAGCATATTTTATTAGATAACTCATAACAAAACATGAAGATTGTTGTTAAATGCATATTAATTTTAGACAGGTATTTTTCCAAATGGTTTTGAAATTTGGCACCTTCTTTTTTTAAATGTTTGTATATAACATTTGAAAAAATGTATTAAAATTATTGGCAAATTTTCAGACAAATTAACTAAATAAAATAACTCTATTTCATATCTTGTTGTAGTCATAACCTTTTTTTTATTTAGCACCTTGTCTTACTACCCGTTCGGGCTATACGCCTTAAATTCTAATTACGCTAATGGGTTAGGAATTGGGAAGGTTGAATATAGAAGAAGTAAACCCGCATTTGTGTGGAGGAAGAGTGGAAAACCATTTAGGAAAAACCACCCCCAGTTCACCCGACCGAGATTTGAACCTCGATCTACCCGTCCTCGGCAGTCGAGCTCAATACGACTAGCGCATTAGCTAACTACGCCACTGAGGTGGGTGTAGTCATAACTGTCATTTGATTATACTGGTAGCAAAATTATAGAAATATGTATTTTATAGTAATGGAAATTGATAAAAATATAAAAAAAAGAAAAATATAAGCTAATAAGTTTAATTTAATGAAGAAAGTCCACCTAGGGAAAGAGAAAAAATGTGTGAAAATAATCCAATGCGCAAAGATGAAATATTCTTTCTTTCTTCTATACTCTATGGTAGAAATAGTCAAACACACATTTAAACACAAATTGAGTAATATTTTTGTATTGTTGCCTTTATAAAACAAAAAAGAGAAGAGGTAATTTCCATTATTTTAAAATTATTTAGCCATTGGGCCAACTCATTTTTAAACATAAATATGTATTTTGTTATTTTTGGAATAAGATGCAGGAAAGATGGATGGAAACATATTAAAAGGTATTAACACAATGTGGCTTTTACATTGAAAAGAATAACACAATTTACACTTTACATTGCGGCCATTGGATAAAGAGGTACTGGCTGCCTCGAGAGAAAATTGATCGTTACCTCTCAATCCCCCAACCTATTTTTCCTCTTTTTGGTGATGACAAGGCCAAGGAAGGTGATAGAACTGGATGGAGAAGAAATGAAAGAAGCAGAGAGAATGAAGTATCTGGGTAGTGTGATTGAGGCGAAAGGGGTAGCAGAGAAGATATAGTGAGACGAGGGCAGCAGGGAGAGGTTTTCTGCAGGTGTGTAAGAGACCTACTATGGAAAAGATAAGTGACCCTAAAGTGTAAGGAACTGTTGTATAGAGCATAATTCACACCCATAGTTACATATGCAGTGGAAAAAAAATGAGGAAAGTGGAGACCATGTGAATGAAGTTTTTGAGGAGCATGCTAGCTGTCACCAGAAGAGACAGGATTAGGAATGAATATGTAAGGTCTAGAGTTGGGGTACATGAGATAGTAGGGGAAGCAAGACTGAGATGGTATGGACATGTAATGAGGATGGAAGGGGAGAGGATTTCAAGAAGATTAATGGATATGAAGTATGTAGGGAAGAGACCGCAAGGGATACCAAGAAAGAGATGGGAGGAACAAAATAGCAGCAAAGGTGCAAGTGAGAGGAGGAGAGTGGAAGAGAGTACAGGAAGAAGAATGGTGGAAAGACAGAGGGAGATGGAGGCATTCTACTAAACAGACCCAGCCGCAGGCTGGAAACAGTTCATGATAATGAGGAAGTTGAGTTGCGCCTTTCACACTGCCTCCTGATGAAACCTAGATAAGGTGGTTGGGCAGTAATGATTAATTTTCTTCTTTGTCCTATAGCAGCAATGTACAGTAAAGTCAAGTGTGAACCGTGTTCTTTTCATTGTAAAAGCCATATTATGTTCACCCCTTTTATATGTTTCTATCCACTTTTCCTATACCTTCTTCCAAATATAACAAAATAAATACCTCACAAATCAAAAAAGAGATTTTCCTTAAAGTGAAATGTGTATTTTTTATTTTTCAGGTGAACATTGTGATGTATATGTCAAACATTACCAGTTGCTATTTACAGAAGTAAATGCTAACAATAAAATATAAATATTCGTCTCATGGTTGAAAACCATGATTAAATCAATGGGGCTCTACAATATTCAAAGGATGATATGAAACAAGGTAATAAAATATTTGGTTTAAAGAGTTTATGTATTTTTCTTATTTTTTAAAATCAAATCAATGTTAATTATTTTTTATCATGTGATCCAAATTCTCGTGGATATTACCATTTTATGATTTCTGAATGATCTAATCTACCATTTCTGGGTCAAATAATTTTTCACGCTTTATATAAAGCTTTCCCCACTTCATTTTCACTGATATTATCTACACATATGTATGAACCTATACCTAAATTCAAAGAGTCTCAATTAGAGTTTGGTCGAATCCATTTTTTTATGAATCTGAATCTTGGGAAAATTATGAAGATAAGAGGAAATATAAATATAATAGTATAATAAAAAATACAAATAGTAACTTTTATATGTTAACATTATTTATTATGATCCATTCATTATAACATTCATACATTTAGTTAACTGTTAAAATTACTGATCTGGGTTCTGGTTGTTAAGTTCATCCTATATTATTATAATTGGTTCTGAACCATCAATAAGCAGTATTAGAGCTCTAAAACCAATTTCACTTGAAATTTTTTATTTTTTATTTTCTCAAATCTTGAATATCCTTAATGATTTAAGGTCCCATCTCTGGTCTCATTTAAAACTGCCCGTACTTGGAATAGTCCCATGGATCAATAATAAAAAAAAGCTCAATTTGGTGACCTCACTTTCTAATTCCTTACATCTCAACTAATCGCTTAAAATAATAATAATTGTTCAAGTGGCAGCAATAAGCTAACTACCGAGACGAAGGTGGCTGTATTATTTGATAGCTCGTGATCTTGATAAATCACACATCTGTAGCCGACGATTTTCGCACGTCCATCATAGACTCTGTCTTAAAATATGATTGAAGAATGACCCTGGGCATGGGATGATTCTTGGATAGCTCATTGGTTAGAGCATTGGCTTACTAAGCCAAAGGTCCTGGGTTCGATTCCATTGTCCAGGTGTCATTTTTCAATTTTCAGAATATGATATCTAAAGGCGAGAAAATCCTCACTAAAGCAAATATAATAGCTTCGGCTATTTGATTCTTAAATTATAAATAATTTAGTTCAATTTTCATATAAAGAACTTTATCTTAAAGCTAGAACAGCTATTAGATTTCTTTTCGAGTGTCACTCATATCAGGTTGTGTTATCTACCACTGTCACTTAAGACAGATATTACCAATACCAGAAAATAACATTAAAATGTTATCAATATTGACCAGAAACAATTTTTTTTAAAAACTAAAAAGCCCTTCCTATGAAAATTGGGCTCCAACAGTTTGGTTCTCGTTATTTCTATCCAACACCTGATTCATTTGGAAAAATCCTCTTTTTCCTCTCCTGTGATAAGCCTCTTACTTGTCAAGCAGCTTTCATTCAACATACCCACACCCTTTCACTTCATATCATCATCATCATCATCATCATCATCATCGTCGTCGTCGTCGTCGTCGTCGTCATCATCATCATCAGTTCCCAACCTTTGGCCGGGTCAGTTTAGTAAAATGCCTCCATCTTCCTCTAGCCTTTCAACATTCTCCCTCCTTTAATTGCTTTCTTTCTTCTATCACTTGTACACCCTTTATTTTCTCCTCTCATCTCTTTATTTGCTTCTCTCATCTCTTTCTTGGCCTTTCTGGCAGTCTTTTCCCTAAATACTTTATCGGACTCATTCTCTTTGATATACTATCCATTTTCATCCTCATTACATGACCATACCATCTCATGTACTCCTTGTATCCCCACTATTTTCCGGATAACTTCATTCCTTATCTCGTTTCTCCTCGTGACAGCTAACATGTTCCTCACACAATTCATTCCCATGGCCTCCACTTTCCTGGTCTCTCTTAAATTCTTGTCCATGTTTCTGCTGCATGTGCTACAATGGGTAAAAGTTAACTTAGCCACAACAATATGTTGGGACTTGAGTAATTCCACAGCTTCTACAGCTTATTCCCTGCCTACGAAAATGTTTGCATAGCAATTGAAAGTAGGGACAATTTACCGACTCCTAGTGAATTAAAAATTAAGATTATGGAGGAATAACATGCTAGATACAAGAATGACCTCAAAGATAAGCATGAGGATGTATTTTTTGTTAAAAAATTTAATAAACGTCATTGTAAAATTTTTAATTCAGGTTAAAATCACGAAGATTGATCTGGTCAAGGTCAACAAAATAACAATAAGAGTAGTAACATGAAATGCCAAAGATGCAAAAAGTTTAATCATAAGACGGAAGATTGCTGGTTCAACAACAAAATTAAGGTATCCACCTTCAAAATTGAAGAATGTCTTTCAATAGGCCTACACCCATCACCACCCATGAATTCTGTTTGGTGCTTGGATAGTGGATCGACCTCACACATGTGCTATGACAAAACAAAGTTTTCAAAGCTTTCTGAGCTAAATAACCATGGCATTCTCAAGCTCGCATCAGAGGAACACACTGCAAGTATTTCAGGTATTGGTCTAGTAAAAATTCAGCTCGATGATGATTCAATAGTAAATTTACTTGAAACTTTGCATGTACTGAAATTGACCACAAATCTTCTCTCTGTTGCAAAAAGTACTGATAAAGGTTTTAGTGTTATTTTTAAGAAGGATTGCACTCAAGTTGTAGATGATCATGATAATCTTATTCTAAAAGCAACAAGATACAATGGTCTATACTATTTTGATGCAAACATGTCAAAATATGCAAATTTACCTTCAGAAATTCCTGAAACGTCAAAAATTGAAATAAAGATAATCGCCTCAAAGGTTTGCATTTCAACACCAATGAAAGTCTTGGTGAGTGTGAAATATGTATTAGAGGAAAATTCACCAGACTACCTTATCATATTAGGGAACAACTGAAAACTGTAGACAAGCTGGAAATAATACATTCTAATGTTGTAGGCCCCATGCACACCACTTCACCTGGAGGCTTCAGATATTTTGTTACTTTTATTGATGAGGGAACTAGCTATACCAGAGTATATTTTCTGAAAAATAAAAATGAAGTTTTAAATACTTTTAAAGAATTAAAAAATGAAGTAGAAAATCTGATAGAAAAAAAAATTAAGTATCTTTAGTATCTTTAAAGTGACAATAAAAGGGAAGAATATAGAAATTTGGAGTTTGACAAATTCTTATCAAATTGCCGAATTAGAAGACATCTTTTTGCTGTAAAATCACCCCAGCAAAATGGATTGGCCAAACAAAAAAATAGGTCACTGCAGGATAAGCCCAGATGCTTACTACTGAAATCAAATTTGCCCCACTCATTTAGGGCTCAGGCCATCTCTTGTGCAAATTATATATTGAATTGCAGCCCATCCAGGATTCTGAAAGGTGAAACTTCATATCAAAAGTGGACTGGTCATGTACCTTCAGTTCACTATCTTCAAGTTTTTGGATACAAAGCATTTGAGCACAACAAGGACCCCAGCAGAAGAAAATTTGATTCAAGAGCCAAAGAAGGCATTTTTTTCAGATACTCTTAAGTATCAAAGGCCTATCGTATTTGGGTGCCATCCCAAAGTAAGATCTCAATTGCGAAAAATGTTAAAATAATTAACAAGCTCTACTATGACTCCAACCAAGAACCCTCAAGTGGTGATCTATTTGCGAAGAATACTGTGAAAAACAATCAAATATACAAAAAAAGGAATAAAATAGTAACTTTCAAGAGATTTCAGTAATAAGGAATGAAGAGAATTTAGAAGAAATTAATGTAGTCGCAAATGACAGAGAAGAAAACAACGAAGAATCTGAAGATAGCATTCAGGAACAAGGACAAAGATGTTTAAGACCAATAAATACAATTAGACACCCCCTTGGACGAATGAATATGATGTCAGCATTATGTGAAGTTAGGGAAGCTCTAGAAGGGCCAGATGCAGAAGAATGGGATGAAGCCATAAAAAAGGAAATCAAGGCCCATATAAAAATGATACTTGGGAATTAGTGACAAAACCAAATGGAGCAAATGTAATAATTTCCACAATGGTACTAAAAATAAGTATAAACAAAATGGCGATCTTGAGCGGAAAAAAAGCACATCTTGTAGCTGGAGGATTCTCACAAAGACCAGGACTTGACTATGGAGAGATATGCCCCAGTTGCCAGATTAAGCTCTATCAGAACTCCTTTATGTGAATATAGACGAGAAAATATTTATGCAAAAGCCAGAATTTCTAGAAAAAATACTATGCAACATCATGGTTGAAGAAAGTTCTAGTGAAGACTCCACCATGTTCAAAAATGTCAAGAAAATGCTTGAAGAACCACGCAGACAAAATGGTAATGTTGCAGTTATTTAGTTTTTACACATGCATTCACAATTGCCAGAGTAGGTCTTTTATTTTTCTATTAATTTTTTCTGTATACATTTCTTATTCATCAAAGTCTCAACTTTTGAAGCTTCATACCTAATACAAATGGACAGGCACTGATAGAATCTAGCCTTCCATTTGAGAAAGCAGGCTACCTTCTTTACTCTTTCATTTTAATTAATTAATTTCAGAATCCCTTCATCTCTAATAGAGTTTGAAATAGCTTGTTCAACCATTGCAAGATGATTTTCCCTGCAAGATGATTTTCAACACGTCGATAAACAGAGATGAGTTCCTGAAGAATCTTTTTTAAAAAGAAAACTGTAGTTATATTGTATGTATATTATTAAACAAATAATTCTTATTTCTGTAATATATTTTATTTTGTATTTTTAACCATAATAGGTAATAAATAAAGAATGTATAAGATGTTATTTTTATTTCATTGCTTAAATATAAGTTTGCTTAACTTTTTCGAGGCTGAATTAACTTTTAACATTTTAATCATGAATATTTATTTTAGGTTAATTTATATTTATATGCACTCAGGTTTGTGATCAGTAAAGGTAAGACTGCTAGAGAGAGTATATTTATGTCATTGACTATAAGTGACTTAAGGTGAAAGTGTTAGTTTTAGATTGCACTGTAACTATCTCAATTTTACCTCTAATCAGGGGATCTAGTTTGTGAATTAAATTTCTACTTTCTATGGTATAATTTTGATTTTTTTTTTATCAAAACGGAGTAATGGGACAGAGACACAGATAAGAATTAGATTATTCTACATTACATAACCACTTCATTTAATTTGTTTGGCAGTTTGGCAGATGTTAACCTAATTTTTATTCTTTTATTTAATAACATATCTGGACTTAATATTGTTTGTATCACACTATATTGTATCTTATATTTTTGTATTAATATTTTAATGTATCAACATATGTTTTAAACTTTTCATCAACTTGTTTGAGATTTATATTTTAGTTCATGATGCATTATAATTTTATATAAATGTTCATATCTTACACGGTTTCTTCACCTAAATTATACATTTTTGTCTTTGTTAATTTCTCTTAATAAATCTTCCACTTTATTAACTGTTTAGTTTATAAATTAATTTTTTTATCTATTTTTCTAGATCAACTATTCTAAGTCTTAACTTAGAGTATAATTTTGAGTCTCACAAGAATATTATATATGATGGGAGTTTGCAAACACTAGTTTTTCCCAGACACAGGCGACCTCTTCAGGAAATAAGAAGAGTGTGTTGCTGAATATCATGGTCACCTGAGTCTCATTTATTATGGAAAGTGTTCTGTTGCTGACATTAGTATTTAAATGTATTTTGTTTGGCTTGGGAAGTTATCTAAATTTCTACCACATCACTTTCAAGTGTGCCAACTATCCCTATTACTTTAATCCAAGCCATTAAAGCGAAAATAGTTTTTCCTTATAGAGATATATATTATATATTCACATTCAATTTCCTTTTCCTGTGTTTTTCCTTTATGTTATACCTTTTACATGTTCCTATCTGTATGTCCTATCATTCTTTACAATTTTCCATTTTCTCCCTTTTGTGTTTTTTGGTATCCTCGTATAGGAAGTTGCATTGCGCGTTTCACTCTCCTCCCCGATGAATTCCGATAGAATGAAACCTAGGTATAGGGATTGGGTGGTGACGATCGATTTTCTTTAAGAGACAACCATTACCTCTTTGTCCAATGGCAGTGATGTAAAGTGAGAACTGTGTTCTACTTTTCATTGTAAAAGCCATATTGTGTTGGTCCCTTTTAAATGTTTCTATCCACCTTTCCTATACCTTCTTCCAAATATAATACAATTACCTCATAAAGCGAAAAGAGGTTTTCCTCATAGAGATATGGTTTAATCCAAGCAAGTATCTTTGGTAGCTTTAGGATGAGGTTATGATATTGTAGTCTGTGTTTAAGATAAATCTGAGATATATAGTCCATCATAATACAGGGTGGTGAGCAGTATGTCTTATGAAAGTTGTTTCCTGATAGGCTCTTGATTGGATAGGGATATTTTTATTTGACTATTAACTATGCGTTTAGGGTGTTCTCGGGCTGTGAAAGCCTTTTAAGAGTTGTTGACATTGCTTGTTAAGGTCTTCTTCCTCAGAACACACGTGCCCTAAACACTTAGTTAACAGTCAACCAGAGCCCTATCCCATGAAGAGCCTATCAAGAAACACCCTTCAAATGACATATAGCTCACCACCCAGTATTATGAAGGACTAGACAAACTCAAATTTGTCCTAAACACAGGCTACAATATCTTAACCTCATCACTTTTCAGCAGTGCTTCATGAATAACGTTCAAACAGCCCCCCCCCTTAATCTCCACAACATTCTGGTTCACCCTAAATTGTCCAACCCAGTACCAACCTTCCACCTCATTTAACAGCCGACTTACACACACAAATGGAATACTCCATGAAAGACCATTATGTCTGAGCCACGGAAAATCTTATTTACCAGCTACAATGCAACTACTGCATTGGCCTCACCAAAGGAACACCCAGACAATTAATGAATGGTCACCGTTTTGTTACCAACCACAACATCCTTGACAAACCAGTAGCACTTCATGCCCATACACGCAATTCAAATTTTGACCCATGCTATAATACTAGAGTTATAAGAGTTATAATTTATAGTTGCAATGCTTCCCAGCTTCGTAGGTGGGAACTTGCTCACCAATATATAACCAAATTCAGACACTCCCCCTTGTTTCAACTTCAAATAGCCATAACGGCTTTTCTTCCGAGGGGCCTACTCACACCTATCGGTCATTTCTATATAAAATATAACAGGTCATTTAATCTAATAATTATATATAATATAAATAAAACATTCTATACACCTACCAAGAATAAAGAGACAAGTTTGACAATTGCATAATTCAAGCCTAAACCTTTTTTTGAATCAAGAGACAGGCAACAACAGAATCTAAGACCATGATCTACCTATAGCCATGGTGCCATAGTCCAGTCTGTGTGTTAATCACTGCTGCTGAAGAAGGGGACTGATGTACCACAAAAATTTCATAATTATGTTCTTGTTGTGTTTGAGGCCTACAGTTTTCTGGTAAGTGTGTAGGCCTTGCCCGTGGTAGGAGGAAGTAAGGTGAAACCGTCCGACCCCTAAAACGCGTCCGTTTTTGCGCATGGTGTCAGCTTAGGGTGACTCTCTATACTGCGAGCATTGGCGCTGTGACACGTTCTCAAGTAAACTTTAGGTTGCAACAATATGCCTTATATAAATCACTACATAACAATTTAGAAGTGTGTAGAGATCTTTTAGAATATTTGTAGCAAGAATAATATGGGTGGGAGATAATGAAATTACATATATTTTAACATTATTATACAAAGTGAACAAACTTGTTAATTTCATCAAATAAGGAAAATAAAAACCATAAATTAATATTTTACTACTCAAAATATTATTATGCACACGCTAAAAAACATTTGTTTCAATAACTCCATCAATATTAAATCAAATAATGAATTTCAAACAAAATCCTTGACTTGAACGAATAAAGCACAAGAAAACTTATATTATTTACAACAGAAAAAACACAAAATATATGTAACCAAGAAAAGAAAATGAAAATATTTTAAACCACTATTAAATAAACATATATTCCTTTGTCATAAATACCTATTTTATAGCTGCAATATTAAGGCCACATTTCTTTATAGAGTTTTTTTTAATATCTTATTGGAAATTACTCTTTCCTTTCTCATATAAAAATAAATTTATGCAATCGTGAATATTTTCAACCTTGAAATTTTGATAAAACTTTGCGTTTAATATGCCCCAAACCCAAAAAATGTGGAGTTTACAATTATGTATGTCCCTGGGTCTTGATCCTAAAATATTTCATGAATTTTATTCAAACTTGAAATTGATATTTAATACGGCTATACCTCAGGATTATTATACATACATTAGCTCTTTAAATAAGTGTAATTTACTCAAAATTGATTTGTTTAAATTTCAATTTTTTTACAAGTAACTTTAACGATTTTGTTTAAAATGGATATCTAATGAGTGTTTACCTGACAATAAACACTGAATACTTGTTTTAAGGTAAAAATTCATTTATGGGCAGTTTACTAATGAGTAATGACTAATTATTCCAAATAGATTTATCTTGCTGCATTTTTGTGGAGATTATAGTAAATTACGACACTGCGAAGACTACTGGAAATATTCTTCAGCAAAATGATCAGAATGGATTGTGGTTGGATGGAAATGTTATAATTATCTCAGAAGAAATAGTATAATTTAATGTTGAAATAATTTTGTGAATATAAAAATAAAATAATTAATATGAAGGAAAACATTAAATTATCTTAAATATTAAAAAGACTAAAAAATTTAAAATATTAAATTAGAAATTTTACTTTCTTATTTTTGCTACACATCCATCTGGGCTATATGCATTTATTTACATAAAATAATATGGATAAAAGAAATGTAAGATTCAGAGTAAATTTACCCTCATTTAAATATGAAGGGAGGAGGAAACCATTTATGAAAGAAAACCCACCCTTATCACACTCAGCTAAGAATCGAATCCCAGATCTTCCCCGTCAATAGCAAACAAAAGTAGATTAATTTGATGCTTAGGCTAAGTCCATGTGATCACCTATACGTGTCAAACTAAACAATCAAATTAATTGGTACATCTCTGTCAGTGGTTTCTAAATTAAAAATTCCAGAAGGCCACGGTTGAATCCCCAAGTCTAGTGACGAACTGCATCACAATCGGCTAATTTTTGTCAAGCTATGCAAAAATGAAAAAAAAGTTATTTAATTGTTAATGAAATAATAAGTGATAATTTAAAAATTTTTAGTTGTTTTGACAAAAATATACTCTTTGCTAAGTCAATATAATAATTAATACAGCAAATGTAAGGAAGACATTATTTGGAGCTTTCATGTATTTATTCCCACGCTAATCAAAACTTTCCGTTTCTTGGATAAAAACACAAAATTTTACTACAGTATATTACTTTCGCAAGAAGCTCCGTGGGCCACCAGTTGGGAACCCCTAATCTAGAGCACTAATTTAATATTGTTGAAATATTACATGAAGGAAAACCATTTAAAGCTTGCTCATTATAAGTGTAGTTGGAAATACGAATTATTATATTGCATTTCTAAGATTTTAAAATACAATATATTATACTTGAATTAAAACGAAAAAGTAGGGATAGTTCCTATTAATAAAATACAAGCTACAGTATTGCTAAACTTTAATAATAAATTTGCACTTTAATCTGATATTTTTGTCCACTTTAAAAAAAAAAAGCATTTACAAAAAATAATATTTATCATCAGGTATGTGTACAAAGCCAACAAACAGTCTTACCTAGTTTGGTTTGTCGGTGCTGGATGGATTGGAGTTCAAATACCAACTGGGCATACTTACATTGTTGTTCCTAAATAGTTTTCCATCCTCCCTCCAAGCAAGTTGCTACCTTATTAATATAAATATGCTGACTGCCTGAACAGGTAAAAAGATGAGGCTCAAATTATTTTTGTTTATAAATACAGGTCTACTAATGCTAACAAAATAATGGGACCTTACGCAAAATACTAACAAAATTAATTATTATGTATGCTTCAGTTGTCAAATCCAAAAAGTGGGAGGGGGGGCTGCCTTTCCTAAATGGTTTTCCACGAAAATACAGGTACACTTCCTCTAAATTCAACCATATTCACCCCTAGCATATTTGCCTATAACTCAAAAGGGTAGAAATACATGGTGACATAAACCCATTTATTTAAAACATCGTCTACATGATTTTGATTTGATTAACGGCAATTATAAGTCTTGAAGACTCTATAGCACAGCTTCTTATTACTATCAAATTATATATAGTATTTTAATAAATGCTTGTACAATTTATCTATAAATCATCAAACGTTGCAATATTATATTTGTTAATATAGTCAGAGAAAATTACTTACAAGTTTTCAGATTAAATTTGTCCTCCCTCTTACATGCTACTATCAATATTTTTTATCAAGTGCATCCTTCGGAAGACTAAGATATTTAATATTGCTGCCAATATTGGCATGATTCCTTATTTTTAAAACATTTAAACCCACTAAAGAGGTGGTATATTTGAATTGTTTCCCTCAAGTTGTCCCTTCTTCAGCTACCTGACTCCCCCGAAGCTGACGTCACGACAAGAAGGAAGAAGTGGGAGAACATGCGCACGGTTTCACCTTTACTTCTTCACACCACGGGCCTTGCCCTTATATCCTCCTTTCAGAGCTATTATAAAATAGTGAAAATTGATACAATAAGGAAAGATAAACTAAGCATAAATTGAGTGAGAAAGTCTACCTAGAAAGAAAGAGTATTATAAGTGTGGGAAAAATCCAAAGTAGAAATTTGACATCTTCCTTTCTTTCATATAGTGCATTATTGCTTCGATCTAAAAGCGCTATTAACTCAAATTCTTGACCAACAGTGTCTCAGGGTTTACCTGAATAATTAAGATGAAAGAATAAACAAACAAAACAAAAATATATATATTTTAATGGAATGCATATACAATATTATAACTACAGTACTTCATAAATACAATGTATATATATATATTTATATATTTATATTACATAATAACTTGTGACATTTGGATTGCTAATTTGCCAGTCTTTGGTTGCTTGGTCAGATCAGTTTTTAGCGATCTTGTTTGACTAGATTATTTCTCACTTCTCGACTAAAATATGCCCTCCAGATCAGGAGGTGGAGGTGGAGCAAGTTTTAGCATAAAGTTCTCACTTTGTAAAAGTTCCTGGGATGTCACTGTGTTCATGTTGTAGGACGCTAGTGAAATAGAATTACTCTAAAACAAAACATAAAATAAATATCAAAACTCATTGGCTTGATTGTGCACTTCATTTAGTCTGAGAGGTGGAATTCTTACCATGACTGATACACTATGGTACTATTAAATAAGCTACACCATAGAATAACCAATCAAGGTAAACTTTCTGCCTTTCAGGTTAAAACAGAGGATATATTGACTCCTCGTATAAAAAAAACTCAAATTAAAGATTTGAAAAAAATTCTATTCTATTATTTTGGAATTAGTGTTTATTCAGTGGCATAGGAATGGGGGAGCGGGGTACGGGGGTAAATTTTTAGATTTGCCAAATCCAGTTAATTTATCATGCGATTGAAGATTAACAGTAAGTGTACCTGTAGCATTGTATTAATTAGATAAACTTATTAAAAATTGCAGTTGTGTACAAATTTCAGGGGATTGAAGATTTACAATAGGTGTAGGCTACCTATAGTATTGTAATAATTGTAAAAATTACATTTATTTACAAGTTTGATGTTTTTATTTACTTTTTTCATTTGGAGTAATTCCTATCTCACCCATGTTAAAGTCAATTCTCTTTACGCATTTTCGTGTTACGCAATTATTTATCAGAACCAATCACTCTCGGTAGTGCGAGGGACAGCTGTATTACATTTCCCTGGTCTTTTATAAATATCAAAAATGTGATCCTTATGTGACAAATGTGTGACTTGAAAGTATGGTAAAAATTTGGATTCGAGAAAAGTGTGTTTGACGTATGGTGAAATCTTCCTTAATGAATATCTTTGAATAGCAAACTTTTCTTCAAAGCGAACAGCTTAAATTTCCATGGCAAAATAACATGGGCTCTTATGGTGAAACAACCTCTCAATAACAGATTCCCCCATTGTGGACACGGACAATTCTGAAGATACGTATCTATACTTAACAACCTCCAAATAAAGGACAAAAATTGATAACATCAGTCCATTTATGGTTTTACTTTAAGAATGTATAGAATTAACTACTGTAAATCAAGGCCATACCTCCTACCCCTACAGTCATCAGCAGGGGGAGAGGTAGGATATTCCGGCAGTTATCTGTGCTCGTGCGCATGCACACAGTACAGAAGACCTACTATTCGCATTTCATTTCTATATTGTTCTGTGTATTATGCAATCTGTACAGTAAGCTAGATACAACATTCATTCATTAATCATATTATCCTGCATACAATACTGCACAGATATTACGATATAGAAGTACAGTTTTAAAAAAGATCCCAAATAACAGACACCTCTTTATAACATACTTTTTTTTTATCCTGTAAGGTGTCCACTATTAAGAGATTTCACTGTGTTTTTAAATAATACCAATACGATTAATACACTTGATTAGTACTCACAGAAGGTTTGTAATGAGAGAGACTTGGTGGTCGGTGTTGCTGAGGAGGAGCTGCCTTGTTGGGACTATTTGAATTGGGGGTGTTTGTGGCATTGGAACAGTGGCAACACTGCAATGGAGGCTCCAGGCAACCAGAGTGGAAACCATGACCACACCTGCACAGATGTGGTGGGATTGCAAAAGAAAACAAATATTATGTATAATTATTTGAAATGTCTTCTAATAGAATGAGATCAACAAGAGTCATCAGGCTGTAAGGTGTCTGCAAAGATTCAAGATAAATATCAGCTTAGAAAAAAAAAAATTCTGGCTTCGACGATTACAAAGCTTTGCCAATGCAAATAATAACTATGGTACTCAATTTATGGCCAATTATTTTCATTCTGTCTTGTTAGATATATATATATATATATATATATATATATATATATATTTCAATTTTATATTAATATAAAAAACTGAAGTAATTGATTTGCATGTTGTGATAACTTGATTTATTAGATTAGATTGACATCGATGGTCTTAGAGTAAAGTGCTCGCCTTTACTGAGGGTGGTTTTCTCTTAATGGTTTTCCACTCTCTCTCCAAGCAAATTCGGGTATACTTTCTCTAAATTCAAGCTTTCTAATTCCTAACACATTAGAGTAATTAATAGGGGAAAGGTACGTAAGAGTGCGCGGCCCCTAAGAGCGCGCAGTGTCATTTTATGACAGTTGGCAACACGTAAATATTTTTGCTTGGTCTCAGTTTGTTCCTTACCGTAACGCGAGCAAGTAGTGGACAACGTCTGGTTATGCAACGATATTTGTACATTTGAAAGGTAAGATATCATTTACTGTCTATTTCCATGTAATATTTTAAGTGTATAATGTACGCTCTGACATCAAAGTGAATAACGGTTAATTCGTTTGTTATTTTTTATGTAAAAGCCAAGGTTTCAACCATTTTGTGGATATACAATAAGTTCTGTTTTCCGGCATGTGCTCCTATCTAACGGTTATTTCCGAAATCTTGTACGTAGCCCCTAAGAGTGCGCATAACAAATGGCCAAAAGAGTGCGCGTGCGTACTCTTAGGTTCTTACTGCGCACTCTTTGGAACTAATTTTCATTTACTCACAATCAGTGAATTTAATAAAAGAGTATGAAGCAGAACACTATTGTTTTGTAAAACTTAAATTTAAATTGTTTCAGAATGTCATCCACGTATAAGAGAAAATCAGAGAGGAAATTAATATTTACAAAAGAATTGCTAAACGAAGCAAAACAAAGGATTTTAAATGGAGAGAGTCAAAGAAAAGTTGCTGCAGATTTGGGCACAAAGGAATCTACATTAAGGAAACGACTTAAGGCTGTAAGTATCTTAAATAAAATTCAATCAACATTAATGTTCTCAAACTATAGAGTAAATGTAAATCCCAATCCGGGTCTGCATGGATGAATGAGGCAGGTGTGCAACTTGTGCAATGGGGTACATCTAGGGCCGGATCCAAGAAAACCCTCCCAGCAAGCATAATTTCTCTTGAGTTTCACATGGTTGGTCACTCTAATATCCACACCATGGACCAGCTGGGATGTGAACCAGGGTACCTGGAAGCTAGGATTACAGTGCCCTAACTACTAAACCAATCTACCACCACTTTATAATTATTAATGTGTAAGCAACAGTGCCATTCATTTATGCAGACCTGGCATCTCATGCTGGGAACTGTCACAGCGTTAGTTCAACTACCTCAGTCAACTGAAGTTATTCGTAATCTCTGTTGCAGGGAACAGTACCAGTGTCACTGGGACGATTAAAGCCAGTTTTTACACCAGCTCAAGAGCAAGAATTGGCAAACCATGTAAGAGATCTGGACAAAAGATTTTATGGAATAGGGAGGAAGCAACTTATGAGTTTGGCTTTCGAATATGCTACCCTAAACAATATTCCACACAGATTCAACAATATTACAAAGGTAGCAGGTCGGCATTGGCTACAAGATTTCTGCAAAAGAAACAATCTGTCTCTCCGATCACCAGAAAAGTGTAGCCTTGGTAGGGCTATTGGATTTAACAAAGCACAATGTCAGCGTTTTTTTGATAATTTGAAAGTCGTGTCTGCAGAAAAGAGTTTTCGTGCTCATCGCATATTTAATATGGACGAGAGTGGAATCTCTTGTGTTCCAAACAAAGTTCCTAAAGTAATTTCTCCCAAAGGTAAACGTTCAGTTTGTAAAGTATCTTCTGCAGAGAGAGGTCAGACGGTAACTGTAGTTTGTTGTATGAATCCTGTTGGCTTATATGTACCCCCTGCGATTATTTTCGCCAGAAAACGAATGAAGCAAGAGCTATTCAAGGATGCTCCTGAAGGTTCTTTGCCCATGATATCTGATAGTGGATTTATAAATTCACAATTGTTCCTTGACTGGCTTCAGCATTTCAAAAACTATGTCAAACCAACTCTAGATGACCCAGTCCTCCTCGTACTAGACAATCATTTGTCCCATTGCTCTATTGAAGCTGTAATCTTTTGCCGTGATCACAACATTACTCTGCTCTCGCTACCTCCCCATGCTACTCATAAATTACAGCCCCTTGACAGAGGATTCTTTGGTCCACTGAAATCAATGTTTGCTAATGAAGCCGACAAATGGATGCACAATCACCCCGGGCGTGCAATTTCCCAGCACGATATTTGCCTACTTTTCCGTAGTGCATATGAAAAAATTGCCACCATGGAGAAAGCAAAACATTCATTCCGTGCTACAGGCATCTATCCGTATAACCCTGATGTGTTCTGTGACGAAGATTTTCTTCCATCTGAGGTCACTGATCAGCCACACGCAGTCAGTGTTGAGGAACCAACTCCCTCAACAAGTGGAATCATTCACCATGGTAGAATAATTGTTCCTGTGTCCAGTGAGACTAATACGGTAAATGAGGGCTCAACTGCATCCGCCAGTGGAATCAGTCCTGATGGTGAAATGAATGTTCACATGTCCACCAGTAAGAATAATCATTGTATGCCCAATGATAATCCAACACCTCCTACTACAGAAATCAGTCCTGAGGATGAAGTGAAGGATCCTGTCTCGTGTGAAACATCCTCCAAAAGCACTGAGAAGAATTCTACAATTTCCTGTGGTGAACACATTGAAGCTACAGGAATTCCTCCAGCCAACATTATCCCTCTCCCTAAAGCAGAAACTACTGACAAGAGGAAAAGAAAAGCAAGGAAATCAGAGATAATGACAAGTTCTCCCTTTAAAAATGCCCTACAACATGCAGATGACAAGAAAAAGCCACAATATTTACAAAAACAAAATAAAAAAGTAAAAGTTTCATGTTCAGAAAAAAAGACTGTGACTAAAAGGACAATGGAAATCGATATTTTCTGCCCTGGATGTGATGATAAATACACAGAGCCAATTTCAGAAGACTGGATACAGTGTATTAAGTGTGAACAGTGGTGGCATGAACAGTGTTCATCATTTGAAGGCGCTATCATATTTAAATGTGATTTCTGCTAAGTGCGCACTCTTAAGGTAGATAATGCGCACTCTTAGGAGCAGGGGCACTAAAGAGTGCGCATTTACACTAATTTGGTTTTATGTATTTTCTGCCAACAATAATATTTTCATACGATTGGGGTTCATGGATATGTAGGTATAAGCTATCAATAAATTACATGGTGAAGGAACCATATTTTTTTATTTTAAGGTGTAGGTTAAATGGTGGTTTATTGCTTAGGTGCGCACTCTTACGTACCTCTCCCCTACATAGGCATATAACCTGAATGGGCAGTACCACAATATTAGACTCAACATAGCAACAACTAGTGAAGGATGGCCTTGAACATGAGATGAACCAGTACGGCTCAGTGGTATAAATTGGCGCGTAAAGCCAAAGGTCCTGGGTTCAGTTCTCGTGTCGAGGTTGTCATTTTTCAGTTAATTAAATCTGATATCATTCAGTATGTATAATTCTGTGGAATATTAATTTACTAGACAAGATCAATTCAAATATTAAATTTACAGTCAATTAAGATATATTCAATGTTTACCTGAAGAAAACAACTTCTTCCAAATCTTGAATAATGTCAAGCGGCTTATGGCAAATGGAGCACAAGGACGCCTGTGGTGCGATTCCTTTGCTGGAGGAACTGAGCAGTTTAGACAGCTGGTGGTGTAAATCTGTGCTCAATAGACGAGAAGTTACCTGGAGAAGGGTTTCCTCGTAGCAAGAGTTACTCAGCATCCCTAGGAACATTTACCATCGTGTGACTTATTGAACTAACGCACCGTGAAAAAAAATATTTAAACACCAGATTCCCTCAGCCACGTTTTTTGGTGGTTGTTGTTGGTGTGTTGTTGACTTATCATAATTTAACTCTCTATTACAAACAAATTATTAGGGAAAAGAAACTAATAAGTCAAGGAAGCCCACCAATGGAAAGAGGAAACAATGTGGGAGTCCAATGCACAAAGCTGACATCTTCCTATCTTTTTCTTTTATTATTTACTATGTGTTTTAATTATAGATTATTGTACACCTTAATTCAGTCAGTAGTATGTCTGTCTAGATACTGAGTTAAGGGTCCCAGGTTCTATTCTTGGCATGGCCGAAAAATGTATCATTGGTGAAATGTGGGTTTACCCTTTCACAGTGATGAATTAATGGCCGGCGACTGGTTGTTGTGCCTGTCCTAGTTTTATGTTAGTATAAAGCATATGAAACTACGACAGGCCTAGCGAGCCAGTGGTGTAAACTATATGGCTTGAGTAAAAAACAGTAATGGATGTAAAAGATAACACAATAGTTAAAACATTTTAGAAAAAACATAGGCAATGGCAGCGTTTTTTTAAATATTGTTATTGTATTAGTAAGGTTATTTGAAATAGAGCATTATACAATCATGGTTTGGATCAGGAGGGATAGCCAGCACACTTACTTTGGTGATACTGGAATAAAAATTGTCTGGATAAAACACACAAACACATTTTTAAGGACATGTTTTCACTGTTTCAGACAACTTCATCAGAGAGTGACAGTGAAAGCTTGCTCTTGGTTGAATGGAGCATTAGTCTATTCTCTTGACCTGATGAAGCTTAGACAGTGAAATCTTGTCCTTAAAAATGTGTTAGTGTGTTTTTTAGTGTTCTATCTAAACAAGTCCTACTTCATTATCACCAAGGTAAGTGTGCTGGCTATCCTTCCTAATTTAAACAATATTGTATTAGTAAGAATTTTATTGAATTACATGCAGCTTATAATGAGTATTTCAAAGACAAAATTAACGACTTTTCAATGATTACAATAATTATGATACAGAGTTACGCCTAGCAAAATGTGCAACCTAAAATGCAGGAATTGTGTTACAATCAAAGACTTTCATTAAACAAATTACTAATTTGTACAACCCTAATCCCCAATCTTCCACCCCAATGAATAATATTAAAAACTGACTATCATTTAATAATATATCTACCCATCATCAGTTCTCGTATGTCTCCAAACTTTCCTCCTGTGTATGCTGGGTCTTTCAAGATGAACTGTATCATGGCCGGTAGAGACACGTAGCTGCTCATACTAGTTAACAACTGCTGGGTCAGCTCTTTCAGCACTGGAGGTGACAAAACATACATTAGTTTAATAATATTAATTAATATTTAGCACCACGTCTTACTACTCGCTCGGGTTATACGCTTAAGTACTAATTACGCTTATGGATTAGGAATTGGGAAGGTTGAATTTAGAGGAAGTGAACCCGCATTTGCGTGGAGGGAGAGTGGAAAACCATTTAG
>CABFWB010000271.1:84971-147630 GCA_902151455.1 Timema bartmani
AAGCAGAAAGAATAACCCTTTATGTAATGGGTCCAGATTCAACTCCAAACTTTTGGAACATAGATGAGAATATATGCCATGCGGCCAACCCAGCCAGATTCATATGTTGGCCCACTTAATCTCTACTGGCAGCCAATGTGTTTTTAAAATTGTATTTACTGACACATCAGTTGAATAGGATTTATTAGTAACTTGTGTTTTACTCTCTTATTCTGAAGAAGAAGGGGACTGATATAACCTGAACATATCATAATTATGTGTTTTGTTGTGCTTTTGATTATGAACTTTAAGGCCTAGAGTTTTCTGGTAAGTGTGTAGGCTTTGCCTTTCTATCCTCTTTTCAAGGCTTAGCTTAAAATAACCGTTTGGCGCCATTTTTTCTTTGTTAGTAGATAGGAGAGTACTCATAGTAAGCAACTAATAACTTGTGGTCAGACTGATTTTCAGAGCACACAAAGAATAGAATTAAACCCCATCAGAATTCAAAACAAAAGTCACCTAAAGGTGGTTGGTTATCATATGAAGAACAATTGCTGAGCATTGCTAAGCTCTGTGCATTACATTTAGCGGTTGCTATGTTAAGAGTGTTTGTTACATATGAAAGGGTCAATGTAACAGAGTATTTAAGCTGTGAATATTGATCAAGCAAAAATGTAAATGAATAATAATATTTGGTGTTGTTTTACACTTTTTAACCAATTTAAAAACGCTTTAAATTGGGCCCTTAAATTCTTACAAGGATATTTGAGTTTTAAAAAAAAGTTAGATTATTTAGTTGATTTTTTTAGAGCTTTTATGATATTTAATAATGCTTTAGACTAACATAATTATAAGAAAAACCTAATAATCAGGCCAAATACCATTGATTTATTAATTAATGTGAACAAAATCATACCAATGTGGGAAAGCTAAATACTTGTGCTTATCATGTTTTTGAAGATTTAAATTCATATTCAGGATTTATAAGTAAAATTAAGATTAAAATTTGAGGAAATGTGGATCTGACCCGTTTTTAAAAAGACAAAACTTTCAAGTTTTCTTTATTTGCCCTTGACCTAAGAGTTCCTCTCGATTCTATTGACTGCTTGTCCCAAATGAACTGTGTGCGGAGTGTATAAACTCTAACCTTGCTCTTTTCAGGAGTGTTGCTGTAGAGTAGGAGCAGGTTGCGTAGGAAGGAGAACACCTGCGGTTTACGCAGAGGGTCCTGTAGGTAACAGTACAATATCTTGTCATACTCCCGACGCTGTTCATAAAGCAGCTCACACACTCGGTAGCTGAGAACAGTCACACACTCACTAGACAGCGGCTTAGCAATCAACACACAGGAACTAAACAGTACATCATTTCCTTCTTATCCCTTTTCTCTATAAGGAAAACCTCTTTTCACTTTATGAGCAATATTGTGTTCATTCCTTTCATATGTTTATTTATTTATATCTACTTTCTTACAAATATAATACTTTTTTTCTTTTGTAATTTTTTGTAAGGATGGGACCCTCAAACACTCGAATCATTAAGGATACTTGATATTCAAGGATTCGATATTAAAAATTGAAAAATATGTTGGTTTTTATTCTTCAAAATTTTGAATTGTAATTTGTTTTAGAGATCTAATACTACGGTGGTTCAGATCCAACATAGTTATAGGGAAAAACTTAAACAGGCCCCAGACCATTAATTTAACACTTAACTGAATGTTTGACTGCTATAATGAATACATTTTAGAAAAAAAAAAAAAAAATTGGTTACTATTTCTATTTTATGCTATTCTATTATATTCCTATTTCCTCTTATGCTCATAATTATTCACAAGTGAACCGTATCAGACCCATCTTCAAATTTTTGGTTTCCTCTTTTAGGAAATTGTGTTGCGCGTTTCACGCTTCCTCTATAATAGAACCTAGGTCAAGGGATTGGGTGGTAACAATTGATTTTCTTCAAGAGGTAGCCATTACTTCTTTGTCCAATGGCAACCATGTAAAATGTGAACTGTGTTACTCTTTTCATAGTAAAAAAATGTTGTGTTCATTTCCTTTTTTGTGTGTTTTATTGCTCTTTCCTGTACCTTCTCCCATAATCTAAAAAAGATAAAAGTGGTTTTGCTTGGTTCTTAGGTGTCAAACTTGTAATAGAATGAATTGTTGTTAAAAGGGAAGTCGGGGTTTGAACCAAGATCAGGAGCACTGAGAGTAGTCAAACTAGGTGACTAATTGTTGCCTGCTAAAGACACCAATAGTTTCTGGTAGGGACGTGCCAAACTCGAAAATCTCAAAAATTCAAGAAATTTGATAAAAATTAAATAGCAAATAACGGCCCTAAGAAATTAAAAAACCAAACCAAGAATTAATTATTTCTAATAATACCACAATGATCAAAATTTGGCTACATTTCCCCCCAAAAAACAGTTTTCGTTAAGACATGTTTTGGTCATACATAATGTTTCTCAATTTCAGACTTTGACATTATGAACCATTACATTATAAAATTAAATCAGAAATGGTACGCCCTATGCATCGCAACTATCACCATTTGATTAATCCCTTTTAAAATGTGTTGAGTTATATATTAAGTGTTTAGATGAAATAAAAGATAATCAAAAGTAAAAAAAAAAGAAACTTTAGGAATCTTAAACAATATATTTTCTTAAATAAACATTATTTAAATTTTTCTACTTTCAAAGAAATTTTTCTCGTCTTGTTTTCACATCTCAATATCTTTTCATATTCTAGTTTCAATATTGTCTCGAATTGAAAAAGTGGTTCTCGCACATCCATGGTTTCTGGCCTATCTCTCAACCTAGATGTAATGCTTGTGGAAATTATCTGACGTGCGTGAACACTTGACAAATTTTTCTAGAAGAGAAAACTACCTAATAAAATCAGTGGAAAAATAAAATAAAATTGTGCAACAAGATGAAATATAAATAATTAGAGATATAACGTTTAAATCCTTGATTCCCCTCTGATGTTATGGGATTCGTGATTGGTAAAATCCCAAAAAAGTATCTCGGATACAACTATGAAGACCTATATAACAATTTCAAACAATCGGTAAAATAAATTATATAGACTTGTGTAGTTGGGAGAGTAAAAAACTCACAAAAACGGACAAAAGTGTATTAATATAATTAATTTTTTTAAAAAGATGTTCTATTTATTGTTTATGACCTGACATAAAATATTTTCACTTTAACTAAAATTGTACATTTTTAAAGATTTGGAGATTCAAATCTGGATTCGAGATTAAAAATAAAATTTCTGATTCAGATTTGAGAAATATGAAATTTGAACCATCTCTTTAAATAAGTAAAATAAAATACATTCCTGTATTGGACAAAACATTTTAAATATAAGATTACGACTGGTACAAAAATTTTAACAAAAGTACTTACAAGGCGGCCTTGTTGGCAAGTTTCAGCAACTTATTCTGATCGTAGTGTTGCAGCCCACCCGCCCTCATGAGCTCTAGCAGAGCCTGCTGCCTCTCCTCGTGATGCTGGGGGGTGCTAGAGCTAGAACTCTCCGTCAGGAACTCCACCACTTGCTCAAACAGCTGGCGGTCCACGTGCAAGCTACACCATGGCTTGGCCAGCTGCCGAGCCAGGAATGTGAACAAGGAACCCACTTGGCTGGGCTGGAACAAACACAAGATAAAGTTGGGTATCATCAGTAGCAAGGGCAAGTCATTGGTAGAATTAGCCTCTGGGACAGCATGCCTGACTCGCTTTTAAATAAAACATATGTAATGAATGTCCGACACCTTAGCTCAGACAGTGGCGTGTCTGCCTACTGAGCTAAGGGTCCCGAGTTCTTCCCTGATATGGCCGAAAAATATAGGTTTACCCTTTCACATTGATAAATTGACGGCCGGAGACTGGATGTTATGCCTGTCCTAGTCTTAAGATAAATTATAAGGCATCTGAAGCTACGAAAGACCTAGCCAGCTGGTACTGGTAAAAATATGGTTTGAATAAAAAAATGACTCAGGCCATAGGCTGGAAACAGTAATGGATGTAAATTGAAAATTTAAACCAAGAACAGTGGAATTTTTTTACTGCTCAGTAGATGGGAAGAATTAAAGATTTGAGTAGCTTTATTTCATATACAATTTTTTTATTAATTTCATAATATGCGTTTTAGAACAAAAATTTAAACAGGATCAAAGGGATAGTGACCAACATTTGTTTTTATAACTGTCATGTTTGACATAATGGATTAAATTTAGTGGTAGGGGTGAGCAAAGCAGTTTAAAGGAAGTGCACCTACAATAGCATGAAGAGCGGATGGAACCACAGTACAAATCCGCATGTGATGGATCAACACTAAGAGGATCTGGTCAAGGTTCGAACTTTAACTTACTCATAATCAGTGATCCAGTTAATTGTAAAAATGGCATTTTAAGCCTCGAACAACAGGTTTTTTTAAGCATCATATCTTACTACCTATTTAGGTTATAAACATATGTACTAATTACGCTAATGATTTAGGGATAAGGAAGGTTTAATTTAGAGCAAGTGTACCCACATGTGTATGAAGGGAGAGTGGAAAACAATTTAGGAAAAACCACCCACAGTACACACGACTGGGATTCAAACCCCAATCTCCCTGTCATTGGCAGTTTAATCTACTGATACAAAGACATCCTACATTAGGGTTATGTAAACATACTTACAGGAGGGTCAAATAAATAAACAAAACAAAAAATTTGGCAGGCCAAAGATTTTAATTCATTAATATATTCTTCAAAAATAATTAAAAAAAAATTTATGAACACAGATAATAGACTAACATAGATAAGTTTAAATACATTGAAAATGTTTACCATAAATACCTAAGTGGCTAAGTATGTTTGTAAGTTTGTTCAGAAGATTCTTATGATGCGGTGTGAGATGAGTGAAACTGTGAATGAGGTGATTTTCAAGATAGAAGACAAATGCTCATCAGTGGATTTATTTCTAAGATCACTTTTCCTAAGTTTCATGGTTGAAAACCCTTGTTCGCATTAACATGAGGATGAAAACAATACCATAAATTTTTGGACATGATTTACCAAGTTTTGGAAATGTTGATTTTGTCGTAGTTTTATAAAAATACATTTTTTTTTTAAATTGCTTTAGCCCATGGGCTAGATTGAACACATATGCGTGTCTGTGCTACATCTTTCTAAGGCAACTTTTGTGGAAAGCTTAACCAGTACTTATGTACCGTTAGCCAGAAGACACCTGAATGTACCAACCATACATCCTTTTTATGGAGACTCTTGACATGTCCTAATGAGATGAGGTGATAGTGAGTGTGAAAGTGTGGAACAAGTAGAAACTCTTAAACCTAACTTAATCCTAACTAACTAAACCCTGGTGACCTTCGAGATAATTCCCCTTTTGGGAAAATTACCCATGGTACGAACCGAGAATCAAACAAAGGACTCCTAGATTCATAGCCAGAGCTCCCCTGACAACAACAGCACGGGGCCGGTTAGGATTTTAATGTTGTCTTTCTACTAAGTGTACAGGATTTGTCCTATTTTCTTTTTATGCTTGGCAAAATAAATTAAATCCAGCTCTTAGGAATCTTTTTTCTCCTGAATAGCAGTTTCTTTGAAAGGTATAGTAAAAGAAAGCAAATGTGTTGGAAGTTGACGAGTAATTGGGTTAATTTACTCACCGTAAATCCATCTCCTTGCACCATGACAAGCAGAAGGATGTCCACCAGCCGTTGAACTTGTCTCAAGCCTAGTTCGGATGTGAACTCGGGCTCCTCAAACGCCAGGGCCAAAACATTCAAGAACTCTCGTGTGTCAAACTGAAGGAGTGTCCTGAGAACACAAAAACATAATAGACTTTATATATATTAGGGGTGTGCGAAGCTTCGGAAATTTGACTTGGCTTTGAAAAAAAAAATTGGCTTCAACAATTATGAAGCTTCATCAATTATGAGGCTTCATCAATTAAAATATTGTGGGCTAAAATACTCAATTTATGTTCAATTAACAGAATTTTGAGTTGTTAAAAATTATTAATATTTTAAACATCTGAAATAATTGAACCGCATATCATGATAATAGCCTAATTTATCAGCTTAGAATCTAATATTTAAAAAAAGTGCGATAAAACATTTTTTTTAAGTACTTTTAAAGTACAAAGTTATTTGAATAAGAGCAAAGTATTTTTTTTTAAGTATAAAACAACCAAAATTATTCGAACTTCATTACAGCTTTGAGTGTGTGTTTATATATATATATATATATATATATATATATATATATATATATTTATATATATATATATCTTGTCTGAGCAAGAGTTGGGGTACATGAGATAGTATAGGAAGCGAGGGTGGTCATTTAATGAGGATGGAAAAGCAAAGACTCCCAAGAAGAATGATGAAGATAAAATATGCAGGAAAAGAAATGCAAGGCAGACTAAGTAAGAGATGAAAGGAGTAGATAATAGCAAGTGTGTGAGTGAGAGGAGAATAATTTAAGAAAATAAAGAAGGAAGGATGGTGGAAGGACAGAGGAATATGGAGGCATTTTACTAAATTGACCCTGTCACATGCTGGAAACAGTTGAAGATTAAGATGAAGAAGAAGAAGCTGATGATGATGATGATGAGCTAATTTATTTTAAAAGATAATCAAAAAACTAATTATGACAGACAAATCAGAAACATATGTCGAATTATGGACAAGAAACAAGGGCGTCCGCAGGATTTTTCTCTAGGAGGGGCAAACTGGGGGGGTCCTGCCCTGGGAAAATTTATTAAATTGAAGCCTCAAAATAAGCTTTTTATGGCAATCCTTGTCTCCTGAAAATAAGATACAACATAAGAAAAATGTTTAAAACTTCTAATATTTATACAACCTCAGAATATCAGGGGGGGCAATTGTCCCTGCGGGCGCCCCTGACAATCAATAACTTACTCTTTCTTAGAGACATAAGATTAGTGTAGTACCTCAAGTAAGGATAGGATGACTCGCTGTCTGAAGCATCCTTGCTATGCAAGCATGTGAGACATTTGAAGACTTCATACTTGACATTCTGGATATCCTGTGCAGGTATATCCCCAGCAGGATAGGCCCGCCCAGCTAAACAGCAGCTAATGTATACCAGTAGCTTATTGCCAAGAGCTATCTGGTCAGAATTTAGTTGTTTACCTGCAACAAGATCAACACTCTTTTGTACAAAGTGGGTTATGTGTCAAATTGTATTTCTTGCACGAAATTGTAAACTGTTTGAATTTAAGTACTGTCATCGAAAAGCCTCAATTGGAGGGCTTGTTTGTGTAAACATTTTAGGTTGTGAGTGGCGAATGACATAGCGAATGTTACAAGGTTGTTATGATGATTCAATAAAAAAAAAATTGAGGAGCTGACACAAAAGGAGGTGTCAGCAGTCCTGAGGTAAGAACCAGGCCAGCGGCCCGGTTAAAAGGGGGAGGTCTTGAGCTCCTCAGGGCTGACTAAAGAAGATCGTAATCTAGGTCATCACACTGCCTGTCATGGGGCCATGCGGGCTAAGTCATTGGATTCGTAAAGTACTAGTCAGGGCTGACACTCGAGCCCATGGAACCAGGTTCAACGAACATGCAGAGACCAACTGGCAGTCAGACAGTCCATCAGGTAAACCTCATAGCACCTCGTTCGGTCACTCGCTTCTTTATATTCATTAAGTTCTTCATTCTAACTGTACTTTTAACATCACATTTGTAGTAGTCATAGTAGTATTAATAAACCTTTTAAAAGACAAGTCTAACGTCAATCACGAACCCACACAAGTATTCATAATATCATCCCCCCCTTATCCTCGGCCAAAGACATCCTGACAGATCCAATGGCCCACAACAAGTACATATAGAACGGAGAGGGGTGACAGTACTTTACTTACCCCTAAACAACAAAATAAATTAGGGTTGCTACAATTTTCTTGCTATCAAATTCTGTATTTTCCAGGTTTTTTAGAAGATATTGCCATTTTATCAGGCAGCTTATATTGAAGAAAATAGTTATAAAATCTAATTTTCCATCAAACTGAATGAGTGTGAAGTCAAGTAACTTGTGTTTAAAACAAGATGATTTAAGATTGATGGTGAAATACATCTTCTGTCGCTTCACAACCCTTGTTTAGGGGGTGATAAGACTAGTTTGAATCAACGTGATTAGTTCTTAAGTTCACTTTTTTATCCAACCAAAAACCTACTATTTTAAGCTTAAAGTTAAATATCCCCAATAAACAAATATTCCAGTATGTTTACAAGATTTTGGCAAATTCCTCGTGTTTTCCCGGCTATACCAGTTTTCCAGGTGCTTGGCAACCCTGTAAATGTGTACACCTATCAGAGTCATGAATTATAATCCCATTATTAGAATAAAGTAATGAACATAAGAGGAAATAGAAAATAGAAATAATAACTAAATGTTAACATTTTTTATTATTGTAATATGTTCATTGAAGCATTCAGTTAAATGTTAAATTCATCCTCTGGAGTTTAGTTGTTTAGTATGTCTTGTAATTATGATGGGGATGAATCACCAATAAGTATTAGAGTTCTAAAATAAATTCCAAATCAAAATTTGAAAAACAAGTTTTTTTAAAATTATTTTTGCTTGAATCTTGACTCCTTAAGTATTCAAGAACTCAAGAGTCCCATTCCTAATTTTATAAACAGCATGTATGAAATAAAGTGCATCAAGCAAAATATAATATAAAATAAATAAAATTATAGTAGAGGTGTAGAAAAACAAAGTACAAATAAAACACTCAGAACCAGAACAACCACCACCACTTCTTCCTAATAAAAGTGCAATAAAAGTGCAATAAAAGCATCAAAATAGTGAAGTGTGTGTAAATATGCGTTAAAAGTTATTAATTTTATAGAAAGTAAACAAATAGAAAAAAGGGTACCAAAAGTGCTTTATTCGGAGGATATAGCAGAAAGAATTACTACAAACCATTAAAATCATCATCACCATCAACTGTTTCCAGCCTGTGGCTAGGTCAGTTCAATAAAATGCCTCCAAATTCCTCTATCCTTCCAACATTATTCGCTACTTTAATTGCTTACAATCTTCTTCTGTCACTTGCACACTTACTGTTATCTGTTCCTCCCATCGCTTTCTTGGCCTCCCATGCAGTCTTTTTCCTACATACTCCATTTCTATCGTTCTCTTTGGTATTCTCATTTTCCATCCTTATTACATGACCATACCCTCTCAGTCTTGCTTCCTTTACTATCTCATGTACCCCCTGTACTCTCGCTCTTTCCTTGATAAATTCATTCCTTATCCTGTTTCTCCTCATGACAGCTAACATTCCTCACAAACTTAATTCCCATGGCTTGCACACCTAATGACCATGTTTCTGCTGCATATGTGACCGTGTGTACAAAGTGCGCCCTATACAACACTTCCTTACACTTCAAGGGCACTTCTCTTCTCCATACCAGGTTTCTTACCTATAGAACAACTCCCCCTACTGTCTACACACCATAAAAATAATAAGTCCAAAAGTTTACATTTAAATTAAAACATGTGACAGCAAATTTCAGAGCTATTCTGTGCTTTTTCTTAAGCACTGCTCCCTTCTTTTTTTATAAGGTGCATGTTGTAAACAAAATTATATCTGTGGTGGGCTGTGATTTAAATGTGAACTTTTTAATCTTGTAAAGTGGTCATGGATTTTGCCCTTTGGCTCTCAATCATTACAGGGGTATTCTATTTTCTATGTTTATTTTTTTATTAATCACCAAAACACTGCTTTTTTGTCAACTATACTATTCTTTTATGAATTTTAATTTCCAGTAACCATCAGAATACCATGTAATATATCCTATTTTATAACTTAGCCCAAAATACTTTGATGTCAAATCTTCATTTTTCTTTACTAGGCTTATAACTTAACTAGTCCCATAACAAATTGATGTTTCCCAACTTCTACATCGAGAAAACACCCCAAGAACAGAGTGGAAGGTGCCCTATTAGAAATGAATGATTACTGTGGACTACTTAAGGGAAATTTTATTCAAGACAGACGTAAAATGACAACAGCGGAGGGATGATTTAGAAGAGGACAATTGGGCACAATATAAAATTGTAGGCCTTACTCTTCTATCCCCCATTCAGTGTTTATTGGATCAAGCCATTTGGTAGCCTATTTTACTTTGTTTAAATAAACAAAAAAAAAATTATTTATATGCAAACAAAGCTCATGAGCTAATTTTATTAATACCCATAGAGAGTGCGGTCTGCAATATTGGCATGAGCTCCTGTAGTGGTGCGACATAGTCCCGCATCCCTCGGTTGTGAATGTGGATGATGGCATCGTGCATGCCATGGGCCCAGCATAGTCTCATCACCTGGTTGATGTCGAGGGACGTCACCTCAAGATGAACCAAACACGCTTCCAAAGCCTGACACCAAGAGGTAGTGCATAAGAGTTTTAGTTGAAATGACAAAGCAATTATAATAAGTCCATTAAAAATAAGCCTTTACTTTATTAATGACCAAATTGTTAATAAGAACAAATTTAAATGTTAATACAGTGGCGTTCGAAATAGAGGTACATCTGGTGAACACATTTTTACATAGAATCCACAATGCGTGGTTACATGGCAAAGCAACGATTAAAAGTGAAAAAAAAAGGCTAACACATTCTTTTACATATTTTCAAATTAAAAAAATATTTTGATTTATATATATTTATGTGCATGAAATTATTATTGCAAAGTGTAACTTGAAAATATATTAAGTAATTTTTACACTTGAATAAAAACATGTTTGTATTTTAATTTTTTCCGGCTATTCTGTGTGTCAAGTTTTTGATAGTTAGGGGAGGGCCTGATCCCATTCAAATGGAACTATTGATACTCTACTGTATTGAACAATATATATATTTTGAACCTGCTTTGCTGGCTACATGATCTAAAGTGTCACTCTCGTGTTAGACTAGAATGCCGGTGACAGGGAGATCGGGGTTAGAATACCAGTCGGGTGAACTAAGGGTGTTTTTTTCTTAAAAAAAATTGTTTTACAATCTTTCTTTTCATGCAAATACCGGTATAATTCCTCTAAATTAAACTTTCCTCCTCCCTAACTCATTAGCATAGTAAGTATATCTGCATATAAACTGAACAGATAGTAAGACACAGTGATAAAAAGAGAATATAAAATCTGAGTAGAAAAAAGTTATCTTTCTAAAATTAAGAATAACCCTTTGGGCTACAATGATAATTCAAATTCCAAAAAGTGTTAATATTGTACTACTAAAGGTCTTACATGACTTAATCTCCTAGTCTCTAATAGAACCTTCAAGATCGGATTCATAAATCTGAGTTGTTTGGAATGCACTATAACCATATAAGAGTTTATAATAGTTCTTAAAAATGCAACAATAATTAATCTATAAAATAACCAAACAAAAGTTTTGCACACACACACAAAAAAAACAAAAACTTCTGAACAATAGGAAAATAAAGATCTTAAAAACAAAGCTTTTTACACATATACATATTTTACTGCAAATATATATTTGAAATGAATATATTTAATGTCATTTCAACTTAGAGAGACGTGAATGTCCCTTGGAACATCATGATTATATTATATTTATCACTCAAATTCTGACCAATTCTCCCTTTAACTTCCTCAACAGTAGATTGTGTGTAAATTCTATGAAGTTAATAAACTAGCTCTTCAAATTGAAACGTAAATGAAAAATGAAGAATTATAATTCTTAATTAGGTAATGTGGTTACCTGAAACGATCCTTTTTTCTCATAGTAACTAACAAACTCCTGCATGATGGATGGTGGTACATTAGGTAGCCGATCATTCAACAACCAAGGCTCCAGGGACTCCAAGTAACATGACCTGGACACTTGCTGGGTGCACGCATCCCACATCTTGCCGTACAAGATGTCACTGATGTTAGCATATAAAACAAAATGAGAATTGTTACTAACCAAATTCTATTTTCTACAAATTTTTATTAATAAATGATTATTATTATTATTATTATTATTATTATGCCTAAGGTAGTAGTTTAGGGAATATGAGGGTAGTATTTTTACAGTTTTTATAGCAAAACTTTTTTTGGCCAACATAAGTAATATTTGTGATATTTTTATAAAAAATTAATTTTTCCTAAGCCCACTTATGCACCACTGTTTAGGAATAAAATTAAATAATAACTTCAGATAAGTTTTTACAGCTATTAATAAACTATTTTTAGTATGTTAAAAAAAAGCAAATAAAGGCAAAGCGCAATGACTTCTGCTACAGGGAAAAATTAGTATATTTTTGAATTTCAATTTTGTTAATTCCCATTTAATGTACCAAGTAGTCAATTTAACAAAAACATTTAGTTTAGTTTTATTTTGAATACATTTTATAAATTTTAAAATGCTAAAGTTAACTTTAAATATTTCTGTTTCTCATTTAACTGTATGGCATTTGTTTTAAAAATATTTTTAAGAGCTGAATATGTTTATATTAAACATTAGTTACTCAGTTGTTTATAAATAAGTGTGAAAAAGTGTGAAAAGTGTAAGAAAAAATCAAGGGAGAAGTGTATTTGTTCCTGTCTAGGTATAGCCTAACTATCCTCTCATGGTGGCTTCCTTCACTATCACTTATTTTACTATCACTTGCTTTAAATTACTGTAAAATGTTTCTACACTGTCTCATTATACATTATAAATAATTTAACAATAAATTTCTTACAATATTTGTAGGACCAAATTTAAAACAAAACTATTTTTTAAGAGTGCATTCAAACACACCTAATCAGGCCATTCCCTTACGGGGTAGGCAAGAAACTATAAATGTAGTTCACAAAACTACAACTTCGTACTTAATCCATCCTCACTTTCTCCACACTTTCCCATCCTTGCATACTCCCTTCGCTTAACAATATCCATACACTGAGTCACACATGCTCGTTATTTTATTATTAAAATTATAGTTTTTCTCTATATCACACATTTGCTTACAACATTTAGCAATGTCCTCTTCTTTTTGATGTTAACCACTTTTCCACCATATATTAGCTTAGTCACTTGATCCACACTCATCTTATCAACATGCCCAAACCAACATGAGACACTTCTTTTCACAATTATTGGATTTCCTTTCAAATTGCACTCTTACAGCACCCATTCATTACTGATTCTATCCATAAGAGTTTTTCCATATATATATTTCTTAGATATCTCATTCCAACCGAATTCACTTGGTTCTTGTGTTTCTCCTAACAAACCCACACTACACATCCATAGAACAATGTTGGTGTTGATGCACTTTTATACTTCGATACATTCTTTGCAAGAGTCCACATACATCTAACTACTCTCCAAGATGCATTCACCTGTCTGTCACTTTCACCATCCATCCTTCTATTTTTACAAAACATTCTAGTCCTGCCCAGATACACAAAGTTATTCACATGTTCTAACAGTAAAGTAAAGTTATAAAGTATTGTAGCATGTATGCTTACAGTACATCCAGTTCAATGCAGTACTCAATGCACACAGGGATGGCTTCATAATAAAGTTCCGTACTTCCATCTCCTGTTACTAAAGTATCATCAATGTAACTAAGAAGAATTTCCAGAACCTTTAAGAAAAAAGAAATTAAATAAAGGTGTATACACTTTAAGATTCCTAACTATACTTTTTGTTATTGTATTGATAGTTATTAATAATTTATACAGAGGGATAAAGATGACAAAGGTAGCTGAGAGAAAATGCAACAACATACATAAATAAAGTTGAGAGCCATAATGGTTCGAGGTGAATAGGACTGGCCCCATTTCTAACTATAAAAAAGTCAAACTATATACATATTTTAAAGTGTAAACAGTACTTATGTATTTATTTTTGAATTACATAATACAAAAATAATTTCATAAATATAGAGGAGTTTGGAGGGAAAAGACTGCAAGGGATACCAAGGAGGAGATGGGTGGAGCAGATTACAGTAAATGTTATGAGTGAGAGGAGAAAGTAGAGGAGGAAGAATGGTGGATGAACAGAGGTAGATGGAGGCATTTTACTAAAATGATCCGGCCAGAGGCTGGAAAGTTTTTGATAATGATGATTATATTATTTGAGTTTGAAAAAAACCCCACTATTAGGTGTTTTCGGTTTTTACTTACTCACACTGCTTGGGTAGAGAAAGTATTGTAATCGTCAAAAAATATCAAACTCAAGGTTTTTGATGGATGTCAACATTTCATGACCCCTTGAACCCAAAAATGTATTTTTTGCAAGGCCGTTTGTCTCTATGGTTGTCTTTCTTTTACTGGGGCTAGAGTTGAAACCATTTTACTGATTGGGCTAAAACTTGGTAGCCTATCTAGTATTTTAATAAGGTTCCTCAGAAGGTTTTTTGGAATTATCCATTCAACCCTAAAATTACCTTAGGGTAAAAAGAGAAAAAATAAATTTTCTCAGAATTGGTTCTAACGATTAGTTACATTTCATATCTATGTATTGTTTAATATAGAAACAAAATGTCAATTATTCTCATTTTCCAATGAAAATTAGAATTGTTCAATTTTGGTTATATCCCCGCAACCGGAACGATTTGAGACACAAAATAACTTAAAATTGCAAAGTTGTAGTGTAATATTAAAAATTTAAAACTTTTATTTGAAATATAATTTTATAATTCAATCTTTTTGCTGAGATATTGGAGATTATATTTTTTAAATTGGGGTCTGAGAAATTGATTAATATGCTCTGTGGTGAACATATGTTACATTTCCCCTCTAGATGTTTCTGTAACAGAGTATATTATTTCATTTATGCTCTCTAGTGGAGTATTTCTGCAACAATGTATAATATTTCATTTTACAAATCTTACAAATTTTTAGTAAATTTTTCTGTCTTAAGATAAAAGGAAGTCTACACGCTGCACTGTACCATTTATTTTACTTTTCATCATTGTTTTGGAGCATAAACGCGCATTGCTCATTGTATGTAAAAAAAACCTGTACCGGACATATTTCTCTCTGCGTCTATATGGAACTACAAATTATTGAGACTCCACTCTGATTGAAGAATTTATTTCTAATTTCTATTTATTTCCTAAAATATGACATCTTCTTAAAAGACTTTCCCTTCAATCTTTGGTTCAACACTTTACATACATTAAATAGTTTTTTTTTTTAATGTGTGTATGTACTCTACAAGCTAGGTACTAATCACATCACTTTCAATTAAGTGATTGAGATTTGTTATGATTCTTATCCCAACATTAGGCTTTATTTGAAGCCACTAACGTGAGTTAACTGAACAGATCCATACACTGACGTGAGTTAACTGAACAGATCCATACCTTTTCACGGGCTGTTTCCTTGCGTTTATGTTTGGGACCCTTAAGGCCAACAACTGCTTTACCCTTTTCCAGGTAAAAAGCCATCCCTAAAGTTAAGGCATCTAAATATTTGTTCTGAAAAGAAAAAACATATATTAAAAAGTAATTAGAATATATGTTGCTTTCTTTAATTTTACTGGCCACAATAATAAATTCTTTAAATATTCAAAGAAAAAAAATAAAAGTAAAAAAATAAAATTGAAAACTTATTGTTTCCAAGACATAAAGCTTTTTGATTACTTTGAAAATGTTCTGTATTAGAATAACACTTCAAATATACGTACAGTAAATTGTTGACATACACTAAGCTCAAAATATTTCAGACATTCATAAATTGAGAGTTGTTACATAATACTAGTTAAATTTACATTTATATTTTTAAATTAAATTCTATTTATGGACTTCTTTGATTAGTATGATTATAGATCGCTTACAGGCTGACATCAGAGAATGTTTGTTTTGATCAGTAATACATTTTGTTAACATAAAAATAGGACCCTCGTTAGGGTAATGGCATTCTCTTTACATAGCTTGAGGCTTTGATAGCAACAAAAAAAATAATCTTAATCTATAAACTATACAAATAGAAAAACAAATTTGAATACCTGCTTAACAAGATAAGCCAAACGTTCATTCCATGCCCGAATGGTCAACACATGAAAAGTTTTAGTCCCTAAAACTAAAAGCTGGTTTCCAAAGCTGACAACAGAATTGTAGCACGCTCTTTCCCCTGCTAATGCCTACAGAAAAATAAAAATATATATCAATATAAATATTTAAATATGAACACAATTAGTATTCTAAGTTTAATTTGATGTATATAGTATAAACCAAACAAACTTGAAAACTTGAATTTTAAAATCTCTGAGACAATGTTGCTGATAACTAATGATGGCTCAAATCCACTTTTTATCGAATCTAAATTATTTTAATTGAGAATCTGAATTAGAATCTTAGAAAATATAACAAGTATAAAAGATTAGCTTGCCCACAAAATAACTTTTTGCGTCAATTCTAATTTTGTTCAACCTAAGTGGTAAATTAATGGTTTGGGGTTTACTATAAACTATGTAGTGCTAAGTTACTAGTAAAAATAATACTATAACTTTTGAAAAATAGCTCAGATTCAATATTTAAAAAATTAGTTAAATCTTCCATTCTTAAATTTTCTTTAATCCTTCAACCTTCTAAGGATTTTAGTGATTCAAAGAGCCCATCTCTACTGATAATTTAAAAAAAAGGGAGAGATGAAAACTCAGGGTTCAATGTTAAATAAAGACAAGTTGAATTGTCGAGAGTTCGACGCATCTTACCATGGCCTTGCTGACATTTCCACCAGTGGAGAGACCCTTGAAATGACTGGTGGTGTACACAAGTCTGGCACCTCCCAGGTCTAACACCTCCAGCTCTTCCTGGGTGCGTACATCTAGTAGATGCAGCTGCTCCAAGGTGTCTAGTGTCGCTAGTGTACGTGCATTCACCCAGTGGACGCTCAGTAACAAGTACGACACAGATACTTTTTGTAGTGGGACAAACCGGATCTTACTCCTAGTGTCCACCGATACCTTCACAAAACCAACATAAGCTTTAAGTTGGTTTCAACTAACGTTAAGGAAAGAACATGGAAATCAATATAGCTTTCCTAGGCACAGTCCGATTTGCATAAGAAAGGATTTATCTGACAACTAGAAAAGTTACTATATCTACTTTCATAAAGCCTCAAAAAATGGAAAAGAGGTTTTCTTTAAAGAGTTTATATGTATATATTATATATTCACAGTCAATATTGTTTTCCGTGTTTGTCCTTTATGATCTTTGTGCCTTTTACATGTTCCTATCTGAGTGTCCTATCATTCTTTACAAATTTTTATTTCCTTCTTTTTGTTTTATGGTTTTCTCTTTTATGAAGTAGAGAGAGTAGTAGCGATCAATTTTCTTCCATTTTCTCTCTGTCCAGTGACAGCAATGTAAAGAGTAAATTGTGTTATTCTTTTCATTGTTAAGGCCATATTGTGTTAATTCCTTTTATATATCTCTATCCATATTTCTTGTACCTTCTTCCATGTATAACAAAATTTAAATCAAAACAAGATTTTCCTTATCAAGCAAAATTTACTCTCAGATATTCATTCGTGGGGTCACATTACCTGCAGCTGTCATTTTTGATACTATGTTAACCCTAGCTCTAAGATAATCTTCACAAATTGGTAAAATGTTGTTTATGTAGATCACACACAAAAAAAAAATCTTCACTAAAAGACAACATTCAATATGATTCTACCTGAAAAAAGTGCAGTGTAGACTCCCTCGCAAAGGCTAGCACAGGGTCGACGACACGGGAACTGTCAGCCATTTGTATAACAACAAACTGCCAGGTTATGAGGGGGAGTGAGGCGGGACTTGCCTGCAGGGCATGTGTGAACATGACTCGCATGCGGGGCCTAATGCTCACCACAATAATCTGATATGGAAAAAGAAAACATGTCAGGTTTATAATACTTCATTGGCCAATGGTATTCTTCTGGGATATTTTGAGCAGAGTATACTTTATAAAATTTCTTTGAAACATACCCTTTTACACTCTCAATCAAGATGAAAACCAATAAAATAAACTTTAACTTGAAATATGCTAAAATTAAATTGAAATATGCTTATAGTTGAGTTCTTTGAATCCTGAAAGATATTTAAGAGGAGGCGGCATCGAAATGGTCGTTCCGTTCAGGTTATCAGCATATGTACTAATTGTGCCAATTAATTAGCGATGAGGAAGGTTAAATTTAGAGGAGGTGTACCTGCATTTGGGGACGTTCATTTAGGAAAAACCACCCTCAGTACATCTGACCGGGATTCGAACCCTGATCTCCCTGTCTTCGGCAATCTATTCTTCCATGAAAGTGATGCCTTAGACCATACGGCCACTGAAGCAAGCTTACAAAATTAAGCAAGAAAATTAATGACAGTGCTAGTCTAGTTTGTGAAAAATAAGATAAACTAAGTGTTTCTAACTTACCTTGGAAAGAGTAGCCATCGCAACAAGGACAACACCACGCAAAGAATGTGTATTTAGTTGATGTAGGAGCAATGGTTCTATGCAGCAAACTTCACCTCGACTGCCAGAAAACAAGCACTTTGAGTCACAGCCTCTAACCCCCAACATTCGTCTGAAGTTTAGCTCAAACACAGAGCCACCACTGTCACTACATAGAGCCAGGTTCGGCAAATCTGTAAACTGAGAACACAAACGTCAAGTAACATTTAGATGGATACAGATTCTAAATCCGATTTAATTTAGAAGTGAATATGATCTTGAGCTTAAGAAATAAATATGGGATAGCATAGATAGCATTAGGGATGAGGAAGGTTAAATTTAGAGGAGGTGTACCTGCATTTGGGGACGGCCATTTAGGAAAAACTACCCTCAGTACATCTGACCGGGATTCGAACCCTGATTTCCTTGTCTTCAGCAATCTATTCTTCCATGAAAGTGACGCCTTAGACAATATACACCATATTTTATCAATGACTTCATGATTTTCAACAGTATTCCATTAATAACCCTGTGTTTTAATAGAGTTAAGTGTTTTGTCTTTAACCCTTTGAGTGCCAACGTCGCTCAGAGCGATGCACGAAATATCTGCTAAAATTGCCAGCGTCGCTCACAGCGATCCCACGTTTTCGAGCTCTTAGTTCACTATTAATTCAACAGATAGGGTAGATTTTATTTCCACTGCATTCTCGTATGTTCAAGCTACTTTTATTTGTCTTTGCGATATATCGAACCGGAAAATTATTTTATAACTTTTTACTTTATTAGTTTTATCTTTGGCCTTGTTTGTAAACATGGGTACTAAGAGGAAAGCTGTGATTAAAGACAACAGAAATACTTGCAATATTAATTTTATTGACAGCTTAACCCAGAATGATCAATTTGTTTGTGATTCTGAAAGCAGTGATTCTGAATTTGTAAATAATGAAACTGAACAAGAATTTTATTTTAGTGAAAGTGAAAGATCGGAACAAGTAGGAGTGACAGCTGTCATTGATAACACGAGTATGAATACTAGTTATTCCTAAAGGGATGAAATAAATCTTGAAGATCAGGATATCCACCCCAACCTCTTCATATTTATGCAGAAATAACAGGTTTTATATACCCTCCCACCAGTCCCCTTCTGATTCCAACCCAATTATTTATTTTAGACTTTGTTTTACTATAACACTGCTAAAGTTGATGGTCACTGAAACAGCTGCTATGCATAACCCAATTTTAGTGTAAAATCTAAAGTTAGTTTTTTTTGCAAATTTTGTCATTTACTCAGTTTTTTATGTTATTTTCAGTGATATATTCTATTTGAAGCTATTTAAATTTTCAATGATTAAAAATTAATGTTAAATAAAACAATAAAAAAATATTTTTTTAATATCTTGGCTAGTGATTTTTTTATTATATTTAAAAATTAAAAAAGTATATGTATAATTATATTATCGGATTGGCAAGCATGTTAGCTAGTTTATGTAAAAATTTGAGTGCAATAAGTTCAAAGACTAATGAGTTAATAAAATTTAAACAAACTCCTGCATTTTTCAGGAAAATAGCTTGGCACTTTTAGCACATTCTTTTGTCATTTCTCTTCGCACTCAAAGGGTTAATGCTAAATATAATGGATTGGTGCTTGGAATTTTTTTTCACTCTATCCAAAAATTATTCTCTCTTAGTGACAAGTATGGGAATAGTATGAAGCAAGGGTGGATTTTTTTTTCTGTGTCAAATTATTAGAAATATCATGTTTTCTAGTACACGCACAACAAGATTCTGAAGTTTCCGACTGTAACAAAACAAACCTTGTCAAAAAAATTCCAAACTGTACAAAATAATATAGGCCCTATTCTTAAGCTCACCAGCATCAAGAGAAAAATGGCTGGTTCTAGGAGGAAGGCTCTGACATCATCATCATCATCATCATCATCACCATCGTTTACATCCTGTAGCTGGGTCAGTTTAGTAAAAATGCCTCCATCTTCCTATATCCTTCCAACATTCTTCATGCTTTGATTGCTTACATTTTTCTCTTCTCGCTTGCACACTTTCAGTATTTGCTCCTTCCATCTTTCTCTTGGTCTCTTTTGCAGTCTTTTCTATACATACTTCATCTCCATCATTCTTTGGTATTGATTCCTTTCCCATCCTCATTACATGAACATAATATCTCAGCCTTGTATCCTCTACTGTCGCATGTACTCTCTGTACCCCCACTCTTGCCCGGAAAGCTTTATTCTTAATCCTGTTTCTCCTCGTGATAGCTAACATGCTCCTCACAAACTTTAGTCTCATAGCTTCCAATTTAGGCCTACTTGTTGCTCTTACATTCAATGTACATGTTTCTATTCCCATGTGACTATGTATTCAAAGTAAGTTTGACAATTTCACAAATTTAAAAATAAAAGTTCTTATATAAAAATAAGTGTGTGCTGTACTGCCTAGTGACAGCATTCTAATCACAAACGTGAACAGCCTTCAGGTCAGCCGAACTATACTTTTACGCTCTGGCATGGTACTGTTCAGCATTATGGCTGGGCCTTTAGAAGATCTAAACATATCTGTGTTAATTGTGTTTATACCACAGAGACATGCAGCAGAGCAGTACCTACCTATAGTTATACTAACCTTTATATGTAGCAAAGCGAGCGGTACCTGTCATACTAACCTTAACATGTAACACAGCAGTACCCGGAGGATGCACATCAGTCAATGTCCTCAGCAGCTTCCCATTTGTAATATCGAACATTAGAATGTGACCCTTAGCAAAGCCCACAAGCAATCTCGAACAGTCATGATTGAAGCTCAAACTAGACACCGAGCCTTGTTCTTGATCACTGGCTCCTAAGCACCAACGCAACACCTGGGCAGCATCAAATACCAACACTAGACCGTGTGAAGTACCGACAGCAATCATCGTGGTGGCTGTCATCGCTGTTGGCAGGCCAGCATTAACTCGCTCCTACAAATAGATTTAAGAATTAAAAATGGTATGTATAAAAAGTTTCTATTTGATGTTTAATTATTAAGATATACTAAATGGACACCATGGCATTTTGGTTTGTTGAGCAACGTTTTCTTTTAAGTAAATATGTGATATCACAATTCAAAGATATTTGACTTTTTGTGTTGTTGGTAGGGAAGCTAATAGGGCCCTTGATCTCACAGGTTGACAAGTTTTATTGCCAGAAAGTTAGCTTTTTATTATAGATAACTCATATTTAAAATGGTTAGTAAGACGCATGGTTTTATATACGTTGACATGATTTTAAAATATTTAATTTAACTTCAAGCTGTGACAAATCAAAAGTTTTATGGGGGATGGTGAGCTCTATTAAATATAAAACATAAGGTAGGTAAGAGTGTATTTATTTTTTACTTCTCGCCTTCATGTCAAACATCATAAATATGGTCGTGTCATGGACAGTATAGGTCTGTCCTTGAACACAAACCTATCAGCTTTGAGAGTTAGTGTAGTAGTCATGTTAAAAATCTAAATTAATATTTAAAAAAGGAGTATCAATTGCTTAGCACTTACATTAGCAGATACCATTTGTGTGGATATCCCTTTAAGGATGACATGGCGGAGAATGGAGCCCAAATGTGTTGTGCCATTGGAACCATGTGTCCAACGATGACTTCGTGTCTGTCTGTGTTCGGAAGAACTGCGACTTCGTGTGTCAATGCTACCGAGAGATAGTGTCTCACTACCTTCAAAAACGCCCTGAAAATATAAGCCTGGTTTAAAAAAAAATATTTTTATAGCTTGATTTGGAATTGAATATTATTTTATTTTTAAAAATGGCTGCAACTATTTTCACTATGTGATTAGGTGGTGAAAATAATAGGCTATACGGATTTATTTTACCAGATGATGAAATTAATACAAGCAATAATTATTATTCTCTCTTAGTGACAAGTATTGGGATAGTATGAAGCAAGGGTTGATTTCTTTTTGTTCGGTGTCAAATTATTAGAAATATAATGTTTTATAGTACACAAACAACAAGATTCTGAAGTTTCCGACTATAACAAAACAAACCTTGTCAAAAAATTCCAAACTGCACAAAATAATATAGGCCCTATTCTTAAACTCACCTAACCAGTTAAAGTCCCATCATATGATGTAGCAATGCACAGAACAAAACATATGTTGTGTCAAAGAAACTTTCATAGAACAGTTAGGCCCTTAGACACCTTATATTATGGCCCAATGGTGGTTTTACGTAGTTATTAATATGCAATATGCATTAAGCATATACAAGCACTACAGTTTTCACTTTTTAAGTATTAAACTTAAATTTTGTAGGCCTAAATGATTAACTTTTGTTTTATATGATCTTTATTTAAAAAACTTTGAGCATCCTCCAACAAAAGTCTGAAGCAGATCAGCACACATCTCTATTGTGCTGCAGATTATCAGATTGCCAAACATCACTACTGCGTAAAAAATCATTTAGCGTGTGATAATATATTTTTTGATTCAAAACATTAATGTTTTCATTAAAAACACAATCCGGTTTAACCTAAAATAAATATAAATCACCAAGCTTTTCCAAACCTTCCATTTATAAATAAAAAGAGAGATGAACTATCTATGGGACCTGTGCTTAAAAATACCAATCAGACGAGTTTCTTGATATTTTTTTAACAATCTAGAAAGTTTTCATCACGTTTGTTTTGCTATAATTAAAAACTTCGTAATCTTGTTGTGTGTATAAGTGCTAGAAAACATTAAATTCCTCATAATTTGACAGATAAATAAATAAAGAATCCTGTCCTCAGATCACACTATAGCCACAAATACCTTAAAACATCGCATCATATCCTCATCCTCTTCAGAACCTCTATTTCTCAACCATACTAGCTCAAAAGGACATTAATTCTCACCTCTCCAATTGGCACCAAAGAATTTGACATTTCATCTTCACTGAGTGACGTTTGATCTTCCAAGTCATTTAAAATGCTTTCCAAAGTAGGCGTGTGTTTTACAGCGGGAATATCATACTCTGCATCATCAAGCTGGATAAAAAATAAAAGATTAGGTAACCTAACCTAACACCTGTCAAAAGAGCTAGGACCAACATATTATCTCTTATGAAAGAAATAGGAAATTTTATGTTATTTCAAATATATAATTAAAACTATGAAAATCTTACATCTTCTATATCAATATTTAATGTTTCTTCTACTAAATTTTCTAGTGAACCGTTTACTCCTACTAACGGCGAGTCTGCCATGTTTGATTTTTAAACAACAGTCAAAACGGAGCAAGGTCTAAGATATACGGGTATGGCTACTCTTTAGTTCCAGTAATCAGACATTGACGACAAAAAACGCTAGTATCTCTCCATGTTAGTACGCGCTCAATTCAAATATTTGCATAAAAGTTTGATGTGCAGGGGAACTGAAATGTATCCACTCTGAAATATGAATGGGCTCTATTCAAGCATTTCTCAAATAAACAGCTTTATTCAAAGGTCTGAATTGTATCCACCTACATTACACTCACAAAATTCCGCGTTATATCCACTCTGAATGGACATTTCTCAAATGAACAACGTTATTAAAAAGTTTGCTTTGTATTCACTAGAATTATCTGCATCATACTCATCAAAATCCTGCATTCTATCCATTTTGATTAGGTTCCATTCATACATTTCTCAAATAAGCCGATTTATTAAAAAGTCAGCTTCGTATCCAATAATCCAATATAATTATCTGCACCATAACCACAAAATTCTGCATTATATCCACTCGGAATGAACTCCATTCACTACTCAAAAATAAAAATCTTCAATGCCTGATCAACATTCACATGCTGTGTAGTGAGGAGTGTTAAAGTGGTGGCACGGAGTCAATTGTAATAAGGTATCATTACAAACATAAAAAATCACGTTAGGGCCTACTTTATAAAACTGGTAATATTTTTTTAACCATTATATACATCTAGAAGCTTTTGTTAACTTGATCATTTATATTTTTACTATTATAAACGTGATAATCTAACAAAATGATAAATAAATATCCCTAATTTAAAGTTGGCTTAGCCAAAACATAGAGTTACAGTCACAAAAATGACCGATTATTTATAATAGGTAAATGTCTAGCCACTGTGCAACTCCTCGATGGAACCACGTGTGAAACTGGGAGATACGGAACCTGCCGCAATCTTCAGGACTTAGGCCACTTCCTAGACTGCAAGAACATCAATTAGGACTAGTTGGGAGGATCAACAGAAGGATGTGTGGCACTTGATAATTTCTTTGCTCACAATATTTAACTGGTAATATCCCCCTCCCCATTTTATTTTCTCTTCGGAACTGCGTATATCTCGGGGAACCATCAAACTACGGCGGCAGGGGGNGGGGGGGGGCTCAAGGCTCCCTGTGGGTACGCTACTTACTGATGTAAATATAAATATGATTAAATCCATGAATTTTAATGTATCGAGGACTCAAAGACATGGGCTGAACAAGTCAAATACAGTTTTAAAACACAATATTATTTTATTTCGATACAAAATTATATTAGAGATGGATCCAAGCGAGTATTTTAGAAATCAGAAACTTAATATAACCTACGAATCCTTAATATTGGAAAACATGGTAGACATAAGAAGTTTAATTTACAAGCTGTGATAAGCCACAAATAACAAGTATAAGAGCTCTAAAACAAAGTTCAACTCAATTTTTTTAAACTATCTATTTTGAATTTCGAATCCGATATTTTTAAAGGCTTTGGCTATTTGACAGTGGTCCTCTTCCAGCAAATGTTTTTAAGCAATCGGATGCCTCTAAAAGCTATTCAAAGGGGTCCTCCCTTAGACCATTTTCTGGAATTTGAATGCCCTTATAAGTTATTTGGAGGGGGTTCTTATCTAGAAAATATTTTTAAATTAGATAGCCTACTGTTTGAAGTGATCCTCCGGTAATTTTTGAAGAGTGGATGCTTCTAGAAGCTATTTGGAGACGTCCTCGCTTTGACAGTTTGTTTGATTGGAGTTCCCCTCTGCTGTTTTAAAAAAATAATTAGATACCTTGAAATTTGTTTTTATTTGTAATTAGAGTTCATTTACGTACGTCTTTCTTTCACACACGAACAAATGACAACTGATTCTCTATTTGTCAAAGTACATAACTTGGGAAAGGGTCGTATTTACCTCCTTCCCCTCACCTATGTATGAATGGTTAAATGAGTGACCTAAAGTGTACAGCAAACAAGCTCTTATTATGCTGGCAACACCCCACGACATGACGCCGTTGTATGCAGTATAGTCATATTAATAATTATTTTTATTAAATACTGTACATAGCTTAGTGTGCAGTTTGCATAGCACTAATAAACACGTAAGTTAAATGAAATGTGTACAATAAACTTAGAATACCTACTTTATATAAATAATAAATCTACCCAAAAGACTTAAAGTAAGAATAATACAGTATTTAAATTAACACTGCTTCAAAACACCAAACATACAGGAATAACAAAAACAAAGAACATATTTTATTCACCTCAAAACAGTGAGCAAGCACCCGTTTCAGTGGCCAAATGGTCTAGGACATCATTCGCGTGTTAGACTAGCCTGCTGATGACGGGGAGGCCGAAGCTCGAATTCCAATCGGGTCTACTGAGGGTGGTTTTTCATAAATGGTTTCCCATTCTCCTTCTACGCAAATGTGAGTAGATTTACTCTAAAATGATTCCTTCCTCATCTCCACCCCATTTGAATAAGAATGATATTTGCGTTGGTCTAGAACCTGAACAGGTACTAGGACACGGTTATAAAAAACAAAGTAAGGACTTTTTATGTATGTAGGCCTACTGTACAAAATGTATTTATTTAACCTTAAAATAAACTTTAAATATTTTATCAATGACTTCATGATTTTCAACACCACTCCATTAATAACCTTATGTTTTAAGAGAGTTAAGTGGTTTTTTAATGCTAAATATATGGATTGGTGCTTGAAATTTTTTTTTTCACACTATACAAAGATTTTTATGCACAAAATATGCGTATATAGCAATACCCGTGTCTGTTTTTGAGAATATATTTCACTGTAAGAGTACATATTATTTTGGGGGGAAAATTTAAACTGTCCATTATAGAGCTGAATTCGGTATTAAGATATGTCCGTTGAGAGAGATTTTTACTGTAATATAATAATATTGAGGCTGTATACAATGAAAACAATCAATTTTAAGAATAGGAATGTGAATTGATATTCGAAAGATATAGCACCAAACACATTAAAAGTGTCCCTAAGATTCTCAGTTGGGAAAATGTAGGGACAAATTTGTTTCAATCAATTATACTACCCCACTCCAGCAAAATTTTTAGGTTCGCCACTAATTATAATGCTATTAGTACCAACCGCTATTCCAACACTAGACCCTATACGTTATTCGTTAGGGGATAAGTGTAAGAAAAGGCGCTGGGCCTAGCTAGCCTCACCCAAATAAAGACGATGGTATTATTATTATTATTATTATTATTATTATTATTATTATTATTATTATTATTATTATTATTATTATTATTATTATTAAAGATCAGCGCTCGGCATCTTCCAAGTCTAAGATTGAAAGTAGGTTTTTTTTTTGTTTTGTTTTACATTCACTTGTTCGTGTTTATAACATAATTGGGCACTCTTTCAAATAATAATACTTAGCACCGCGTCTTACTACCCTTTTGGGTTATACGCTTAATTACTAATTACGCTAATGGGTTAATAATTGGGAAGGTTGAACTTAGAGGAAGTGAAGCCGCGTTTGCTTGGAGGGAGAGTGGAAAACAATTGAGGAAAAAAACACCCCAAGATCACCCGAGTGAGATTTGAACCTCGATATTCCCGTCCCCGGCAGTCTAGCTCAACACGAAACTAGCACGTTAGCTAACTACGCCACCGAGGCGGGTTAAGTTTTTCAAATAATCATGATGTTTGGTTTTGCCACGCCTCACCATCCGTTCGGGCTATATTATTTAAGTTTGTGTGTTAGGGATGGGGTAATTGGTATTTCTGAGAAATTGTACCCGAATTTGTGTGGAGATTCAGTGGGGAACTATTTAAGAAAAAAAAACTCATTGCACCCGATGGGGATTCGAACCCCGATCTCCCCACCAACGACAATCTAGTCTAATACGATAATGACGCGTCAGAAATGTAATCAAGTAAATGGCTATTAAGTAGACTTTTTATCATAGTTTCTTACAACTCATTCAGGTTATACGCATATTTGTACAGGAGTGTAGGTAAGGGTCAACTAACAAAAGGCTCCCTATCGCAAACATTGGTGGAAAGTCACTAATGTCAAAACCCATTAGTGAATAATTATTATGTTCTTAGTAAAACTATATCATCAATAAAAAGTGTTATCAAACAATTCTAATAGTTTTCACCCAATGTTTGCAATAAATAGCCTTCTGCTAGCTGTCACCAACATTCCAAATGTAGATGGACTATATTATTTACACTAATGGGGATTAGCAAAGCTGGATTTAGAAGAAGTTTACCAGCACTTGCGTGAATTGATATTGGAAAACAATTCTTAGGAAAACTATCCTAGGTAAACTCGACCAGGATTCGAACCCCGATCTCCCAGCCATCGGCGGTCTAATATATTGCGAGAGTGATGTCTTAAACCGTTCGACTACCGAAGTTGGTATCACGCAGTTAACTGAAATGTTAATGGTTAGACCAATAATTTATATTACATTGCTTTAAAACCCCTTTTAAAATAAATAACCAATTTTAAAACGTTTACAGTACACAATTGAAGAGAAAGATGACTGGCCTACATAAAATTCACTTAATTCTGACCGAAACATTCTATCCAATCAATAATTGATTAACTTTAGGAACAACGATCCACTAAAAATATTTTCTTCTTGACGCACGCAAAATATAAATTTGAAAAAAAAAAATAAAACCTCAAAAAGTTATGAAAGGTCAAGTTAAATAGCGCAGGCGTAGTTCGCCACAAAACACACCTCGCGTCGTAATTCTTGGAATACGCCTGGTACCTTTTTACCCCTTCCGTTGCGTTGCTATGGCAACTAAACACTCGGGCACGGATTGACGTAAGACACGAATGCTCGGGAAAACAAAGACGGACTAATCGAACGTTCTTTTAAAAATTAGTTTTTTAAATTTTGAATTTGCTAGTGGAAAACTGTTAGGCGCACGCGCCGAATCGGTTGAATCCAGAAGCGGTGGTGTTGTGAGGTAAGTCTAACTAAGCTAATTTTTGCTTTGCGGAATATTACGCTCATGAACACTAGATTTAGCCAATAAGGTGCATGATACATCGCATGTTGTGAGTATAGATTACTGCACGCATCCCTTTAGCGTGTGGCGTGCAGGCCATCCTAATGGTACAAGCTAGCACTTTGAGTTAAGGGGGGTGGGCCTATCATTCATCTTTCCCCTTTTTTTTATATGTATAAAAAACTTTGAAGCATTAGCGAAAAAATCTTCCGACGGTAATTGGTTGGCAGGGACTGGTATGCATGATTACTTAACTCCTCCCTCGACGAGATAAGATCTTTGTTATAAATCCATTTAGCAGGTTACAAACAGGATAGAATATTTCGATTCCACCAGTCAAATATTAGAGATAGAATTGTGAGGTTTTGGTTTTCACTATGGGTGGAAGAATGCAGGTAATTTTTTTATGCATATATGAGTAGGCTATTTTGTTTTCTTGCAGGTATTTTATAACTTATTTTTAGAAGCATGTGCCTCGAATCTAGTCATGGGTACATTTTAATTAAAACACGATTTAGTATTTGGAAAGGAGTTATTTATTTATCCTATTTTTAAATAATAATCTTAAATTTTTTCTCACGAAATCATTCTCTGAATACAATCTGATTTAATGACCTACCTTTTAAAAACGTGCGAATTTTGACACTAATTCCTTTCTAATTTTAATTAATTAATTCTAATTAATTTTCCTATTTTTAGATATAAATGCTGTTTCCCATACTATCAGCAGGACTATTATTTACTTTAGTTTATCATTTTGACAAAATAAATTTAAAACCAAATTTTAATTCAAGAATAAATATTATTAATTTACATTAATTATTTATTATCACCACTCATTAATTAGCAGTGATGTGTTAAAAGCAATATTTTAGTTTGTTTTTATCTGATAAAGTCACTTATTTAAAGAATAGCATTTATTACAGTTTATTTATCTGGAAAGGTTTCAAGTATTTGAATTATAATTTGAATTAGATTGATTATTGAATACTTGCATAATGGTCACGCAGTATAAATGTTAATCTCCTATCGTTTGGTTTGCCGTTGAAGGGGAGGTATTGGATTTGAACCTAAACCAGGAGTACACAAGGTGTTTTTTCCTAAATAGTTTTCTACTCTCCCTCCGCTTAAATTCGAGTACATTTCCTTTAAATTATACCTCCCTCTTCCCTAAGCCACTATTGTTATTAAAATACGTATAGGCCGGATGGATAGTAATACGTGATGGAAAATAAATAAATATATATATGAATACTTTTTCGTTTACTTTATATATATATATATTATATATTATAATATATATTATATATATATACATACATAATATATATTATAATATATATTATATATATATATACATACATATAATATATGTATATATACATATATAATAATAGATAAGTATTCAATAACCTTTTCATTCATTTAATATATATTTATTATATATTTTTTTCGTTTACTTTAAATATATATTTAAAGTAAACGAAAAAGTAATTAAAAGATCCACACATACACACACTGACTCAGTTTTTAAGTTTTTTCCCCACTATAACAATTATTATGAAAAGGTTATTGAATACTTATACATTCAATCAATCTTTGGCAATTTTTATAACCCTTAGAAATAGTTTGCACTTCACAAGTAGATACGAAGATTGTGTAGGGTGATCGTTTCTAACTAGACACTAAAAACAGTCAAAGCCTCAATATTATTAGTTACCAGTATCGTGTCGTAAAGTGTTTCTAAGGTAAGCAGTACTTGTGTTGTGTTCTTACCCATTCACTCCCCATTTGACCAATCATACATCGGATCTGCTCTATACACCTCATATGGGAATGTATTTTCGTTTATAGCCAATGAGTGCTCCACTGATTTTTATTACAGCCACTAGTGTTTCCAGCCTGTGGCTGGGTCAGTTTTTACTCAAACCATATATTTTCAACTTCCGGCTTGTTATGTCTGTCGTGGCTACATATGTCTCTAAATCTAACCTAAGACTAGGACAGGTACAACATCCAGTCCCCGGCCGTTAATTTATCAGTGTGGAAGGGTAAACTCATATTTCACTAATGATAAGTTTTTCGGCCATGCCGGGACTTGAACCCGAGACCCTTAGCTCAGTAGGCAGTCACGCTACCTACTGAGCTAAGGTGTTGGATTGTTCAACTGAACGTTGAGAACCATTAACAGTTCAAACAAACTCTGCTTAGCCTGTCATCAATCAACTACATGATATTGTTAGTTACTCGAGATGGTCTTGGGATCTTATCCCGAGTAAAGCATCATTGAACTAGTAATGTGAATTCTGTGTCTTCACAGGAGGAATGGTACTGTGCATTCGACCAAGGTGAGTAAAACCTGTCTGCGGATAATCTAGACGAGTAATAAGATTCGAAACACGGAAACAAATAAAGTAAAATTTGGCTGCAGATAGTCTAGACAACTAAGTTAATAATATGTGGAGTATGAGGGGAAAATGTCTTTGTTCGGACATGCTAAAAGCGAAACACTGAAAATAAAACAACTAAACATGTTTGCCAGTGCCTCAGTAAAATGCATGAGACGGTAAAAAAGTAAAGCCTGTTTGCGGTTAGACTGAAGGGGTAGAAATACGTGAAACGCGGTGGGGGGGTTAATGTAAAGCGTGTCTGCGGATAATTTAGACATGTCCTTCACTCTTGGTTGATCGTTTGAATACATTTTAAAACTAGTTTTTTGAAAAACAAGTTTGAAAAGATAAAGAAGTAATTAAGTTTTCGCCAAACCTAGCGTACGTCAAAAGCACAGGAGCTAATAAATAAACTTTTAAAATTAATTATGATATATAATCATTTTAAACAACAGTTTTGGAAGAGTTTACGAAATAAAACAGTCACAGAAACCCTCATTTATCGAATGGAATTATCAAGTCGCCTTGATGTCGCACACATACATAGCTGATGGGAGATGCTTGTTTGAGATACTCATTTGCAAAAAACAAAAGCTCATTTTTTAATCCAGAGGCACTAGCTATAGATAATCATTCACCCTTTCAGCAAAATTGTCTGTTTTTGATTTCAAAAACTCAATGTGAATTTTTTCGTTACCCCTGCACCACCAAAATCCATATAATTTGTTCATTTGTACCCACCTTCCCAAAATTAAACCCGCTACTGCGTCTTTGGGTAAATAATTAAAGACAATAAACGTGTTTTGAAAATGTATTTTAAAAAAACATCGGTTTCCAATAATTAGTGTTCCACGTGTTCCAGCAGAACCGCAGGATGGCGGGCAAGAAAGGGGCTATGGTCCAGCTGCAACTGGAAGTCAACACAGAGGATGAGTGGAGAAAAATGCTCACAAGGGAGGGACTCATTGGTAGACCTAGCTTTATATTCATCTATAACGTTTAGCTTGTAACGAATATAGCCTAGCAAATAGTGTGCAACAAGTTGAATACATTATTCTAAGCGATAGAGTTCATAATCATTGTGAATAAGTTGATTTAACTTAAACTTCTTATGCGTTATGTATGAAGTTGATAATATAAATGTTTAAAATGCCTTGTGGTGGTCATACTTGTTCGTTAATTCACTTTGTTTTAGCGTAAATTACAACGAGTGTAAAATATTATTAAATATTACATCTTTTATCCCATTATCAAGAAGTAGGTCCAAGCTAATATCCATGACAATAATAAAATAAAAATTAAATGAAAATTAAATATAATTTAATAGTACAGGCAGACACCACTTAATATTAGATTAATTTTATGTTTCGAAATAATATTTATAGATTAATGGATGGTGTTTTACGATTGAATCCTTAAGTGAAGTGTTGTTATATACCTTAGTAGTATTTTTGAAATAGTTTATCTAGTAGAGTAAAGAGGTTAGGCCAATTTTAGTGAAATAAAAATAATCTATTTAAGTAAGACTTAATCACTACGTTTCATTATAAACCGTTGTATTTTGTCTTATGAATTGTGCACTCCACACTTTACACTCTACAATTTGCACTGTTCACTATTAGCTCTGCACTATGCATGGATAAAAGAAACAGCCTAAACAAAATATTTGTCACCAAGGATATATATTTCAAAAAGTGAGACTGTTTGATTGTCATGTTTCAGTGGTTGATGTTTACTCCGATTGGTGCGGGCCTTGTGTTGGAATGGTTGGAAACCTGAAGAAAATAAAACTGGATATAGGAGGAGATATGCTTATGTTGGCTATGGTGAGCTCAATGAGTAGTTTAAAAACCAATCATACATTATTTTTTTTCTCTCCGTACTGCGCGATTTACTGCCCGTAAGAAATATCCACATATTTACACCGATAGGCAGAGGCGTAACTTGGGTGAGGTAGGTGAGGAAGCATCTGCCCTGGGCGCTAAGTCTATTAGCAACAATATAAGTTTCATTTTTTTTAAACATCATGAATGTATTTTGATTTTATTATTTTGTAATCAGTATTAAAACGAGTTACCAGTTTGAGTATAAATAAAATAATTCAACCAAATTTTAAAGAACAGTTTTCAAAGGGCAAATTTTTTTCCCCCGTGTTCACCCGTGTGTGTATCTGTATCGTCAACATTATTTATCCATACTGGTAACATATCTATTCTTTTATCCTCTACAAAACTTACTAAACAAACAATAACAAATTAGCTAATCTCACACACAACAATGGTCATATGATATTTTATTTACGGTATTGCGCTCACAATATACTAGATTTACAGTGACAGGGAGGTCAAGGCTCGAATCTTGACAGGGTGTAATTGGTGTGACTTATCCCTTGCAATATATTATTGTGATTTTCACATATCTCGCTACGCTAATGTGGATGCGCTTAATATAAATTGCACTCATAATCGTTACCTTATACTAGGTCAAAGTAGAACAACTCATGTGTGTAAACGCATAAACTGAAAATCAACAGTCCTTTATCTTGAAATCAATAATTATATTTCGCTTAGGGTGATTGGCCCTTTTCATTTGGCGTGGAAATATAGAGCCATGGGAACAAACGGTTATCTTCAAGAACTTTTTATTGTTTTCAATTTTCTTTTCGGAAACGGTTTGTTCAAGAAAAGGTGCATGTTGATTAAGTTATACTTTTTATATACACACCTCCTCTATCATTTTAACTGTGATCAAATATCGATAAAATTGACATTTTTCAATAAAAAACTGCCGGCTTCATAACAATAAAAAAATGTAACGATTAATAAACATCGATACATTATCTTAGAAGGGGTGTTGAAAATATTAACATAAAAATTTCACTTGTTCTCGAGAAGACTGATATTTCCAAACGTATGCTTTTTCCGCAAAACCTGTCCGGTAGCTAGCGCCACCTACGGTTTCCGTGATCCATCTGTTCTTGTTGGCGCGGAAGGATACTTTGGTCGGTTGTAACTGCCCTATTTTACTGTCCAGTTTCAGTCCTAAATTTGACTTTTTGGGAAACTTTAAATGTATATTCAAATGGAAGGCTTAGTGCTCAATATTTCTCATAGTCTGCCTAGTATAAATTTTATTTTGTATTTTATTTTTATAAGTACCAACAATTTTTTTTTCAGGCTAGGTCAGATGAAATTAAATGTCTGGAGAGATTTCGCAACAAAAGTGAACCAACTTGGATGTTTATTGCGGTAAGAAAGTTATCATCATACGCGTCTAAGGCTTAAATTTGAACTGCCCAAATGTCACCCATCTATGTCATGATTTTTGGTTTAAAATTAATAATACAACACATAAATAACAGCATACAAGGTGTAAATTATTGTAATTATGTGAATGTCCATATAGAGGAGATCAAAATTAACTTATGGTAGCCGATGATTTTCACACGTCCATCAAAGACTCTGCCTTAAAATATGAGTGAAGAATGACCCTCCTGAGTAAGGGATGATTCCTGGATAGATTGGTGGTAGAGCATTGGTGCGCTAAGCCAAAGGTACCGGGCTCGATGCCCATGTCCAGGTGTCATTTTTCAACTTATTTAAACTACAACATAGATGATCTTTAGTTTTTAAATTTTCTTCTGCTATTTTAATTCTATACGCCTTACTGGCAGGCCGGGCTATCCAAATGTTCACATTAATGGAGTAGGGATGATGAAGGTTTAATTTTGAGGGGGTGCTCCCAAATTGACACTGAAAATAACCCACATCAGTATGTCAGGCCCTGATTCGATCACAAACAAAAAATAAACAAGAATTACGTCTTTGTCCACGTGACCACCTATATGGAGTTTGTTTTTACAAATCAGTTGCACTTTAGATTAGCTTTTCACTTGATTTCGACACCTTAGCTCAGTTGGTAGCTTGCTTGCCTATTGAGCTAAGGGCACCGGGTTTGATTCCGGGCATGGCTAAATATGTATCATTGGTAAAAAAAAAAGTGGGGTTTCTCTTTTACATTAATTAATTAACGGGTGAGAGCTGAATATTGTGTCTATTATAGATTTAAGTTAGTTAATAGGTAGTGTGCTGATATCATATGTCGGTTCAGAAATACACTTTAAATACCTCAAATAAAGAAAAAAGCTTTGCACTGGGTTTTTCTGTTGCTAGAATGGCCACTTGGTGAATCTGATGTTTGGGGCAAACGCCCCACGACTAGCTAAACTCATCATTCAGGAGCTGGAAAATGAGAAGAAAGTCTTAGCTGGAGAGAAGGAAAGAGAATGGGTAAGTAAAACAAACTATAACTAGGGCTGAATTAATAATAATTATAAATGGAATAATTCAAGTTTATTTGGAAACACAAGATTAATTCAGTACAGGACTTAATCTTAGAACATCTCACAAGTTTAAAATCTGGTTAAAATACATAGAGCCCGAAAATTATATTGACCATTCTTATCCCAAATTATCGCCTGGATGCTTTGTGAATCACTAATGATGCTCATTTTGTATGTTTGTAGCTTTGCTTCTTTAATAAAATACAGCTTTTTGTGTTTATATTTCATTGACACTGTGTGTGTTAGTCAGTTAGTAGTTCAAAAGTTGTAAAGATAATTTTTTGTAAAACCTGTACACCACTTATCTAAATTTGTTCAAGGGAACACACATATCAATACGATCAATCACAATAATCATGTTTCCTATTTTGTTGTAATAAAACAAAAATATAGGTTTAAAATAAAGGTGGATGCGTTTGAAATGAGATATCTAAGAAATATATGTGTACAAACTCGTATGGACAGAGTCAGTAATGAATAGGTGCTGAAGGAGTGCGGTTTGAAAGGGAATCCAATAAGTCAGTGTGAAAGAAGCGTCTTACGTTGGTTTGGGCATGTTGAGAGGATGAGAGTGGATCGAGTGACGAGGCAAATATATGAAGGTAGAGTGTGTGGATCAAAAAGAAAGAGTAGACCATGTAAGATGTGATTAAATGTTGTGGACGAATGTGTGAAAAAGAGAAACATTAACAGTTTTAATAATAAAAGAGCATGTGTAACTGGGTGTATGGATGTTGTTGAAGTGAAGATTCAAGTAATACAAATTAGTAGTGGGATTAAGGTGACCTGGTGGTTTAGGGGTAAGGTGTCAGACTTCTGTGCTGGTGGTCTGGGGTTCAATCCTCGGTCCTAGCATAGATTTATCTGATTGCAAAACCCTTCCTTCACCTCTGATAAGATATGTATTAATCACAACTTGTGAATGTGTGGAATGCCAGGTCTCCACCGTGGTTCGGATCCCACGTAAAACTGTAGGTCCTACATTTCATCTCACAATCACCCTAACATTACACATTAGCGTAAGTGCTTATAATCCGAACGGGTAGAAAGACGCGGTGATGATGATAATAATAATAATAATAACAATAATAATAATAGTTGGATCCAGATGGGAGGGAACCTTTAAAAAACACAACCATATTTTTTTGAGGTAACAGTTTATTTATTACTAGTGTTATTTCAAATTGCCTATCAAAAATGACAGATGAAAAATAACATAATTTGAATATTGTTTTAGTAAATTTATAGCTGCTAAAAAGTTATTTCCTATCTAAATTGGAATGTATTTCAAATTACATATTTATATTTCTTTAACTACCTATACCTGTAGATTCCGTTTGATGAGTTGACTGAAGAAGAGAAGATCCGTGAGAAGAAAAAAGAAGAGAAGCGTTTGGCCGAGATGGCTAAAGAACAAACTGAGATAGGTATGATTGTGTTGGTAAAAACATGGCTTGCAGGTTTATAAAGAAGTTAGTTTAAGAATATTCCGATACTTTTGTTTTAGATTTGATTAGCTCGTTTCAGTGGCCGAATGATTTAAGTCGTCACTCTTGTGATAGATTGGCCTGCTGCTTGGGATTTGTATCTCGGTCAAGTCTACTGGGGGATAGTTTTCTCTAAACGGTTTCCCACTCTCCTTCTAGGCAACTGTGGTTAGATTAACTCTAAAATGCTTTCATCCTCATCCCTTCCCCATTACAGTAATTATCATGCATGCGTATAGCCTGAACAGGTAGTAAGACAAGGTGATAAAAAAAACTTGAGTACTTATATTTTGAGGCTAAAGAGAGTTTAAGTATGTGTTTGGATTATTCTCGAATCCTCATAACTAGACATGTAGATAGAGGCGTATTTCTCGTCTTGTCTGATTTTCCGATGGTGGAAAGGTTGGTGTTCGAATTAAGGCTGGGAGAACTTTAGGTTTTATTTTTCCAAACTGTTTCTCATTATTATTTCACAAAAATGCGAGTAAATTTATTCTAAGCTACTCCCTCCTAATTCTTATACCTTTACTGTAAATATGTGGATATCCCGGATGTATATTAAGACGCGAAACACATAAAACAAATTGTCTTCTAGATAAGCCTTTTAAAGGTGATTTTTAAATTTATAATCTTTATAAAATGATTGTAGGCCTATTGAAAGAAAAAATTCAAATTGACTTAAATATACTTATTTCGAAACTTTTTTTATTCATGTCTTACTATCCGTCCAGCTTAGGGGTTGGGCGTGAACATGAGAAGCTACAAACATTTTAAAAAAAAATCATAAAGAAACACTCAAAAGCTTTGCGTGGCTGGTTCTATATTTGATAGGGATAGGTGGTACTTTTATTAAGTACGGCAATGGCACGCTCGAACTCTCAACTTCTCGAATCTCTCCAGTCCTTTTGTATTCGAGAGAATCGAGATTAATAAGATCTCAAAAGTGAATCGTGAATATAATTATGAAGACTTTGACTTCAAATAATTTTTTTTAAATAAATATTCTTAAAAGGAATTATACAAACTTTTGTGGCTGGGATAGTAAAAAAAATCACAAAAAAATTTGACAAAATGGTTTTATTAATTTACTAGAAAAAGTGTTCTCTATGTTGTTTATGTCTTAATAGAACAACATTATCATTGTCAGTGGTACCAAGCTTTAGGAAATTTAAAAAAATTATCAAAGTTTAAATATTTTTGCTTTTAACCTAAATTGTACATTTTTAAGGAATCGAGAATTCAAATTTGGTTTCGAGATTTGAAAGAAATTTTAAGATTTGGATTCGAGAAATATATGTATAGTAGATTGCCGATAATTCAGACTGATTGTTTGGGAATCGATCAAGTCCGAATTATCGATCTGAACGGGTTTCCGTAAATACAGTAGACTACCTATAGGCCACCTAAAATTTTAAAAATAGGCATAGACGGGGTACTTACGAAAACTTATTGTTAAGGTAGAAACATTTTCAGTTTATTTAAACAACGAACTTACACATTTTTGTTGTTGCTAAATATCACAAATTACGAAGGAATTTTATTATAATAAGCCAAAAATCTAACAATAAAACAAGTCTCCAATTTTTTTAAACAAGGGTTGAGGTGCGTTTTTTGGAGTCCATATCTTTTTTTTTTCCTCAGCTGCAGCCCTGGCTGTACGCTTGCAGAAAATTGTGCTATATTTGGAGAGATGCACTCAAGATTACACCATCATCATTCTCATGCCATACATCATAGTGGACGTGAAGTGTGAGGCGTACGACGCGCTGATGGCCATCTTGTTATTTGAGGGGTATTCCGCGATAGCTGAGGTGAAGGCCGACATAGACCCTGAGCTTCTATCACAGGTACAGCCAATCTACAGTAGGAAAGGTGGTGAGAAGAAGGTTCTCTATCGCAAACATTTTCTGAAAGTCACTAATGTCAGCCTATTCGAAAATAATCATTATTTGCTTAGAAATACTACATTATCTATCAAAAGTGTTATAAGACGATTCTAATATAAGGATTCAAGGATTACTGTGTAAATGGCGTTTTCTCAACTAATTGAAAGAACAAAATATATTAATAACACTATTGTTTGTTTTTGTTTTTGCAGTTGTTGCAACAAGCGATATTATAGTAATTGAAATATTTAACTAAAAAGTACTAAATTCACACTTGAACATTTTGTTATAAATAGCCACCAAAATATATTTTTTTATATAACTTGAAGAAAGAGTCATACAAAATTTTAGTTTCAAAATACAACGTTAATCTTTTTGTAAAAAACCGCAACTTAAGATGGTTTGAATGACGTCATCAACCACCCTTGTTTCGACTGGTTCACCATATTAATTTATGAAGAGAACGCAGCATTCTAGGATCTCTTGAAAAGTATTTTTAAGTGAACCACATTCAAATGGTTATTTTCATAAGTTCGTATTTCAATAATGTTAAAAGTTAAAAAAAAATTAAGAACAAATTGTTTGTTTTGAATGTTTTGACTCGCAAAAAGTAACAACAACTCAACTTATGATCTTGCAGATCATATTGTTTGGCGAATGGATACATGACAACATTTTCTAGATATCACCACCTCTCATACAGGAGATAGGGTTCATGCGCACTCGGCTATAATCAACTTTAAACTCCCTTTTAGGACGTTGCCTATCTGTGACGTAGCGGCAAGTCGAAATAGGGTTTACATTGTTAACGTATTTATGATTTATTCAGGGAGTTTTACTTAAATAAAAGTCATCAAAAATAATTATATAGCAATGCAATACTATTTGTTGGCACAATTCAAGAAGTATTCTTGAATATTTCTAAAAATAGTCTTAAATTGTTACATAATCATTTTTTGGGTCTTAAAGTGATATTTTTGAAAACGCACTTTTTGAAAATCGTCCTCAACTTAGGTTATTTGGATTACTCACAAAACTGGCTCTCAGGACTCTTCCTGCTAGGATGTAGATTAAAATAGTCCGTAGAAGCATTTGTCAATCTAGAATATGAAAATATAAATGTATAATTTTGAAATACAAGTCTATGCTGCTCAGACGCAAATAGTAGAGCGAGTGAGAATACTCGTCAGCGGAAGAGGGGTTGTGTTATCAGCCGGTAAACAAGAGGAATCACCGGATGAACTACTCATTATTAACTTACCTCTCCTTATATATTTCAGGGTAAACTGAGTATTACAAACATTGGGACATACATAGATTGGTACAGGCATACATTGGGACAAACACACATTGGGACAGACATAGATTGGGACAAACACACATTGGGACAGACATAGATTGGTACAGGCATACATTGGGACAGATATATATTGGTACAGGCATACATTGAAACAGATACACATTGGTACAGGCATACATTGGGACAAACACACATTGGAACAGACATAGATTGGTACAGGCATACATTGGGACAGATATATATTGGTACAGGCATACATTGGGACAAACATACATTGGGAGACACGAACATTGCACCAGACAGGCATTTAGACGTACAGACAGACATTGGGACAAACATCCATTGGGACAGACCGGTATTGAGACGTACAGATATTGGGACAAATAAACATGCATTGGGACAGGCATACATTGGGACATACATACATACATACATTGGGACAGACAGGCAGTGAGACATAAACTGTAGAATTGTAAAACTCAATTTTTGAGTTTGGGGGCACATAAAAGGTCAGATACATCATAACCTAGAGGATGAAATATTCCCAAAATCACAAGATTTTTTTTATGTGGTTAGGTAAAACCTACCAAAATGTTAATGTTGTCCCACTAAACAATAACATGATGTCAGCTGATGTCTGAGGGCGATCTGGAAGTGTCAGGGGAGATGAAAGAGGAGTTGGCAGCCGGCCCCTGTCTCGTCAAGCTCCTGAAGCGCAGCAAGCCCACTCCAGCGGACGACCCGGAAGATCCTCCTCCCGAGGACGAGGAACAGGAGGCTGAACCTCCCCCGGTGCAGGAGGACGTCCCAGACGCTCTTGTCAGAGTGACGCAGCTGGTATACACGAACGCGTCGCACTCTCAAGAAGACAAGCAGAGGGGCGTCACCAAGCAGGCGTGAGTTTTACGTGGATCGTAATAGGAAACAGCTCATAGATGGGCCAAATTAAAAAAAATAAATATTTATAAGCCATGTTACGTACAAAACAGTTGTAGTGTTTGAGAGATAGTGTCGATCTTAGTAGAGCTAAGATAATTATACTGATACTTTATTTAATTAATGTGTATCACAAACTGGCAGGCCCACGTAATGGTTGTCCTGATAACAGAATGGGATTCAAATAAGTGAAAAGATGACCACCTGGGTAGTTAAAAAGTCCCTAGATACGAGACAAACAAGAATGTTCATTGATAAAACACTGGCGTATAAAACTAAAGGTCTCAGATTTTGATTCCCGTGACTAGATGGTAATTTTTAACTTCAATAAATAGTGAGCCTCTGTTTATGTTGGCTAATTTTTTTATGTGCTCTTATTGGTTCTTTCTATTGCAACCCTACTATAGTTTTACTGTAATTTCATACACCCAAAGGAGAGTAAGGGTACCTTTCTAAGAAGGTGGGGGTTGGGGGCGCTAATGCTCTAGATCTTGGCCATTCGACCTTATCTTACCTCTGCTCTTCTGGCGTTTGGAGGAACTTATTTCTGAGGTAGGGACAACATTAAGGCAAATTCCACTATCCCCAGATGGTAAAATTGACAACCAATGGTGTAAGTAGCATGAATGGCTTAAAAGCCACTCTCCTTGGGGGAGGGGCGTTGGCAAGCAGACTAGGAAGAGAGTAGCACTAGCAGAAGGGTATTCCAGTTATTCCCGAATGTTCAAGAAAGAATGGGAATGAGGCATCTTCAACCTGTCCAGGGGCTTGTACACTATATTACAGGACATGGCCCATATTGAGCGTCCCTCTTCAGGAGGAACTTGGGTGAGACTGACTTATGCTATTGCGCAGAGAAGGCGACACCGGAGCACATGGCCTTAAGGTGGGAACACACTGCCGTCACGTCACGTGAGCTCATGTGACCTCATACAGTAGAGATATGACGTGACGTGCTGTACATGCTCACACTATAGTCACGTCATGTCACTCAACATGCGCTCTCGTTTCGTTTTCAGTAATACGTTTCTTATCTAAAGTTCTTCATTCTTGGACTAACCATGGAGAAAAGTGGATCAAGCAGTTCATCTGAGTTTGAAGAAGAGTTGGAAAATGCTTGTCCAGTATTAGTGGCAAATACAGTGGCTCGTAGGAAAAGGGTGTGGGTGCATCAAGTAAATTTGAAAAGGAAGGAGAAGGGCGAGTTTTAGCATTTGGTTAAGGAACTTAAAGAACACCCAAGTCGATATGAAATGTATTTTAGAGTGACAAAGGAAGAATTTCAGTTCTTACATGATCTTATAAAGGAGCTCGGCTACGCACTTTTTCAATAAGCATTTCCTCCATAATTAACACAGTCTAACAACCAAGAAAACTAAATGACTTGTCCACTGACGACACTTCAACGGACTCACGGCTCACGAAATATGTGCTGCCGCAGATATTGTGAGAGCGCGTGAGGGCGTGACGAGACATGAGGAGACATGACCTCACGTGATGTGTATGTAGTGACGCCAGTGTGAATGCGCACCCCTCTTATCAACAGAAATAAATCTACTCACACTTTGATTGCTTACGTGAGCTCATGTGACCTCACGTGACGTGACGCCAATGTGTCCCCACCTTTAGAGTTTATATTTACAGAAGACGAGAGAACAGAGATATTCAGGCAAATGCCATGCGCAATATACTGAGGGATTCGGACTGGTGGAGTTACCTCAACGAGATAGCAAATAGGATATTGAAGATATATTGACATATTGACGAACCAAAAGAAAGAAGGAGACTAGAACAGTACAGATACATGCGACAAAATGGACAGGAAGAAACAACGAAGGAGGACGTGATGAGTGAGTATGATGAAGAAGGAGAATAACATCAGACTCAGACGAGACATTACCAAACTGATATAGCAAACAAATCCAGTAGTTTAGGTTAAAAGGAACACATCTAGTGCTCTAGCCGAGTGAAGGCAACTCAGGGATATCAGCGGTGGTAATCGCTGATAAACCCAGAGGTGTCTGGAATACCGGATAGAGGGGAAGGAAGCCAAAGAGGAAAATAAAAGAGACGCCGAAGATTGCTCCTAGCTCAAATAGTCCTGCCCGCTTGGAAACAAGCTTGATGCTGGGCTGGAGCCATCAAACACTCCAAGGATGTCGACTGGTCACGGGAGGAAGTGACCATAGAAGAAAAGAAAATGTGACTCCCCACAAGGAAAAGTTTCAGAACTGAAAAGACAGAATACAGCACTAGATATAAGTTAGTTTAAGTAAATCTAGGTCCTAAAGTAGGTATAGTAAAACGAATAACTATATATGGCAAATGTAACTCCAATAGGTAAAGCAAGGACAATTATAATTCACAGTTCAATAAAAGAAAATTAATTGTTTTGCTACATAGTAAACGGATCTATAAACTCCGATAGGGCGCCTCCCCAGGTGGTGGATAGGGGGATGCTCGCTTCCGCTTGATGTCCTAGGGGCTCTGAAAACATGGTCCCAGGCGGCAACTGGAAGATCAAGTGGGGAAGGGTACCGGGCAGTTAAAATACCCGGGGAGGACCAACCGGCACAGGTTGATGCAAACTGATAATTTAGGCAATCATAGGACACTAGTTTAGTAGTAGTTATAGGTTTAAATTCAAAATAGTTTATATGTTAAAATTTTGAAATTAAATATATAGAATGAAAATTATTGTAAAATGAATAGAGCAAAAAGGTCCTGATTTATGTCAGGACAAATATATAAGGAAGTTGAAAAAAAAAGGGCCCCATATGACAGGATGATACGTGAGAATGATTATGGTGGAAGGCAGAGGGGACATACAGCTTAACGTGGGTTCCGAACCACGGTGGGGGCCTAGCATTCCCCAAATTCACAAAGTTTTAAAGCACACACTTTGCCAGAGGTGATAAATCCGTGCCGGGATCGGGGATTTGAACCCCGACCCCCTAACACGGAAGCCTGACACCTTACCCTTAGACCGCTAGGTCCCCTCCTTTTTAAGAAGGTACTTATAAATTAAATGCCCTGTGAATGACCTCATTTGACAGTATTAAAAATCAATATATTTGCTTCCACGTAGTTTTACGCCCCGTCGTGGGAACTTTGGCACTTGTAGTTTTATTGATGTTTAACAGGTGGTAAAGTACCATTCCTATACATTGTAGTGATAGTCTAATTAACGACAACTTACAACTAAAGTCACAGTGACGTACTTAAACTTATAGCGTCAAGAATTATAGATAATTATAAGTTAAACAAGCCGCTATGTCACAAGCTAGGGTACATAGATTTTCAGCCGACCTCCTAAGTTGGGGAGGAGGGAACGTGAGTTATGACCCGCATTTTTTGTAGATTTTATCACAAAAACATATTTTTTGGCCAAAATAAATAGCTTATCTCTCTAGAAAATACGTTTGGTTTAATTTTCGACATATATTATCCTCAAAAGTAACCCGCTTCGGTGACCGCATGGTCTAAGGCGTCACGCTCGTAATAGACTTGACTGCAGATGGCGGGGAGATTGGGTTCGAATCTCGGTCGGGTGTACAAAGAAAGGTTTTTCCAAAATGAGTTTCCACTCTCCCTCCACTCAAATAGTGGGGTACTTCCTATAAATTCAACCTTACTCATCCTTAGCCCATTGGCTTAATTAGTGCAACATAGGCGTACAACCCGAACGGGTAGTAAGACGTGATGAGAAAAAATCTCAACATTGCTTGGATATGTGTCATAGGCATCGCGGAATTTTAGCAGAAAATTAACCAGCCTCATGGTATAATGATCAGTGCACTTGGATACGAACTTAATGTTCCCTAGTTCAATTTCCGGCTAGTACCATGGGTATTTTTTCTGAAAGGGGAATCATCCCAATAGTCACAAAGGTTTAGTTAATTAGGTTTAAGATCACTCCTGGCTTCACACCTTCTTAACGACGTGTAGACAACCTCCATAGATGCACCCTGGGCAACATTCTGTGCCACCAGAGCAGCTAAAAGTCTACATACACAAGCGGCCGAGTTAGGTAATATATCACTTCCGGCCAAAGCTACCATCCGCTAAATTTTTTTCATTAATAAAACAGGTTATTTTATACGAATTTAAAAGGTTTCTGATCAAATTTCAATACGTCCATGACATATTCAACAACTATTGAATCAACTCTATTTTTTAAACTAAACTAAACGTATCTATTGGACGAACATTTTATTTTTTGTACTAAAAACTTAGTTTTTGGTATAGAAACTGCCAACATACTGAACCTGATCCTTCACCCCCTCCCCATTTGAATTCTTGCAATAAGCTTTGAGCCTGAAACACTCACACATACATGGTAATATTTGTCAACAAAGGAGGGTGGGATGTTTGTCAGTTTCCTGCAGCGCTACTCCAAGGCGCCAGAGGTGCCTGCCATGTGGACCGCGTCCACCCCTCGGGCCAAGGCGAGGGCCATCTACCAGTTTTTCCCCAAGTTCTGCGAGCAGTTCGCTCTACCTGAGCCCATACCCCTACCTCCGCACCTCACCCTCATCTTCGACACCGTCAAGAAGACGGACGTGGTGGAGTGCGCTCTCGAGTACAGCGAGGACCTTCTCCACCTGGGCTTCTTCAGCTCGCCTGACCCCGACAAGACAGAGCTCCTGGCGTCGTCCCTGCAAGAGTTCGAGCTCATCAAGAACAAGAAGGGGTTAGTAAACATGATATAAACCAGGGTAAGGGATTATTATACATGATATAAAACATGGTAAGGGGCTAGTAGACATTATATAAACCAGGGTAAGGGGTTAGTAAACATGATATAAGCCAGGGTAAGGAGTTAGTAGACATGATATAAACCAAGGTAAGGGGTTAGTAGACATGATATAAACCAGGGTAAGGGATTATTATACATGATATAAAACATGGTAAGGGGCTAGTAGAGGGTAAGGGATTAGTAAGCATTATATAAACTAGGGTAATGGGTTAGTAGACATGATATAAACCAGGGTAAGGGGTTAGTAAACATGATATAAACCAGGGTAAGGGATTATTATACATTATATAAACCAGGGTAAGGGGTTAGTAGACATGATATAAACCAGGGTAAGGGATTAGTAAACATGATATAAACCAGGGTAAGGGGTTAGTAGACATGATATAAACCAGGGTATGGAGTTAGTAGACATGATATAAACCAGGGTAAGGGATTAGTAAGCATTATATAAACTAGGGTAATGGGTTAGTAGACATGATATAAACCAGGGTAAGGGGTTAGTAGACATGATATAAACCAGGGTAAGGGATTAGTAAGCATTATATAAACTAGGGTAATGGGTTAGTAGACATTATATAAACCAGGGTAAGGGGTTAGTAAACATGATATAAACCATGGTAAGGGGTTAGTAGACATGATATAAACCAGGGTAAGGGATTATTATACATGATATAAAACATGGTAAGGGGCTAGTAGACATTATATAAACTAGGGTAATGGGTTAGTAGACATGATATAAACCAGGGTAAGGGATTAGTAAGCATTATATAAACTAGGGTAATGGGCTAGTAGACATGATGTAAACCAGTGTAAAGTGCTAGTAGACATGATATAAATTAGGATAAGAGGTTAGCAAAGATGATATAAATCAGGGGAAGGGGTAGTATTACCAGTAATACGGAACAATATATCTTATGAGTTTATCTATCAAATACACTATGCCTAAGGTTGAACGTGGGTTTAATGACTTGTCCTCCAATCATCAGAAAGGGTGAAAGCTATCGGTGAGAGTGATAAACTCTTCTGGTTAAATCAGTGGCGTAGCGTGGATTGACAGCAGCTAGGGAAAGGCAAGTATTTCTCCCCCTAATACGCGGACCTTTAGCATTCTCTGAGTCCCTTCCAATTCAGAATCAAAACCCTTGACCCCTAAGCACATGTATTGTACTTAAAGAACATATTGACTTATTAAAGTAAAATTAATTTAAAGCTAGCATACTTAAATTTATTTTAAATATCCTGGTTTTAATTTGGGCAAATTTTTCTATAACAGTACTGAAATCTACATTGAAATCTCTCTCAATTGACAGTATTGCTCAGTATTACTCAGTCTGTCTTGACTCATTGAAGATCTCTGATTGTTTTGATTAATTTAAATTTAGAGAAACTTCTTTCCCAACTGGCAGTTGAAACAGTGATAGTTGAATAGATTCTTAATGTCACAACAAAGTTAGTCAAACTCTCTTGCAGTTTACACTTGTACACCCACCAAAGCAAACCTAAAGCTGTCCAGTTAGCAATCTGATCATCAGGAATGACTTCCTTATACAATACAATGTGGCACCGAAGGCGATTTATTTCGGCAATAATAGTTGCAGCGCTCAACTCTTGTGTATTTAGCACATGTGTGCTGAATTTGTTCATTAACAAAATCATATTTTTTTAGCATCTAACAATATCTAGATTTGCAGGAAAGCAAATTGCTTGTGAATCGTATTCATCTGTTTTGTACGTGTGGTAATTTCTGCCTTAAGCTGATTGATTGCTTCCAGTTGTTCTCTGCGTATTTCTTGTACTATGGTCAAGCCATGATTCCAACTTTGATCACCAGCCCTCGTATTACGTCTTCCTACTCTTTTATCTGTAGGAATGGCGTACGTTTTGCACATCTGCAGCACTTTCTCAGTTGCCTTTGATATTAGACATCACGTTTTTCCTGTCGAAATAGAGCTAATGCTTTCAACTTCAGCACACATTGATCAAGCTTAAGTCCTTCTTGCTGTAGGTAGATCTGACAATCATTCACTTCGGTTAGTACTGGGTACCAAAAATACTAGAGTAAGAAAAAATAATAGATCATGATGCAAACTAACAGACTTCCTGCATCATCTTTGCTTTGAGAGATTTCTTATGGCCCATTGATCAACACTTCCAAAGTGTCTATTATTTCTTTGGTATACTCAGCAAGTATGCCTACAGCTTCATGCTTTGAACCCCATCTGGTGTCACATGATCACTTTAAGTGAATTTACACATGCTCCTTAAGAATATCCCTCCTATGGGTGGTGCTTGAAAAGAATGTGTACGTACACCTTTTCCACAGCGCCAAAGAAATCACAGACTTTGTCCCAACACCAAATGCATGCACACCAGCAAGGTTGAGCAAATGGTTGTTACATTTTGTTACACTAAATTTTGCGCCCCTAAGAATTTTGCGCCCGGGGCAACAGCCCTTCCCCCCACCCCACCCCCACGCTACACCACAGAGTTAAATCATTTAGTGGCCTGTTAACAGCAACAACTTACGGCTCCAGTGAGCTTCATTACGGTTCAAGTGAGCTGAATTGTGGTTCAAGGGCGATGCATTCTGATTCAAGTGAGCTGCACTACGCTTAGAGTAGCCTGAATCGTGAATAAAGTGAGCTGTTATATGGATCGGATGCGTCGCCTCATTGCTAAAGGGAATTTTATCGTGGCTCAAGTGAGTCACCTAATGGCTCAATATAGCTTAAATGTGCTGCAGCGCATCTCAAGGCAGGTTCTAATGAGCCAGTTCATATGCTCTCGCCCGAAAGAGACCAAAGTGAACCTGGTTCAAGTTGATAGTAGTCACCATACTGAAAATAAAGAGGACCAATATAATCTTCTTCTGTTTTCTTTTTGCAGGGGAGAAGCGTTGGTAATGGTCATAAGCAAAACACGCAATGAGCCTCTCTTGTCCCTGAGCCAGTTCGCCCCGATATACATCAGCCCCAACATAGAAGACGGAGACAGAATGCGACGACTGTTTTTCCCAACTCACGAAGAAGATGAAGACGACAGTACAGGGAAAGACGGGGGTATAAATGAGAGTGATGCTTCTAGCAACGGGGTTAAACAGAACCAAGATCAACCGGAAGACGGGAAAGCTTTGTCAGGCGCAAGTCCTCCCACCAGCACCGACGATCAAGTTGAAACATAGACATGCAGACAGTGTGCTCTACTATTAAATACAGACTTGATAGCGACTTAATTCAGGGGTTTATGAAATTAAAAGGAGCTAGATATGTATTTTCTTATGGGGTAATGGGAAATTACCGTGTGAGAAAGACCAAATCTGTGAAAACAATTAGATCAGCCTTCCAGGATAGAAGTCAAACATACTTTCGTTCGTAAAAAAGAAACCCTTATACAGTCCCATTAATATAGGAAGGGCCTTTATCTGGAAGATAGTACGATGCCTCAGCTCAGTCGATAACGTGTCTGCCTACTAAGTTATGGGTCTTGGTTTCAATTCCCATAATTATAAAAAAAATTATAATTGGTGAAATATGTGTTTCGCACTTTCGCTGTGATAAATTAATGGCCGGGGGCTGGGTGTTGTGTTTGTGCTAGGTTTGAGGTATATAGGAGGAAGATGTTGGAAACCACACATTATCGCCTGGTATGAGTTGCTCAAGAAATCTTGAGAAACGTTATTATATTCCAACAAAGAGTTTCTGTGTTCTGTCACAAATCAACAAACATAGACATGTTTTTCAAAGCATAACCTCTTCAAAAATTCCATGACTTCAGTCAGAAATCGAGCTATAGCGACCAAGCGGCTACCGTCAGTTGTCGAAGATGATACATAGTGCTGAATTCCATGGATAGAGGGTGTCATATGGTCAGCATTACGAAACTTTCAGCCATTAATCTCAGTTTTTCTTTAGACCGGAGCACGCTAATTTTCAATTCAAGTAGCTCCTCAATTGTCCTCACGATGCTGAGTTGACCCCGTTCCAAATCCACTGCTTCACAGAAAATCTGGAAACGCCAGGGATCGAACCCGGGACCTCTGTATCTGTATCTAGGAACTCTAACCACTAGACCACAAAGGCATATGATAGACAAAATCATCCGACAACAAGAAAATGGACTAGATCTACTTTATGGTATTCATACGTCAAATCATGTGATCTGCAACGGTCACTTTTGAAAGATATTATAAATAACTATAAAATAACAATAATAATATAGATAGTAAAATGTAATAAATGTTGGCTTCAGAAAGTTTGTATTTTATTAAAGGCCCTTCCTGTGAACTTTGGTCAAAATATGAGGTTTGCTTGAAACTCTACAATAGGCCTACAAGAGGTTTGACGAGGCACACTCGCCTTAAACTCTCTGCCGCATATTTAAATCCTCCTTTGAGGTATTTTATTTGTTCGCGCTTGAATATTATTTATTATCTATGTGGTAATTTAGTTTTTGTAATATCATTGTTGTTGCTGGCAGATGTTTTCTAAATATTAGAGCTAACCTATAGCCCTACCAAACAGTTCACAAATGTGACAAAATTATAAAGTTGAATGGATTAATTTCAAATTCATAATCACTTCAATAAATTTTCTAGTACAAATGTCCCAACTTTTTATTTTATGAATTGAGTTTCAAAATTATTTCACAAGTAAGTTAAATCAAATTGGTAGCTTATAGATATTTTTAATTAAATTATTTTAATAATATATTATATTAAATTAATTTTATATATCATTGGATGCATTTTCCAATTGGGGATTAAACAAAGAAACATGCGCCCTTCATTTGCCCTAAAGGAACTTACTGGTAATCTACTATAATTTATACTGCTATTAGTAAAATCCTAATTGTTTGCCGTTTATTTTAAGTTTGGACCTACTTGTAACTTAGCATAATTTCTACGTTCATTCAAAGCTAAGAGAGTATGCTACTAATTCACTAACTAATTTTTCTGTTCTGCATTAATCTAATACTTAGCAACAGGGCAAGAAGTGTTTATGAACCAACATTCACTTTAAGAAGGAAATTACAAACTTGGTGTAGAGACTAGATCGAATGGTGCAAAACTCTAGTAGATCTTAGTATGTTTAGCGTTTACACATACATAACTTTAAAAAAAAAGTAGCAAATCGAAAATATAGGACACCAGGCACTATTTGTCCGAAATGTTTTCAGTAGTCCAAAATGGCGGCCAGGAGAGGTGCACAAGTCCAGTTTCAACAAGAGGTCAACACGGACGAAGAGTGGGAAAATCTACTCACCAAGAAGGGGGTTGTGGGTAACACTCATAAAACACTGACACAATCTAATACTATAGTGACAGTGCTCCATTTGACAACAGTGAAATTATAATCAGTATAATAGTTTTTATTTAAAAATCACTATTTTTCATTTGTGCTTTATTTTTTAATATATAGTAAAAATTCACTGTTTTGAGTATAATTCAGAAATCCACACAAAACCTTAGCTCAGTCAGTGGCGTGTCTGTCTATTGAACTCAGGGTTCCGGGTTCGATTCCCGGTGTGGTCGAAAAATGTATCATTGATGAAATGTTGGCTTACCTTTTCACAGTGATGAATTAACGGTCGGGGACTGGATGTTGTGCCTGTCTTAAAAGCCGGTGCACACAGAACGCTAAACTAAACCAAGCTTAGCTAACATATTCTGAAAATTAAAAAATGACACCTGGACACGGGAATAAAACCCTTTGGCTTAGTACGCCAATGCTCTAACCACTGAGCTATCCAGGATTCGTCCCGTGCCCAGGGTCATTCTTCACTCATATTTTAAGGCAGAGTCTATGATGGACTAAGCTAAACTAAGCTATGCCTTGCTACGTCCGATTGCTGGTCGGGCAATTTTACCACCCATCTTGAGCCATCTTACGTTGCGCATGCGCATAACTCAGCTTGGGTTCCGTGTTGAACAGACGCAGTCCTGGTTTGGTGAAAATAACTAAAGAAGTGTTGAGGTTTTGTTTTCAGTTTGTTTCACGTGTATTTAAGTATTATTATATTTGGGTTTTATAATAATAAAGGTTTTTATATTAAAATGGAAGCCATAATTGAGCAAGTCAAACCTCCACCTCCTGAATGTTCTTCTTCTTCCAAAACAACTGTCAACAGCAGCATCTTTTCTTCCTCATTACTATAACCTGAACTCAAACAAGACATTTTGGAGAACGCCATCATAACTAAACTTCACTGGAGCAGACCAGAAAGAAACGACACTGAATTCGGGAGGGGAAAGAGGGACTATTTCTTAGCTTAGCTTAGCTGTGCTATGAGTGTGAAACCAAACTGACAAGTCTTAGCATAGCACAGCATAGCACAGCTAAGCTAAGCTAAGAAATAGTCCCTCTTTCCCCTCCCGAATTCAGTGTCGTTTCTTTCTGGTCTGCTCCAGTGAAGTTTAGTTATGATGGCGTTCTCCAAAATGTCTTGTTTGAGTTCAGGTTATAGTAATGAGGAAGAAAAGATGCTGCTGTTGACAGTTGTTTTGGAAGAAGAAGAACATTCAGGAGGTGGAGGTTTGACTTGCTCAATTATGGCTTCCATTTTAATATAAAAACCTTTATTATTATAAAACCCAAATATAATAATACTTAAATACACGTGAAACAAACTGAAAACAAAACCTCAACACTTCTTTAGTTATTTTCACCAAACCAGGACTGCGTCTGTTCAACACGGAACCCAAGCTGAGTTATGCGCATGCGCAACGTAAGATGGCTCAAGATGGGTGGTAAAATTGCCCGACCAGCAATCGGACGTAGCAAGGCATAGCTTAGTTTAGCTTAGTCCATCATAGACTCTGCCTTAAAATATGAGTGAAGAATGACCCTGGGCACGGGACGAATCCTGGATAGCTCAGTGGTTAGAGCATTGGCGTACTAAGCCAGAGGTTTTTATTCCCGTGTCCAGGTGTCATTTTTNACCGGCCTTAAGTCTTGAGTTAGATTATAAGGCATATGAAGTGGAAAATATATGGCTTGAATAGAAAATACCCAGACCATAGGCTGGAATCTGTAATGGACGTAAAATACCGAGATCCACAACACGATGTGAAGTTTGGTTCGATCTATACTACCCACCAAGCCAGGTGCTATCTGGAGGGTGAGACGGGCTCTCAAACCATTTAACCTAAAGAAGTAAGATATGAAAGCAAATTACCAGATTTAATAAGTTAACACCGTTAAAAAATACTACTACTAGAACACCGGTAGATAGATATCCCGGTGGATCGGTTTGATTTGGGCTGCCGTAATGCAGGGATCACGATCAACTTAACGTTAACTTAAAGTTAATTTAACGTAACTTAATGCAAAGGATCTCCTCGTGTGTTTAAATGGAAGCGATCACGATGTAGTTAACTTAACGTTGACTTGCAGTTAACTTAAGAGATGTCCTGGGAGGTCTTTTACTTTAAGTGAACGTTACTTGAAGGGTATCACGTGATCTAGCCAGCCAATCATTATGCGAGTGACCAGTACAATTTAGTAATTCATTTGTTGGTATTATAACCAATGTTTACTCTTTAGAGTAAGTTCTAGTGATCAGACATTGAAATAAAATAATTTAACTAAAAAGGAAAGCTAAATTTATCAAAAAAGTTTTGTAATAAATATTTATTACATCGATTGAAAACTGTAAACATTCACAGATCATCACTGTACAATTAGTACAAATCACAGATCATACTTGAGAATTAAGATGTTTGGCTCGACTTGTTACGTTAATTTACGTGAATCGTGATCACACATACGTTAAGTTAACTTTAAGTGAACGTTACGTTAAGTTGATCGTGATCCCGGCATCACAACTTTAAACTAAATAGATGTATCCATTTTTTTTATTAAACTTTAATCTAAAGTTCCAGTGAGTAAATCTGAGGGTGCCCAGAATACGTAATTTGTGAATAGATACACTGGCATTAAATGTAAAACCATCAGGTTTTTTTGTTTCCTGGTACTGTTTATAAAATGTTCTTACGTAAGCAAAACGTAAACATATTTGTCTAGCGAATAGTGACGGTTAATACCTTTACAATCTACTTAAGAAGCGGGTGAAGGACCATTTTACTAATTTAAATATTTCAATAATAAACTCCCAGCTGCTCTCTAACAATTTATAAGCATGTTTTCTCATGTCAATAGAAAATAGAAGCTGATGTTTTAGGTGGACCGATTGGCGACGTAATCCTCGATAATGAAACTGAACAAAAATGGCCTTGAAATTCAATTTACTACTGATAAAAATATAGATATTACACCTCAACACTTCTGCTTACACTTAAACATAGCTTCAGGGGTATTTATGGATGTACCGTCATATTAATAGTCTTGGAACACTTGGAAACTGCCAGTCCACCCCTGCGCACAGTTACTAATGTGTATAAATGATCTCTTTGTCTGTTTTAATACAATAACCTTTACAAATAGAGGGTTGCAAACCTACGATATCCCATTGGGTCTGACAAGACATCTTAAAAAGTATAGAACAAGATGTATAGAATCATAGGAGATATATGACATTTTGTGTGTGTGAAGGAAATGGTCACCCTTTCTCGTCAACAAATGATTGCAAATAAAAACAAATAAATTATAAGAAATGTTGCAATATTTATTAGGAAGAAGTGGATTATCTTGGTACTAAATGAACAAGAGGCTCATGGTAGTGTCGTGGAGTTGTTTCAGAGTAAGCCAAACTTGTTTTTTTATTTATAATATAAGGAACTTACTTGGATGGAACAGCTCATTAGATTAATTGGTACAACTTATTATTATTTATTATTATTAGCACTGCGTCTTACTACCCGTTTGAGTTATACGCACTTACGCTAATGTGTAATGGTAGGGTGATTGTGAGATGAAATGTAGGACCTACAGTTTAACGTGGGATCCGAACCATGGTGGAGGCCTGGCATTCCACACATTCACAAGTTTTGATTGATACACATCTTGTCAGAGGTGAAGGAAGGGTTTGGCAATCAGATAATTCTGTGCCAGGACCGAGGATTGAACCCCGGACCCCCAGCACAGAGGTCCGACACCTTACCCCTAGACCACCAGGTCACCTTGGTACAACTTCTTTGGTACAACTTCTTTGGTCAATTAAGCAATATAAATTAAGGAACGTTATTTTAATTCAAACTTTTCAAAACTTAAAAAAAAAAATCCTTTTTGGTTACACTTCTTTCATAACAATCAATTAGCATAACCTGGATGACACATCTGTTAATTTCCATTAAATCTTAAACTAATCTTGTCTCGATAGTTAACACAAGCAAATTTTAGAAACAATTTGACTCGAATAACAAGTCTTTAACATTTAATCCTTTACACTTATTTACTAATTTTGTGAAATATTTTACTTGTTACGTCTTACCTTTCATTTTAATATGTTTCATGTTGATTTTATACTGCTAATTGTTTTTTAAATGTGTAAGCTTCACGAATAATAACCTAGTCAACTAATTTAACCTCTCTATCATTCATCTTTATATTGTCACTGTTTAACCTATAATCTTTATCTCAAGTGTTCAATTTTTTTTAGAATCTTTAAGTTATAATATTAATAACTCTAATTTAGTCAATTCGCTAATTGACACTTTTCTTTGCTTAAAAGCTAATCCTTTAATCTGCTACCACTTAAATAGTATTTTGCACAGATTTATATTTTTCCCTTGTTTTATGCTAATAAATTTCAGATCTTTACTACTTAACAATCTCAATGATGATTTTTTAGAAATATTATTGTACTTGTTGTATTTGATTTAATTTCTTGATATATTAGTTTCTCTTTGAATAAATTATCTTCATGTTATGTTTCTTAATTTAGATTGTTTAATTGACCAAATAAGTTGTACCAATTAATCTAATTGGCTGTTCCATCCAAGTACGTTCCTTATATTATAAATTCATATTTCTCCTTACTACAATTAAAATGATTATAAATAAAAAAAGAGTAGCTTACCGGTGATATAGTCTCCCATACTTGGTCCCCATTTAATCAACTAAACATATTTATTTATTTATCTATACTCTACAAATTTCAGCTCATGGCCGGTTTTTCTATTTGAGAGTTACTTATGCTATTGTTATCCTAAATATTATAAGAGATTGAATGGTATAAATATTGAGACTTAATATTTAAACTTAATTGTTAATAAACCTACTATTATGATTATAGTTTTGTATAGACATGGGATGCTCCATTTTATAAATTTTGGTTGCCCAGCAAATGATTCTTCCATCATTTTCTGAAAGTATTAACAGATCTTAAACCTTTAAAATCTGATGGTATAGCATACCAAACCCTAGCCATCTTGAAGGTAAATGATTTTTCAAAGTTTTTAGTTCGATGTTTGGGTACACGTAGAAAAACTCTATTTCGTGTTTTATATTTATGTATGGAAGATATTTTGGTCACTTTTGAGTAGAGATAAGACGGGCATTTCGATTCTATAATTTTATAAAGTCGTGAACTAAAACTCAAAATACGTCGGTTTTCCATATTGAGCCACTTTAATTTTTTTAGATGATTGCTAACATGATTATATTTTTTTATGTTAAAAATAAATCTTAGACAGGAGTTTTAGATTTTATGTTTTAAATTTTTATCTGTGCCAAGAAGAAGTTCTGAGTAGTAGTCAAGGTTTGATAGGACCAATGTTTCACATATGTTTGATTTTACGTCATTTGGTAGAATGCGCTTGAATTTATATAGATGCTTAAAACAATAATATGATTTATGTACACAACATGAGACATGTTTTTCTTAGGATAAATTGTCATCAATTACTACTCCTAAGTTATTATAATGCTCTACCATGGGTAACAACACACTATCAATCTGTACGTTTGGATCGACACACATTCTTTTAAGCAGAGTAGCACTACCTATCAACATGTAAGCACATTTTCTAACATTAAACTTCAGGCAGTTTACGTTGCACCAGACCGATAAAATGTTTAGATCTTCATTTATACCTTTCACTACTCCATAAATATCTTCCGGTGCAAATGAAACGTAAAGTTGAGTGTCATCCGCATACTGATGAGGAGAGAGAGATTTAAAACATTTAGGCATTGGGGTTAGGTATAGTTAAAATATAAGAGCACCTAGTATACCGCCTAGTGGAACTCGAGCAGTTACTGGTTTCAGGGATGAAGAGACCGGTCCTCTATTACCATCTAATACTACCTTTTGCTTCCGTTTAAGTAAATAGTTGCGGATCCATAGTATAGCACTGTCTGACAACATGTATTGTTGTCGTAACTTAGCCTAAAATCATGATTTACGGTATCAAATGCCTTTGAAAAGTCTAAAAATATCAGAATACTTAGTTGTGAACTGTCCATGGCTTTGTAAAGGTCATTTGTTACACTCTTAAGAGCAGTTGTAGTGCTATGATTTTTTCTAAAACCTTATTGCTTTGTGAATAAGAAGTTGCTATTTTCTAAGTATTCAGTCATCTGCTTATGTACCACTTTTTCAGTAATTTTTGACATTTCAGGGAGGATACTAATGGGTCTAAGGTGGGCATACGTTAATGGATTATTTATTTTGGGGGCAATGCATTACCTTGGCTAGTTTCCATAGGTGTGAATATGTCGAGGTGCTTAAAGAAAAAGTTACTATGTTAGTTATCGCAGGTAGGTAATATGGCAAGTATAACTTTATCATTTTTAAGTTAATATTGTCTAATCAAATGGCTGAAGTCTTAATGGAACTTACTATTTAGTATATTTCATTTGAGGTAGCTGGGTAGAATGAGAAAAGAGAACTCATATTATTACTACAGTTATCACTATAATAATTATTGTCACCACCACTGATACGTTTATTCATATTTCTGTTATTATGACTATTGCCATTACATACCGACAGAAAGTAATCATTTATATCATCAGGTTTTTGAAGGTTTTCGGAAATGCACTCTTCATTGCTAAGAATCACATTGAACTTTATTAGATCATTCCAAAGTTGCTTAGAATTATTAGAATTTGCTTCTACTAGGTTAGTGAAATAACTCATCTTACTTTTCCTTATCAAGTATTTTACTTGATTCCGGCAGTATTTATAATTTTCATAATAAACTTCAAGCCTTGATTCCAAAAACCTCATTTTTAATGTATTACCATTAGCCATGATATGTTTTATTTCAAAAGTTAGCCAGAGTAAATTATTTTTGTTTTTATTTTGAATATTCTTTAAAGGTGTATGTTTGTCAAAAATATTAATAATTACGCTGTTTAAAATCTCTAACTTACCATCAATAGTTTTGGCCCTCGTAACTTCATCCCATGAAACTAACTTTAAATCAGATACAAAACGTTCCGGAATAAAGTGTTTGGAGTCCCTAATGGTTTTTCTAGTTTTGATAGAAATTGGAGCAATTATATCATACAAACAATACGCAATATTGTGGTCAGTGAACCCTAAAAGATCATATTGGCCGACGTAAGAAACTTTATTTGAGTTTTTTTTATTATTATCAAGTATATCAGTGTTTGCGTATTTAATGTAATGCTTGTGGGTTGATTGATTATCTGTTTTAAACCGTACGTATCTAGTATAGGATCTATGTAACAAAAATGTTGTGGAACAATTTTTTTTGTAACTTATTACAATTGATGTTTTATAGCATTATTATACATTGACAAAACCGACTCAAAACTGTCTAACAAATTAAAACATATTTTATCTAGTCTGCATCATGGCGTCTGAGGAAGATATTCTCCTTGCGGCAGTGGTTTATGTAGGGTTGAGCTAAAAAGGATCTAAAGATGGTTTTGGGTTCGACCATCTCTACTCGCGAGAGCTAAATGTTGTGCGAATGACCTTTTGACTGATCTTAAATATTATGACTATGACATATTGGCTGGGGAACTCAGAACTGATGGCAGTTTTGGGAACTTTGTTCGGATGACAAGCCAGGACTTTGAGTAACTAATAAAATCGATTGGTAATAGAATATTAAAAAGACACCTCTTTTAGGGATGTTATGTCAGTGAAATAAAGACTGGCGGTAACAATAAGATTTTTAGCTACTGGTGACTCCTACCATAGTTTGAGCTAACTGTTTAAAATGGCTAACTAAATATAATAAATATTGTACCAGAATTATATGAAGTTCTGATTGACTTACTGTAGAGCATACTGCAAGAACGATGGAGGAGGAAAAATTGAGAGGCTAGCTCCAGCTACGGGGCGGGAGGAATAGTTTAGCCAAATTTTTACATGATGTGAAAATAGTCCAGTAACAGGTGCAACATATTAGAAAACAAAAGTTACATATTTTTCTTTGATATTCATTGACACTGAATAGGAAATGTACAACTTGTTATAAAACACGAAAAGTTTTATAAAACATCAATGTTTTATAATTTTTTCATTTGATTTTTTTAACAAGTTGTAAAACAGTGTTATGAATCAAAAAGTTTTAAAACTTGTTACATGGTTTAAACGGAGTTTTACACACATCACGTGGGGATATTGTAACGTAATTGATTTGGACTGCTCTCATATATTTAAAAAGTCATGGAATAAGGTATTTTTCTTTAAAGTATCGTATGTAGATTATCCTTTTAACACTTCATCCATGGAGAATCACGCGTTTTCGCAGAATAGTATAAAGGGATTGCACCATTATTATTGTTAAAATTTAACTCCGCAGTATTTACCAAACAAGCAAGAGAAACCAGCTCCCTATATACAATAGGAAGCTAGCCTTCAATGCACCTGTCACAGAGACGTACCTGATTGGTTAGTCTTGACACTGTCACGAGAGGTCCAAGGGGCAAGGGGCACGTCCACATATAAGCTATATGTGCGTATGAAAATACACAGAAAGTGCCGGTGAAATAGCTAGACTAGACGTAAATATAGAAAATGTGTGTCAACGATAAAGTGAGAAGTAACACAACAGACAATACATAGTTTAATTTCAAACAAAGTGTAAAGGAAGAAATAATTATTTAAATAAAGTGTGTACAACATCAACAGTTGTATTTATTACACAAATAAATTCCATATCACAATAATTGGCGCTCGATCACGGAGCTATAAAAAACAAATTATATCACAAAATTATTCAATAACACTATAATATATTTATATGTTCTTTTTTTTCGTATGGCATATATGACCGGGGGGTACATCCAGGTTTGGTCACCTTATGTGTAGACAATTAGCCTCTGGTGCTACAGAGCACTGCCCAGGTTACAACACAGGAGGTTGTCTACACATCGTACCCTCAATGAGATGATGGGATGGTAGTGATTATGAAGTAGTGAAACCGGTGGGAATCTTAACCTAAATTAAGTTTAATTAACCAAACCCTGGTGACCGTTATTATTATTCTCCTTAAGGGAAAAATAAACAAGGTACCAGCCGTGAATCAAACCCGGTACCCCTATACTCGTATCCAGGTATACTGACCGCTCCATAAAGGGGCCGGCTATATGGTCGTTGATACCTGACGAATGACTGATCTACTGACTCAGAGGAGTAAATGACATGAGTAAATAACAGAATAGTAAGTAACTACCCTGGTAATACTCCAAGACACGACACTATTTGATGATCTGTTAGGTAATTCCTTGCTCAATTAATTGGTTTTTTTTAATCGCTGTTTCAGTTGTTGATGTATATTCTGAATGGGCTGGACCATGTTGTGCCATGGAGAGCATATTGAAAAAAATCAAACTCGAAATTGGAGATTTCGTTACGCTTGCTATTGTAAGTGGCATAGTTCAAGAATATTGTATTATTATTATTACTATTATTTTAATAAGATAAACTGGCCTCCACCGTGGTTTGGATTCCACGTTAAACTATAGGTCCTCCATTTCATCTCACAATCACCCTACCATTACACACTAGCGTAAGTGCGTATAGCTCAAACGGGTAGTAAGACGTGGTGCTAATAATAATAATAATAATAATAAGAAGAAGAAAACAAACCAATTAGATGGCCTCCTCTGTTTATTTTAAGTTTCTAATATTCTTTGTCCTGTTAGTATTGATTAAAGTACTTAAACATTAATAATTTTAATTTATAAATGCTATGCGAACAACAGTAAGTAAGAGTAAGGTTAATGAATTCAAATATTTATGAATGATTTTAACTAGTAATAACGATATTAGAGTGGAAATGCGTACTATTACTCGGTCAATAAGTTGTTAACATCTCGCCTGCTGTTTAAGAATGTAGAACTCAGAATTTACAAAACAATAGTTTTACCGTTTGTTCTTTATGATTGTGAAGCGTATTTTCTTACCTTACGTGACGAGAAGAAATTTTGGCTGTTCGAAAACAAAATGATTAGGAAAATACATGGCCAAAAAAGGGATGACCATAATTGAAAATGCAGGATGCTATAAAATGAAGAGCTACATATCTTGTACTCACTAACATATATTGCTAGGATAATCAAATCTATCCGGTTACTAAGAATACATTTTGGTAGTGTCCTGAAGCACTGTTAAATTCTTGATGTTTGACAATAATTAGAGTTAAAATCTTAAATTTTATAATAAAAATTAGTGGGGTAAATTAATAAATATGTATTAAAGCAATAGAATAGCCTATAGCTAAAATTATAAACATAAAATTGGCTTTTTATGTTAGCTCTGCATTCATGATTTTAACTGTAAGTTATTCTATTGTTTTAATTTATATTTATTAATTTACTCCACTAATTTTTTATTACAATATTTGTGCTTTTAATTCTAATTATTGTCTAACAGCTTGCAGGTTATGGTGGGCAGGAAATTCAGCGTAAATAAAATAACTACAACCGCATTCCAGGTATTGACTCGTAAACCTAATGGGAAAGGACTATTGGGAAGACCTAGACTCAGATGGGAGAGTAACATTAGAATAGACCTGAAAGAGACAGGGTGTAATGAGGTGAACTGGATATAGCTAGTTCAATATAGGTATAGGGTGTAATGAGGTAACTGGATAGAATTAGCTCAAGATAGGGATGGGATGTAATGAGGTAACTGGATAGAAGTAGCTCAAGATAGGGATGGGATGTAATGATAGATGTTGCCCAAGAAAGGGCTATGTGGCGTACTTTGTAAATATGGCAATTAACTTTAAGGAGATTATAATGTCAAAGAGTAAGTAAGTAATGTTAATAAAATAATGAGTTTTAAATTTGGTAAACCATTTCAGGCTAATTCGGATAATATTGAACAGCTGGCAAGATTTCGTAACACAAGTGAGCCAACATGGGTCATTATAGCAGTGAGTGTCACAATTCAATTCATTTTTCCATCATAAAGATAATTGATATTATTTATATAATATAATCGATATTATTATAAATATGTCAAAAAACAATAACATAAACTTTGTTATAGCTGAAGACAGCTAAGGTCTAATTTCTATAGGAGGACTCTTATATGACAGAAAAGTTGTTAGATCTACTCTCACATTTTCATACGTCAAGTTATGTTATCTGCAGTTCTTACTTTTGATCAACATTATCGGTACTTATCTACAAAACAACGCAAATTTTATGGTAAGATATTATCAATTTTAGTAAAAAAAATAGTTTTTTTTAAAGCGCCCTCCCTATGAAAATTGGATTGTAGCTTTAAATATAAGATAGTGAAAGGATTATCACCCTAGAACCAGTGCTGTAGAGATAATGATTGAAAACATGATTCATGCAAATAGCGACGTTATAAAAAGCACGATAAACACATTTTTATTTTGTAAATAGATAATATATCTTATGTTTATTTATTGTCCTTCAGGAGAGCGGGTGCCTTAGCACCCTAGTGGGAAGCCTTCTTGGGTTAAAATTGGTTATTACGACTATTTAAAAAAAAAAAGCACTACACAGCAATTTCCATAGG
>CABFWB010000271.1:147870-158804 GCA_902151455.1 Timema bartmani
GGGGGGAGGAGTGGCGTCGTTGTGTATGGATAAATTTATCCTTACTGGTCGAAATAAGTAAAAAGAAGATTTTTCTTTTTGTCTGTTTGAAGAAAACTAAGAGATTAATATAGCTGGAGGGTTCGTTGTGCTGACCAGATGACACCCTCTATCCGTAAATGTTAGTACTATCATCGCTAATAGCTGCGTTCACTCAGTCGGCTTATCTCGATCGCGAGCTCACATCGTGGAGCATGTTTGTTTGAAGCAAAAAGCGTTGCCAGAGGTAATCACGCAATCCATTGCGTGGTTACACCGGGCAATTCTGAGGACTTCCGATAATTCTACCATATTCTTAGTGTAATTTTATGGGTAGTAATAATTTCTCTCGAAAGGGATAACTGTAGGTCATATGATTTGATGTATACATACGTGAAAGTAATTCCAGTAGCTTTACTTGCTGTGAGATGGGGTTCTCTCTATGAAAATTTGAATGAACATAATATATATCTCTCTCTGTCACATCGAGGGAGGGGAGCTGGTCAACGTCATATTTGGAGCCAATGCCCCGATACTCGTCAGGGCAGTCAGAGAAGAAATCGCCAAGGAAGAAGCTGTACAAGCAGGGAAGAATGAAAGACAAGCGGTTGGTTTAGTGTTAATTTATATTCTTGGCTCTTTTGCGTTTTTGAGGTTAGTTACCATTTTTTTTACATGGAATTTTCGAGGACTGGTGGTGGTGGCTGCCACTTAAATAATATTTAGGTCCGACACCTTTACTCAATAGGTAGCAGATTTGCCAATTGAGCCAAAGGTTCCGGGCTCAATTCATGGTATGGACAAAAAATGTATCATTGGTGAAATTTGGGCTTCACCCCATCCCATTTTTTTTCACACAGTGATGAATTAATGTCCGGGGGCTGAAGGTTGTGCTTGTCCTAGATTTAAGTCAGTTTGTAGGTCGTGTGCTGATATAATCAGTTGGTTCAGAAAGTGCACGTTAAATACTTTGAATAAAATAAAAATAACACGAAATCGTGTTTTTTGTATACGTGCTATTGGACATTGTCAATAATTAAGTTTTATGTTGGAAGCGACCGCTTTGTAAAAAGAGCTTTAAATACAGATTGAGCGAAAAGCTAAATAATAAAGTTGAAAGGAGTGAGAAATACTCGTCTCTGACAATAATAATTTATCATTGATAGAAATTGACTTGCATAACTATTTTATTTAATAAATATACACTTAAAATATTTCATTAATTTACTTAACAAATTGGGGGAAGGAGGGAGAAGATTCAAGGACAAAATAGGGTCCAAGATATTAATATTATTTTGAAAACTGTCCCCAAAAATCGATGAAGAATGGTCATCTTGGGTACAAGTTCTGCATTGTATCGGTTTGAGCTGTGGCCAACCCCAGCGGGGATGCCAGTTTTATTGACAAGTACAATCTTTTTTACGTGATATAAAATTTTCTTGCACAGATTAATAATAGTAATATAACCACGATTTATTTATAAAATATATAAATTGATAATATAATATTTTTTAAAGGTCCCTTTCGATCAACTGACTCTTGAAGAATTAATCCGTTTAGAAGCAAAGGAACTTCTAGAGTTGGAACAAATAAAGAAAAAAGATAAGGAGCTTGGTATGAATTTAATATTGTTAAAATTGATAGAAATAACTAACACTTTATAAAACATTCAAAAATAATAATTTAAGTAAGGAGCGCTACAATACAAAATAATAAGACTTGAAAATTGATATACAAATAATATTTTAATGCAATCAATGGACGAGATCAGTGAAAATTTATTGAAAAGTTATAAAAAAAATTGTAAAAAAAGATTAAAATCTAATAAAAGATTGACTGGTTTTAAGATCTTTAAAAAAAATTGAAATACAGAATGTTAGATAAAAAACAAAATTAACATAAAATAACAGTAGAAATCTAAATAAACAAAAACTTAAATGTACAATAAAAATTGACTGGTAAGAAAATTTTAAGAATTTAAAATAGTTTTTAAATAAAAATGACTAACATATCATGTAAAAAAGTATATGTATTTATGAAGACTCATTTAATTAAACAATACATGATGAATTATATTAGAAATAGAAGATAATACCTTATTGGTACACTTAATACAGATTAAAGTGTAGCATTAAGGCAAGTCAAAAGTATAAGCTACATGGCAAATCGAATGTTGCATGTACATTTAAATGTCATACTTTATAAACAATAAAAATTGATAGAAAGCTATAATAATATAAAGGTAAATATAATTTAAAAGACAAGGAATTTTTTGATAAGTTCACAAAATAATATTTAAAGATATTTGAGAACTAGCAGTGAGCTTTCCTCTTTACCATGAGAAAATAGGTTTTGTGGTTTTATCTCCTCTCTTTTTGGTTAAAATGGCAAAACGTGGTCGTAGGTGAAGGGCGAAAGGGAGTACAAGCTTAGACATAAAAGACAAGTTTTTCCAGAAAACTATACAGACCATTGTATTCTGACAGCGATGGATACTTTCTCGCTGACCGAGGCGGCCGCCTTAAGAACGCTAAGTGTTTTTTTTATAGCGTTGCTTCCTTTTTTTTTCCAAACAAGTTTTGTATAATTTCTTTAAAATATGCTTTTCTCCCTTCCCCATGTTTTATTCCCCATCTGGACTATATGCATTTAAATATGCCAATGGCGTAGGGATGAGAAAGGTAGAATTTAGAGGAAGTGTATAAGTATTTGTGTGAATAATAATTTGGAAACCATCTAAGAAGAATGCTTATCAATGTATCTCACCATGATTTGAACACCAAAAGAACCCTTTATATTAAAATTGAGCTGTGGCTATGCTTTAAAATAAGTCGTTAAGTTACTATCTGGACTATGGTTACTGTACCCGAGCTCATACGAGCAGTTGAAGTTTTTTTATTCAAGCCATTAAAGCGGCCGTGAAAAACGAGGAACGACTAAGATACTTGGAGAGGTTCACCCACGATCACACGGTCCTCCTACTAATGCCCTTCCTGTTCGAGAACGGGGAAAGCGAGGCCTTACAAAAGATGATGCAGATCCTGTTGTTCGAGGGGTACACAACTGAAGCGAAGTCGGAGGTTTTCTTGGATACTTCAAAGTTTGAAAAGGTTTAGCCAAGATTATTTTTTTGCTTTTTATTTTTTTTTCAATTCTTGGTTTGGACGGATCGCTCCAGACTATACCTCAGTTTTAGCTTATGTGGTGCTGACTGACAGTTCACAGCTGACTTCTGACAGTCAACATTTAGGTATATACCTAAATTTTGAATGTCAGAAGTGACAAATGCTAAATACATGTTTTTGCAGATCATATGGTTCGGCGTAGGGATACATAATTTGGTCTGGTAGCTTTTCAAAGCCGTCAGAAGTCAGCTGTGAGCTGTCAGTCAGCACCACATAAGCTAAAACCGAGGTATAGTGTTATTTAAACTTTAGTTAGTTTCGTACCCCCTTTTCAGAGCAATGGTCTGATCCACGCACCCGTTCCAGTTATTCATAAAAATAGAAATGAAACAAATATCTTCCATCTTGTAAAAATTAACGGCTAATTACAAATTGCAATGCATCTTTCATGGTAATTTAAAAAAAAACCGTATCTGAGGGGAAACCCTTTTTCGGTGGCCAAATTGTCTTAGGCAGGGATGTGCAAACTTACTTACAGGAGGGCCAAATGAAAAAACCAAAAATGATGGACCAAAGACTTTTATTCATTAATATTTCTTTGAAAATCATTAAAAGAAATAGATAAACACTCTTAAGGTGCGGCAGAAGGGAACGCGAGTAATTTTACAGTTTTTTTAGCATTAATTATTTTGACTAAAATAAATAAAATATTTCTCTAGTAGCAACACAGAGTTTAGTTTTCTGCACATGCTTATATCAACAGAACTTGAATATCTGTCAAGGGTGTCCTGGAATTTTATCAAAACTTTTTAAATAAAGAAAAACAGTTTTGACAAAATTCCAGGACACCCTTGACAGATATTCAAGATCTGTTGATATTAGCATGTGCAGAAAACTAAACTCTATGTTTCTACTGGAGAAATATTTTATTTGTTTTGGCCGGAAAATTTCAATTCTATAAAAGTGTAAAAAGAATTGCGCTCCCTTCGGCCGCACCTTAATAGATATACATGAATAAGTTTAAATACATTTAGAATGCAAAACCATTATAAACACCTTCATGGATTAGTATGTTTTTAAGTTCATACAGAATATTTATATAATGAGGTGTGAGATGAGTGAAACTGCAATGAGGTGATTCTCAAGAGAGAAAACCAAAGCTCATCAGCAAGTCCGTTTAGAAGATCCCCTTTTTCTAAGTTTCATGATTGAAAACAATTAAAACTAAGATTATAGCACCGAGTTTTACTAGCCGTTCGGGTTATACGCTTAAGTTTTACACCAATGGGTTAGGAATTGGAAAAGTTGAATTTAAAGGAATTGAACCCACCTTTGTGTGAAGGGAGAGTGGAAAATCAATTAGGAAAAACCACCCCCAGTTCACCCGACCGAGATTTGAACCTCGGTCTCCCCATCCTCGGGAGTCGAGCTCAACATTAAACTAGCGCGTTAAACTAACTACGCCACTGAAGCTGGTTTGGAAACAATTTTTCGCCTGAATTTAAGGAAGCAAACCTTTCCATATATTTTTGGGCATGATCTACCAAGTTTGGAAATGTTGATTTTGATATGGTTTTGTAGAAACACAGTTTTGGTGTGTTTAAAAAAAATCTTGCTTCACAAAGCCACAGATTTACATTATTTATTCCCGGATTGAACACACCGTATTGTACTTGGCCCGCGGGCCGTAGTTTTCCCATCCCCGATCTGAGGCGTCACTATCGCGATTGATTGGACTACCGATGGCAGGCAGATTAGGGTTAGAATACCGATTGGGTGTTCAAATGGTTCTCCAGGCTCGCCCTACGTGAATGCGGTAACATTTCCTCTCTAGATTCAAACTTATTCATCCCTAACACATTGGCTTGATTAGTTCTTATGAGTTCAGCCCAAACGGGAACTAAGATGAAATCTTCCGGTTGGTTTTCTGCAGCTCTCCGCCTTTTGTCTATATTGATCAATTTTCTTTTTACATCTTTCTACCCTTCTTCTGCCGACATCGTCTGCTATCGGTTATAAGTTACTAAAACCATTTTGATATATTCAGACAAGTCATGTAATCTGTATCTGTCACTTTTGATACCTAAGAAAATAATATTATTTCAATAATAATAATAATAATAATAATAATAATAATAATGATGATAATGATGATGATGATAATAATAATAGTAATAATAATAATACCACCTTTATAGAACTTGTGCTCAGTTGAAACAGTCTAATTTTCATAGAACGGGCATTTTAGAAAATATAAACTTTACTGTGCAGCTAACATTGATTATATTTTACTAAGTTTCTAGTCTTGTGTTTTGGGTATGGATGGTTTATGTAAATTTGACAGCTGCATATCACATCACCTGACGTATGAATAAGCCTACGTAAGGGAAGATAACGTAACTTTTCTAGCTGACAGCCTTCCTATGAAAATTGTACTGCACTCATCTAGTTGCATATATGGTCTGTTATCAGTTGGTGTATGAGGGCAAGAGGAAAGTGTCGGAAGAGCTGAAAGAAGAGCTGAAGGCCGGAGAAACTAGGATTATACTGTTCAAGTTCAAGCAGCGTTCCTCACCTGAAGGGGAGGCAGAAGAGGAGTCGGATGCAGACTTGGAAGAACAACCGGACGCTTTGCATTCCGTACACGAGCTTGTCTATAAGGAGAGGCTTCACAGTGAAAAACTGGGGGAGGAGGAGGTTCTGATCGCCAGGTACACTTGCAACAATTTCTACTCTTTGTGTTTTACAAAATATATCCATTTAAGGAAGATTTCCTTTCGCTTTTTTTAAGGTACGTTTTGTTATTATATGGAAGAAGGTACAGGAAAGATAGATATAAACATAAAAAAGGGAATGAACACAATCAATGAATATGGTTTTACAATGAAAAGTAGAATACCTTCAGCTTCCTGGATCACACTATTCTACTGTATTGAGGATAGGTACAAGTATAGAGTCTAATAGCGGTGGTATTTCCCTCCAGCTTCCTGGAGCACACTATTCTACTGTATTGAGGATAGGTACAAGTATAGAGTCTAATAGTGGATGGTATTTCCCTCCAGCTTCCTGGAACACACTATTCTACTGTATTGAGGATAGGTACAAGTATAGAGTCTAATGGCGGTGGTATTTCCCTCCAGCTTCCTGGAGCACACTATTCTACTGTATTGAGGATAGGTACAAGTATAGAGTCTAATGGTGGTGGTATTTCCCTCCAGCTTCCTGGAGCAGTACTCCAAGTCTCCTGACGTCCCCGCTATGTGGGCCCCGGCCACACCCAAGTCCAAGGTTTCTGCTATCCTCGAGCTCTTCCCGGACTTTGCGGGGAGTTTCGAGATACCCGAGACCGAGGAGGCCCCACCTAATCTCACTCTTATCTACGACACCTCGAAGAAGTACGAGGTGACGGAACTGGCCCGCGAGCACAGGGACGCCGTCCTGAACCTCGCCTTCTTCAACTCCCCTAACCCCGACACCGCCAAAAAGGTCGCTGACTCGGTCGAGGAGTTTGATCACCTCTATGAGTCGAAAGGGTACGTTGTTTCCCTTGTTTAAATAGTATGCATTTGACTTTCCTATATTGACTATCCATTTGTCTATCCTATATTTATTATTCATTTGACTGTCCTATAATTATAATTAACTTGACTTTCCTATATTTATTATTCATTGTACCTTCCTATATTCATTACTCATTTTGCAATGCCAGGCCTCCACCGTGGTTTGGATCCCACGTTAGACTGCAGGTCCTCCATTTCATCTCAGGATTACCCTACCATTGCACATTAGCGTAAGTGCGTACAGCCCAAACGGGTAGTAAGGCGTGGTGCTAATAATAATAATAATAATAACAACAACAACAACAACAATAATAATAATAATAATAATAATAATAATAATAATAATAATAATAATAATAATACTCATTTGACTGTCCTATATTTATAATTTATTTGACTTTCCTATATTTATTATTCATTTTTGTACCGTCCTATATTTATTATTGTGACTTTACTATATTTACTATTTATTTGACTATCCTATGATTGCTGTTCATTTGGCTGTCCTATATTTGTTATTCATTTGACTTTCCTTTATTTGGTATTCATTTGACTGTCCTATTTTTATCATTCATTTGCCCTTTCTATCTTTATTATTCATGAACTCTGCCAATATCACCTTAACTTTGTATGAACTAATTAACATAATGAACAAACTTCGTATAAAGATCTCATCTCACGGATGACTAAACGGGAAATTAGATACTTGAATCAGATTTTTTTTTTTTAAATGTGTAGTTTTCTGAATAATTAACTAGGCAACAGTGAAATTAGGATCTGTTCAATATTATTTTAATTTTAAAATAATAATTGTTATTACATTTTTTTAAAAAGTACCCATAGTAAAACTGTTTAACTGATCTAAGTTCCACTGATTCATAAAGTTGAATAAAGAAAATCCTGACGTTTAGTACTATTTACCTTAGTTAAGTGCTATTCATGGGGTGATACTGGCTCTTAAAATATAAGTGACGCATGTCCCTGAGCGCTCAGTGGTAGAGCACAATATGTTAGAAGACAAACGATGAAGAAGAGCTTGTTCCATTTTGTTGTCAGAGGGGAAGCTATGGTGGTCGTGATAAACCGAGAGAAGAGTGAACCTCTCCTGACGTTCTGTCAGCACGCCCCTCTGTACATCAGCCCTAACATCCAGGACGGCGAGAGGCTGAGGAACATCTTTTTCCCACCTACCGGGGAATTTCACTTCAGCGAGGACGCCGACATCCCGGTCGATTTGGACAAACCTACTGACCTGGTCTACATAATTCAGCCCCTCAAATATACCAAGCCTTAGAACGATTCAAGTGACCTCATTGTTTGTTGACGAGTCTAATAATGTACTACACTAATGGATAAAATGAAAATAGTGAACACTCAGGAAAATATTTAAACCATATTAGGCCATTTCTCACTTCAGGGAGAAGAATTGTGATTTGTTAAATATTCTGCAATACACACTAATTTAGAGCACATGAGGAAGTTCATCTGTTATTGTAATAAGCTACTTAAAGAAATTCAATAGTCGTATTTTTTGACCACTAAGAATAATATATATTGGTAAACATAAGTTTATGTTCCTTTAAAATGTTCTCTGAAATGTTCCACTTTACAATATAGCAAGATTAATATTTTTACGATTAAATGAATTATGTATTGAAATTTATTTTTTTAGAAACTCTTTAGCAACTTGTCAAATTTACATATGTATTATTTTATTGTGTGATTTAAATATATTTACTCTATTGTATTTTGACTCTTTCTTGCTATCGTTAATTTGCTTTGTTTAAAAAATACTCGAACAAATAATTATTTAAACAGAGATTCGTAATTCACATTCCAAAAATAATTCTAACTCCTCGGCTAAGCTTTTTCACAATTTATATAAATTTTGAATATGATCAAAATCAATATTAGTTTTATATATATATATATATATATATTTTTTAATTCGAGAGAGAAAACATAATCGTTTATAGTCTCGATCCATTGAAAACCATTATATGGTATTCAAGAAGGTTTCGTTGGACTGTCGCCGGATTGGTTGTCTAAGGTTTGTCTCTGTCGTCCACTAAACCAATGGAATATTCCATGACTCATTTTCCCGAACAGCCCTAGCTCACTCTGTGACGAGCTCCTCCTTCCGATACTATTTGTTTCCATATTAGGATCATCATTGACACATTCGAAAGATTCCAGAGATTCCCCATCATTGGGTGCTGTGTTTTCTTTAACAACTGAGTCCCTGCCCAGCCCAAGATAGGACATAACTTCTTTCTGGGCGCGGAAGAAACCGATAGAGTCATACGGACGCGCGTTTAGCATCAACCTTTCCACTTGGAATAGCGTTTCCCTTAGGCGCGTCTCTTGGGAGGGCAGGACGTCGTCTTCGGAGCATTTCACTCCCACGGTGAGGACTTGTACGTCGACGGCGTCACTCTTAGATAGTTCCGATTCTATGGCCTGACGAGGTTTAGGAATCGCTTCTATTTCTTGCACGGCAGGTTTGAGCAATCGTTTAGGCCTATTTGTGAATATGTCTTGATTCAGAGGACTTCCAACCGGCTTCAGTCTGTCAAATATGGAAGTGTCTCCCTCTGGTGTGGTTGTCAGACAACCTGACGAAGAGTGTTCGTGGTGATTGCTGATGTCCGAAGATTTAGTCTCGGGGCTCAGGTTTTGATCTGGGCACATACTGTAACCCTAGACCTGATACTGTAAAGTTATATAAGGTTTTTTAAGGTTATTTTTCCCACCCCATATTATTTCCGATATTTATTTCTGTTAGCCACCTTGCTAGGCAACGAACCAGATACAACATAACAATAAAACAGGGGGAGCGGCGAAGAGAAAAATAATTTACTATCTAAGGCCAATTTGGTGTAATCTACCTGAACACTTGCTCAGATTTGTTTTTACATCTATGTATGTAAACATATTTTTTAATAAACAAAACAATTACATACATTTCTAGACTGCCGAGGACGGGGAAATCGAGGTTCGAATCTCACTCGGGTGAAATGGGAGTGGTTCGCCAACAGACGGTGGCCGTTCAGTTGGTATAGCTCGATTGCAGGCTATAAGTACAGTAACATATTATTGTGCAAAACACACAATTACTAAGTAGCTTCTTCAACACAATTGGAAATAAAACTTCACTATTCTATTTAAAATACGCGGGATCTGTTTTTATATAATTTATTATTCCATTGTTTGTTTCTACTCTCACTGAGCTCTTAAATGCAGAATCATTATCATCATCAACTGTTTCCAGCCTGTGGCCGGGTCAGTTTAGTAAAATGCCTCCATCTTCCTCTATCCTTCCACCACTCTATGCCCCTTTAGTAATTGATTCCATTGTTCTCCTCTCACCTGCACATTTTTTTGTTAACTGCTCCTCCCATGTCTTTCTTGGCCTCCCTTGCGGTCTTTTTCCTACAAACTTCATTTCCGTCATTTTCTTTTGCATCCTCTCCTTCTCCATCCTCATTACATAGCCAGGCCATGCCATACCATATCAGTATTTATTCCTCTACTATCTCGTGCACTCCTCTTTCCCGGATAGCTTAATTCCTTATCTTGTTTCTCCTCGTGACAACTAACATGCTCCTCACAAACTTACATCCCATAACCTCCATTTTTCTAGTCTCTCTTACATTCAATGTCTATGTTTCTGCTGCATATGTGACTATAGGTACAAATTACGCCCTCTACAACACTTCCTTACAATTCAAGGGCACTTTTCTTCTCCATAGCAGGTCTCTTACACACCTAAGGAACAATTCTTCCCTGATGCTCTCTTCTCATTAGATCCTATCTATTTCTACCTTTCGCCTCAATCACGCTTCCAAGATATTTTACGTTATTTTACGCTGCAGCCACCTCCTCAATTCCACAACGAATTAAGGCCGGTGTACAACAACAAAAACGATACCATTAGCAGAAAATTCAAAAGATATAAAAAAAAAAATTTCAGAGGAGCCGATAGGACTAACATCAAACAAATGGACCGTACTCTGATCCGTTTGAGTTTTGTTTCCGCGAACCCGCTCTACAAATATTAATTATTAGAAACAATTCAAATATTTGCCATTATATAAAAAAAACTTCCCATGATTAGATGAAACTAGGGTACCAAAGTGACATAAAGAATAGGTAACAGTATAAGGTATTTTATTTATATATAAAAGTTAGATATTTTAAATATGATACAGAAGGATATGTATATATATAT
>CABFWB010000271.1:171141-186487 GCA_902151455.1 Timema bartmani
TTTTTTGGTATATTTTTTTTTTTTTTAATTTGGTGTCTGTGCGCAGAAGTTAACTTAAAATTTGAAAATTCCGGCTTCAAGGTTCAGATGTTCGTGCACAGGTGCTTGTATTTAAAAAAAATCTCAGACCTATGCTTGTGGCTGATATCACACAATGCTCATGATAGGCAAACTCGTGATTTTATTAATATAGATATACCATTGAATTTCTAGATTTTTTTGTAATACGTTTTTATGCCAGCATGGATTAAGTTGGTGGTGACTTGGGTGCCCGAAAACACAAGCTAAGACTATTATGCTATTTTTAATAGCAAAAAAAAAACACGTTTTACCCGAATAAATAAAATATTAATTCGGTGGAAATATTTAGCTTTATTTACAACACAATGTGCTCTCCTTGAATATTTGTCATATCATATGATGAATTTAAACAAAAACATTTTAAATGAAGAGAAACAGATCCGTTTTTACTCCCCAATGCTCACGACAAATATTTAATAACTTTCGAGTTTACTATATGAAGATTAAACAAAACTATATACTAAAGCCATATTATATATGGATATGGAGCTCAAGTAGCTCATTTGTTTTTCTACGTTTTGAATGTAAATGCATGGTGGCCAAAAATGCTCAGCTCTGACCTGAGAAGTCAATATCAGGCTTGAATTTCAGTCATGCGTAAGTAAAAGGGATTTCATCGAGGAATATAAAATAAATGGTAAAACTGAGGAGACTTTTAAAAAAAAAGTTTTTTTCCTTCAGTTCTGCTTTTTATATTTATCTGAAGTTGAAATTCTATATAAAAATAAATAAAATATGCACTCAAGTTTATAACGCTTGCTTGGCTACATGTGCTATCAACAAAACTACATATATTTCTATTAAAAAAGGATAAACTATAAACTTAAAATATCTTGTACACTATTTGGATGGTAAAGAGGTTTTAAAACGAGATACTTCGATTAAAATCGCAGTTTGACCAAGATTTAGTTTTACGGTGATACTATAATTCTTATGCTCTAGGGTAGAGCTCCACGCGTGGTATGCTGCGGTGGCGAATCAAGGTAACTTTTTATGCTGCTGTGGCGTGTACTCGGAACAAAAGTGTGTGCCACTAACAACACCACTTGTGTTTTAGGATCCTGTAATATAATATATTTATCAACTCCCTTTATAAACTTCTAATTTTTATTCTCGTGCTGATATTAATTTTTTTTTTACCTTATTTAAGATAGAAAATAAAACCGCTTCAATGGCCGCGTATAGTCCAACGCGTTACTCTGGTGGTTAGACTAGACTACCGATGATAGGAAGATAGAAGTTCAAATCTCGGTCGGGTGTAATGATGGTTTTTCACTCTTCCTTCACGCAAATGCAGCTACACTTCCTCTAAATATAATCTTCCTAATCCCAAAAGCCATTAGCGTAATTAGTACATAAGCATATAGCCCAAACGGGTAGTAATACGTGGTGCTTATAAAAAAAATCACACACACACACAAAGGCTACTCCAACCCTTGTGATTACCGAGATATTTAAAGCATTAAAATAGCATCATATTGGGTCATCATTGACGGAGAGATGAAGGCTCAACTCCTTGGTGTACTGGAGTAGTCTTTCTGCATGTGATTTTACAATCCTCTGTCCACGCTAATATGTGTGCATTTATTATTTTATTATATTCCCCCTTCCTTAGTCTTATCATAAAAATGTTGAAATTAACTCCATTCTTTAAGATTACATAATTGAGTAGTTTTAGTGCAAATGTGTCATTTTCAATATTTCTTGAATTAGTCATCTATCCATATTTCAAGATAGTGCCAGGTAGCGTATTTATGTAAGTGTGGCAATGAACTTTCGAATTCCTAACTCCATCGAGTAAGTTAAGTGTTACATAAAAGTTAAACACTATACATCCAAACCGAACAGTTTAATTTAAAGAATATACCGAGAGTATGGTCTCGTTAGGAAATATTTAATTTCATTAATGTTGTACTTGTAATATATCAAAGAGTTGGAGGATAATATTTTAATATCACTTTACAAAGAATATAATAATATATTTATCGGTTTTTAAAATCAATTTCAGAGTAGATTTTAATAAAATTGGTTTTAAATGTATTTAAAAATAATAATAATGTTCAATATAATTTCTTTCATAATATCTTTTTAAAATAAAGAAATAAGAGGATATTTCCGAGATAAAATATTTACTTGGTAAAAGTGATTGTGATTATTTGCTTTGAATTGAACCATTTGCTATGTATTTAATGACCATTTACTTAAAGGTTATACTATTACAATTATTTCATAATATGTATATAAATTATTTAAAGAAATATTGAAAATGACACTAGCGCAAAAACAGCTCGTTAGGGTAGATTTTGTTAACTTTTTGAATAGCCCGGCCAAGGTTCTTTTTTTTTTAAGAAGCCGCTACTAAATTTAATGTTCTAAACATTATTCTCAGCTTGTCCAGTCGATGTGAACTCACAAGAACTGGTGGTCAAATGTTCTAGGCGTCAAGCTCACAATACACTATTTCAACATGTCCAAGATTTGATTCTTGGTTGTGTGTACTAGGATTTGTTTTCCACATGTGATGTGACATTTGAATTTTTTTTCCTCCTTCGCAGTAATGCGTGTAAATTTACTCTTAAGATTACCCTTTTCATTCCAGCCCCATAAAATAAGTTGTTAATAACCTAAATATTAACAATTAGAATTTAAAAAAAACTTAGTAAGAATGTAAAAAATGTTAGTCCCCTCTGAAAGGGTGCATTTGAAAAACAACTAAATTACCAATTTAAGCACTAGTATTCTATTTGTTAATAAGATCAATTTTCCTATTATCACAAAGCAATTTGGCCAGACTTAAACCATGTATAAATTCAACCATAATATTTTTAAATAAATCAATAAACATTGTATTTTAACAATTATTTTACACAACATTTATTCACACATAATTACAAGTTTGACTAATATTTATAATCACATTTTATTGCTAACAAAATTCATAACTAACTTTTGAATAATGTCTTGTAATGCACCATCTGACGTCATTGACTACAGCAGGGGGATTTAATTGATTTTCTTTTTGTTTAAATATAACATATTCAAGTGAAAATAATTTATATAAATTAAATTTAAACAGAATATTTTAAATTTAAAAAATGAATAGGTGATATTAAAGATAAAAGTTTTTATTATTATTCTAGTTCAGCGTTTTAAAAATGCGCACTGAAATATCTTTAGACAAAATTATTTTTTTAATAAAAAAAATATATAAAAAATAAAGTATTGCTGTCCAAAATAGACGATTGAACCTCTAGGTCGGAAATAAAATTATATATATAACTATTATAAACATAAGAAAATCTTTCAAAAAGTTAATGTTTATTTTAATATGATGGTTTGAACTGTCAATATTTAGTTCCAAAAATGGAATCTGTATGGTTTTTAACTGATAATAAATAACAAAGTAAAATAAGTTGACTAAAAAATCAGGTATATGTTGTATGACCTACTGCAGTCATTAATTCTCGATGTAACACAAACATATAACTCAAAACTGGCCTTTGTCCCTTTGCTTGTTGAAAGCATAAAGCAAATACTTTTGCTTAAAATTTTTGGATAAATCTTATTTTTTTACCCATAAAATTTAGTTTTTTCCAAATAATTGTGGCTTTGAAATATTTCTGTTAACATTTAAATCAATTTCATTCTTATTGATGATCACACTATTCATATTTTTTATAATTATTAATTTTACTTTATCGGGTGTATGAACATATAATAGTTAAAATGTTTATACTTACATTTATAAAAACACAAAATTAACGGACTTAGTTTTAGGATATTTTCATTAAATTTTCATCAATTTATCTTAGGTTTGAAACGAAAACTTTTTTTAGTAATTTTTCTTTCAGAAAATTCAAGGGTAGTATTAAACGTTCACAATTTATCTTGCCATAACAGTTTACAAGCACTAGATACAATTTATCTACTATTTTATAAAAAGGAATTAAACAAATATATTACTTATTCTATAATCTACATACATAACATTATCAAGAAAATAAGTTGGTTTAACTTTTTAGTTAAGTCTTACTAACTTCCTAACAATTTAATCACTTTTTAAACATTGCAACTTAATGCACATACAAAATAAAGAGTGTTGTTAAACAACTTGGTACAAATTAATAAAATCAAACATTTGGCAAAAATATTATATTTACATAAAACATATCAAATGACAGGAAAAAAAAGAAAATAAATAGATACAAACAGTGAAAAAAAAAGTTAAATAATAAATACTGGCCTCATTGATGGAACAATTAATTTATATGATACTCATACATTCTTATAAGATATTAAGAAATCATTTATTTCAAAGACAATATTTTAATAAAAAAAATTTAATCGCTATAACATGCTAGCTGGTAACATTTTGATTAGTAATAAAAATGTTACATTTTGTCATGGAAGGTTAAGAGCAGTCTTCAAAGTTTATTCACGAAATTGGACGTGTTTTTATTAATACATAAAGTATTTCACTATGTTATAAATGTGTGTACCTATTTATGAATTTCAAATTTAAATAAAAAATAAAAAACGAGTTTTTGAAGATCAAACTTCAAACTGTACTTAATATAAATTACGTCTTTTATAATTAAATATGTGTTTAACATAACAAGAACCATTTGCCTTAAAATAGTTTCAAAAAATGTATTCTCCATTCTAGAAATAAAAAATGTTTTGATTTTTACCCTGTGACACTCGATTGATATTATATATTGGCTTCGGACACCCCGAAAGTGTTTTTATTGGTTTATTGCAGTTGAATTGAACAGCTATTTTATTGCACTGTGCCATCATCCCCTAGCCCATTAAATAATGTCATTGAACCATCCTTTTAGTGTGGCTACTCCAAACACAATCAAAGTGCTCTGCGGTACATTTTGAATATAATGCTGGTACTCAAAATGAATTAAGAAAAATGCTAACATTAATTATAAAACTATTAACCACAGCATAACATAGTTTTACATTTCTATACAATTTATATATTAAATTGTAGTTTCCGATAACTTTACTGCACACTTTAATGGTATGTAGCTTGTATTGTAGCCAAGTAGCTTTTTAAACAAATAACACGTCAACATTGATAGGTTTCAATTCAATAAGGTTTTCAATATTTTATTTGTCATGAAAGGTAATATTAAAACACATTTCTTGAAAAATAAGCCAACCATAATTTGGAAAGTACTTGTGGGAAATACATATTCATAATTTTGTTAAAGTACTTATTCTCATAAAAACTGATAGCTTGGCTCAGTAAATTAACTAAACAAACTTGATTGAAAAATAGTTCAGTAGTTCTTACAATCAAATCAAAATCTATACCCTGAATTATTTTAGTTTAAACTTTTTTTATTTAGATTGTATTGGAAAATAGATGCTATCTTTATATATATATATATATATATAATATATATACTTTTTTTGGTTGAATAAATAAACAAACTACTTTCCAATTTAATCATGTTTAACTTAGCTACTGCTCATCAGATTTTATTATTTATCTGTATGGGGCAAATATAGGTAAAATTTTAATTGTGTTGAATAGCGAAAACAATAAAAGAAATAAGTAATCTCCGAAAAATAAATCTTGCACCATCATTTTTTTTTTCTTACACTCAAGTATTAGTAATAAATCATGTGATTATTGAGTTTGAGCCTCATTAATCTTCCACGTAAGTGAGTCAATAACTATTAAGAAGTTTACTCATCAGAAGACTGATTATACTTCCTTGAACTTGAGGTATCCATCAGGGCAAATGAGGTAATGTTGTGGGAGAAGAATCGAGAATACCTTCCTACATACAGATGAAAATCGTTGTATGATCATTTAGTTAAGACTGTGTGCCCGGAACATTAATGAGTTTGATCATATTAATTACATTTTACCAATATATCCGCAGTATATTGGCTTTATTTCGGTTTATAATGAAAGGATGAATAAATAATCGATTTAGATTGTGTCACATTTGCAATTAATCCTCATCCATATACAATGCTCCTAGATTTATTTTAAAATAATAAAGGCTCTACTGTATTCTAGTACATATATATTTTAAAAACTGACATTTATTAATTTGGGAAACATCTTATTTTAATTTATTAAAACATATTATTTATTTATATTTAATTCCATAACTATATTTCTTGAGAAAGTTTTACAAAATGAATGGACTTAAGTGACCCCACAATCTTTAATCTGTCCTCTTAGCCACATGTAGAAACTATAACTTAATCTTAACACTGGCGGTTTTGTTAAGAAACAACATAAAATATCAAGGGCCTGCTATCCCAAATGCTTTAATCCTCCTACACATTAGGTCATGGTTCAATTCATGAATGATTGCAATAAATGATTTGAAGCCAAAGTTTTGAGGGGGAATTAATCGTTTTATGCTGATTTTATCGAATGCTGGTAGTAATTTGAATTTAATTTAAAAGTTACACCTTGACATGAGACTCGAGATATAACCTCATATCTAGATGTAATTTTTCAAATGATTCAAATTATTATTTTAGTTTTACTAGTCAAAATATACAATATTGTGTTTTAGGAGTATTGTAAAAACCTTATATTAAATTTGGATGAAACATCAAAATACTAACATTTTTATTCAACAGTTTTAAAGTTTCTATTTAAAATGCTTAAAATTTCAATTCCCAACTTTTAAAAACTTAAATTTAAAATTTAAAAACTATCACAATTTTTAAAATTTTAATTTTGAATATGTAACATTTCCTTTAAATCAGATAAAAGTGATAGGTGCAACTAAAAAAAAATGCTATATTTAAATATAGTTGTATATTTTATTTAAAATCTGTTTGATTTGTTATCATTAACAAATTTTCCCTCGGTCATTTTAAAAGTGTAAAATAAACCACCAATAAAAAGGTTGTGCTTCAAGGTGAAGTTGTGAATGACATACCCGTGTGAAATTGACAGAACACGATGTTTGCTCATCAACCACAAAACCTAAAACTAAGTTGTATTCACGGGTCAACCTCGGATCCGTCCATGTGTGATTAATGGTCGGTATCGTCATTTGTTAACATGTAGCTAGCCAGGGCATTAAGTGCCACGTCAAACTGAAGCGTTAAAACAGAAAAAAAACAAGACAACACTGTTAACTATTGTGATCGATGGCGGGTATTGTTCTACAGAAAACAGACGGCGTACATTTTTTTTTAAAAGTCGATTTGATCACGCTTTAAGGTCAACATCTTGATTAGGTCATTTATTTTTAAAAAAATGCTTAATTTTGTTGATTTTAGATACTGTCTTCCATGGAAGAAAATCAAAATGGTAGTTTTAAAAAATGAAGATAATAGTGGTGTGGCTTACGAACTATATAACCTTATTGAAATTCAACATTAACAAAGTTAGGGAAGAATTTTTGGGTGATGATTTTTAAGAAATTCTTATTGCAATTTCGAAACACTTGTAGTAGTATTTACTAAACAAATTTGTCATATAAATAAATAATTAATAATATAAAACTTGGCATCTTATATTAAACTGCGATGGATTGATTGAGCAGCCACTCATTTTAACAGTAGAATGATCGTAATTGGTCCAATTGGGCATTCACTAACACATAATTCTTTGGATCACTGTTCATTTATGCAACTGCGACTAAACAATATCTCATTTATCATGATTTGAACTACACAGTATATTTAGTAATTAAGGTCAAGCCTTCGTCGTGAGATCCATGGGAGCACTCCGGTGTTCTTTGAGGGTCATTTCACAACTGCTCCTAAAAACATTCCCCCTGTCTTCGCGTTCGACGTGGCTATCCTCTTCGTGGTCGGTTATATCCTCTTCAGCGCTATCCAGAAACGAGGAGGATCTTCCATCCTCGTCACTTCTCCTACCGTTCTGGATACGACACCCTTTCATTGACAAGTCCATAGGGTTCTCTTGAACGTCGTCACTATTTTGGGATATAACTGGGGAGGGAAGGGATGTTCTTATCTTGGTGTTCTTTTTACCGAAGTTAAGGGGTAGGGGTGAATGTTTAGGAGAAACAGAGTCTTCGCCTTCATTCCTTATATCTTCATCGTCGTCTTCGTCGTCTTTGTTAGTACTACCGCTACTAGGGGATCTTTGAGATTGAAGGACTGCATCGAGGAAGAACCTCTTGCTGTACATCTCCGGATCGTTGTTGTTGTGAGTGAACCTATTGTTATTGTTACTAGTTTTGAGGATGTTTTGTTGTTGGTGGTATAGGTAACTCGTCGGAGGGAACAGTAATGGGTGCTGTTGAGGGTTGGGGAATCCAGGTGGTAGGAACGCGGTTGCAGAGTGAGGGAAAACTGGGGCGAGGGATGCCAACGAGGTGAACTGGATTGGCATGAATATATCCTTGGGGGTGCCGTTGGGAGACACAGAGTCTGAACAGTTTTTGAGATTGCGAGGGTGATGGTGGTGGGGAGGGTAGTGGTTATTGTTGAGGAAAAGCCCCCCTCTTGACACAAGCCTCGTGTCACTCACCTCGACCGATGAGTCGGAGTTATGCGACTCCGGTGAACTGATGGAGGGCGACGTAGAGTTCTTGTACTCGTCAAGTCCTAGGAGCATGAAGTCTTCCTTGGTGGTGGGTCTCCCCATGGAGTGATGGTGCGTCATTGCCGAGGCAAGCTGGTGGTGTAGTCGGGGGTCGAGTTGGTGCTGGTGGTGCCCCAGCATGGTTAGCGCTGGATGAGGAGGTGGCGGACTCTTGTGATGGTTAGCTGCTTGTTGCTGCTGTTGTTCCTGAAGCAGGCAGTGGATCTTGAACCAGTTGGAGCGGCGGCCGTATCTGGATCCGCTCTTGGACATCCCCACCAGAAGGCACTTCCGGAGTCGACAGGCCTTGCACGATGTGCGGTTCTTCTTGTTGATGATGCACTCACCGTTATTCTTGCACTCGGTGATGGAGCTGAGGTTGTTGTAGGAACGACCAAAGAACGACTACAATAAGAACAGAAAGTAATTTCAATTATTAATATTGGCTTATTTTTCCATCTATGTAAAAGTGTATGAAAATAATGTGTGTTTATAGCAAAAATAACCCTTACAATAATCTATAATTTATAAATACACTAGCTCTGTCTATTTTATAAAGACACCCTCTTCCCAAGTATCTGCATTTAGCATTCATAAAATAAAAAAAGTAATGCTAGTTTACAGAAATCTAAAAAACGTATATTTAATAGAGAAGATGCTTTTCATCCTGAAAGGTAGCAGTCTCACCTTGACGTATTACACTATGAACCTATCTTTCAAGCTATATCATAGTGGAGTAATGAAAGGTAAGCTTGCTAACTTACAAGATAGATGAGCTGGTTTACATGAACGAGATCTAATACAACACATATGCTGAATAAAAACTAATTATATTTTCTGTGTAGTATGATTATTCAACATACTAGTATTGTACTTCTGGTAATCTTTTTGTGTGTAAAAAAAATCATAATATTGAAATTAGCAGATATTTATAGTAATAGCGCATTACAGTAGGTAATACCGACTCAACAGTGAATATAACATGAAAAAGTAAATTATTGCTAAATTATGGTAGGTAACGTTTCTGTTATTGAATAAACATTTTTTGGTCTGTTATTCTTGCATCCCAGTTCTAAACCATCCTTCATCCTTTTTTAAATCATATAGTATTATTATTATTATTTAATTGCACCGTGTCTTACTACCCAACCAGGCTATCTGCTTATTTACACTAAAAAAAATAGGAGTGAAGAATATTTGGAGAAAATTTACCCATATTTGCGTGTGTAAGTAGTGGAGAACAATTTAGAAATAAAACACCTAAGAACACCCAGTCGGGATTAGATCTTGAGCCTCCCCTTTCTTGGAAATAAATATCAAACGAGACTGATGCCTCAGCCCACGTGCCCACGGAGGCAGATACTACTGCCATCGAGTTGGAATATAAACTAGCCTTTCATCAGAGTTGGCAAACATCTGATTAATTTGCTGCATTTACAAACTGCATATCACTGCCTCCACCGGTCATCACGTGATACACGTGTATTAGGTTCGTATTACACAAGGTAATCGTTGATAGGGAGGCTGGAATTCGAGCCCTGGTTGAGTGTGTTTCCTTTATGGATGTGATTATAGCAACCTCCCTACGTTAATGCGGGTGCGTTTTCTATTAAACCTCTTTACTCCTCCCACTAGATTAAACCATTCAAGTTTACGTTAAAATACCAACTTAAAAAAATTCAATGATGTAATATAATAATACAATTAATTGTATGTAACACATTCAAGGTCTTTAAAACATCGCTACACTCAAGGCCGATACACACAGAATGATAAGCTAAGCTGTGCTATAATGTGCTCTGCTAAGACTTTGTCAGTTTGGTTTCACACTCATTGCTAAGTTAAGCTAAGCTAAGCTAAGCAATGGTCTCTCTTTCACTCCAAAATTCAGTGTCGTTTCTTTCTGGTCTGCTCCAGTGAAGTTTAGTTATGATGGCGTTCTCCAAAATGTCTTGTTTGAGTTCAGGTTATAGTAATGAGTAAAAAAAAAGATGCTGCTGTTAGCAGCTGTATTGGAAGATGAAGGAAATTTAGGAGGTGGAGGTTTGAATTGTTCAATTAACGCCTACATTTTAATCTAAAAACCTTTATTAAATATAAAACCTAAATAGAATATTAATTAAATACACGTGAAGCAAACTGAAAACAAAACTTCAACACTTCTTTAATTATTTTCACCAAACCAGCACTGCGTCTGTTCAACACGAAGCCCCAAGTAGCGTTATGCGTATGCGCAACGTAAGATGGCTCAAGATGGGAGATGGAAAATATGCCTGGCCAGCAATCGGAAAAAACATAGCGTGGCGTAGCAAGGCATAGCTTAGCTTTCTGTGTGAACCAACAGATTTAAATATATAGTCCGCTATTTTTCTAAAGAGTTAGCAGAGCAAATCTTAGCTTAGCTTAGATTTCTGTATGAATCAGAACATTTAAATATAATGGTCCGCTGTTTTTTTAAAGAGTTAGCAGAGAAAATCTTAGCTTAGCTTACTGTATGAATAAGAACATTTAAATACATGGTCCGCTATTTTTCTAAAGAGTTAGCAGAGCAAATCTTAGCTTAGCTTAGATTTCTGTATGAATCAGAACATTTAAATATATGGTCCGCTATTTTTCTAAAGAGTTAGCAGAGCAAATTTTAGCTTAGCTTAGCTTAGCTTAGCTTTCTGTGTGAATCAACACATTTAAATATATGGTCCGCTATTTTTCTATAGAGTTAGCAGAGCAAATCTTAGCTTAGCTTTCTGTGTGAATCGGCCTTTAATTGCTTTCTGAAGAGAGACTTTTTCCCACACATAAATTCATGAACATAAAACTGCATCATTCCATATCGTCATTAATTGAGACGTCCCAAGGTGACGTAGTATGTTGTGTATGTAGATATGTATTAAGCGAGGTGGGCGGCGGTGGTGTGCTAACAACAAACAATAAGACCTAGTTTTACGGATGACGAGCACCGCTAATTACCAGACATTACACACTTGGCCAGCAGACCTCACCGGTCGCTCCTGACCGAAAAACCTAAGGGAAAGTGCTAAAGTGAATTAATATGATCACTTTGTTGCACCAGACAAAAATAACCTATTATTATTATTACTGCTATTATTCTCAAGTTACTTCAACACGCGATACTTTTGTTTACGTATAGTTTTAAGGAAGGTGTACACGTAACATTTCCGCCCCACTGATCCACATAGCAAATTAACCCCGAAGTATGTGTTTAAAACGCCGGAGATGCGCTGTGCTAAAGATACACACACAAAAAAAACAACCCAGCAATAGTAAGAAAGGAAGTAGCAAACTTGCAAACTTAACCTTCAAACTTTTTTTTTTAGAAAGTCTTAAAGAGCCAACCTTTGTTGATTATAAATTAATCTTGTGTGCTACGATACGTGTCCTTATTTCGACACACGTTTGAAGAGCTATAAACGATTGTTTTTTTTTAATTTATTGATAACACGTCTATAATTTTATACTCAGACCTACTTTCGTAATGCCATTACGTAATAGGGGAGTAGTGTGTTTGGAATATTCAATGGCAATTTATATGCTACTGGATTGTTTGGGTTCGAGCGATAAGATCGATATCCATAAGGGCCAACCAAACGGGGCTGCAAGAATGGTTTGTTTCGCCGTTGCCTACCTGTGACGTCATGACAAATGAAGAAACGATTTCCAGTGTTAATTTAATTACGCGATTCAGCGATTTTAAAACATTTTGCATTAAAACGAAAATAATAAATTCCTAAATCATTCTAAAAAATCGTCTTACATTGTCACAAACGTATTTTTTTAATATCTTAGTTTTTTTTAACGTATTATGTTTATAAATCGTCTACAGCCCAGGCCATTTGGTTTGGTCACGAAAACTGCCTGTAGGAATCTCTCCTGTCAGGAAATAGATGGAAAAAAAGTCCAAAGTTCGTGTGTGAAAACAAGATAAGAGTTAAATTTAAAAAGCAAGTCGATTTGTCCAGGTACAAATAGTATGAAAAGTGTGTAAACTCGTCAAATAATGAGGGTAAATGTTACTTGCACGATTAACCACTAATTTTATGGCCTCTTTTTCTCTATTTTGCGCATTGACGTCTAAACGCAAAAGTGCATGGAGTGCGTCAAGTTAGATGCAACTCTCTTCGCAAAATATCTTCAAATTCACAAAGTGGGCAACATCGTTAGGAATTGAGGACGTGGTTTAATGTTAAGCATGTTCATTTGATAAGAATATTTTCTCGCAAAAGGATGTTAAATTATGTCTTTGCAGTGTAGTTTTTTTCTAAATTTATCCACCTAAAATTTGTTCGTGTAAGTTTAAAAAAAAAGCACTTTGCCTTTTTTTTATTTATAGCTATTTGTGGGGTAAAAAATCAAATCAATCAATAGTGGTAATAAGGTTAGTGTTATATGTTGTTGTAGTAATAATGTTAAACGTTAGTAAGTTACAAAAACATATCGGCAAATATTTTGGTCACTAATGTAATGTACTTATTTCCAAGTAGAAATATTAGCTATTTTGAAATTTTATTTTTATGAAACTAGCTCTTGGCAATGTGGTGGTAGTGCTTTACCATTCCAATGTTACAGCTAGACGTGATAAAGCCAATGCCAATGCTACATTCGTGACAAACTCTAGCCAAAAGTCAAGTCAAAATGCAATATATGTTGCGTATAACCAACCAGGCAGCAAATAAGGAGCATTGTAAGTTATTAAAATACGTTATTGATATATTATACTCATCAGAGAGTGACATTTTGAAATCATATTTATATAAAAACGACCCAATAAAGTTATACTTAAACTGTCAACTGCAATACATATAGCTCCAGGCAGTAAGATTTAAAATTCCTTAGAGATTATAAATAGCTCTTCAAAGTAGTAATTAAAATATCTACTGCTATACAAACAACTTAAAGAAGTAATATATTGTCTTCTGATATACGTATAATAAACTTTAAGAAGTGATACTCAGTATATAACCCAATTGGGTAGTAAGACTCGGTGCTAAAAAAAAAGTAATATATTAAAATGTACTCTGATATACAAATAACATTAACAAGTAATATTTTAGATGTATATTGCTTGGGTATTAATGATGATTATCTTAGATACCACGAGGTGATTGCAGTAGGCCTACATTGAGTTAACGTAATGGATTTACCAAATAAAGTAATCAACAACGTTTCAAGAAGTTTATCATCTTACAACATATAACAACCAAATTTCAATAACAAAAAGTTATTCTAGTGGTCACTATTACAAAAATATAAGTTTTGAAATATAATAAATAATATTAATATAATGACTAATTGCTTTTCTGAATCATTTCACATCACTAAAAAAATAACAAGGTTACGAAACATTACTATACGAAAACAATAATTTCTCAAGCTTACTATGTAGACTAGTGTAAATATTAAAAACGCTCAGACAGGTAGTAAGACGTGGGGTGTGTAAAAAAAACAACCCGGAGATAGTAATAGAACTTAACGTTAAGGTTCTTGATTCAGTTCTGAAAGTTCCAAGGATTGAATCACAACCAGGCACATTAAAAGGATTTTTATTTTCGTTTAGAGGGCATTCACGTTTTTTAGCAAACGTTCTTCATTTTCACATTTAAATTTGTTAAAGTGGCCAAACAGTCTTTGGCGTCGCTCTCGTGTTAAAATGGCCTGCTGATAACGGGGCGATTAGGGTCAAATTCCGGTCTGGTCTACTGAGCGTGGTTTTCCTAAGTGGTTTCCCACTCTACTTCCACGCAAATTCAGGTAGACTACCTATAAAATACTTCCCTCTCTATTAGAGTAATTATCATATATGCGCAAGGCCGTAGTCAGGGGGAGGTTCAAACCCCCCCCCGAGATTTTATGAACAAAATATATATGGCTTTATTTATGGTTCAAACAATATCAAAATTAAAGTACAAGTACAAATTAGGGGGCTGTGTTATCATAAAAAGCACTTCAGAGAGCTTACAAAGGTGTTTATTTTAGAATTTTTTCTAGCCTCCGGCAGTTATGATGCTATGTTGTCATAAAAAAAAAATTCAGATAGCTTCTAGAGGTGTTTAATATTTAGAAATTTTCCTTAACTTCAACAGCTATGCTACTATAAAAAAAATAATTAGAGAGCATCTAGAGGTGTTTAAATATATAGATTTTTCCTATCCTCCAGCAGTTAGGGGGTTATGGTACCATAAAAACACTTTAAAGAGCTTCTAGAGTTGTTTAGATATAAAGATTTTTCCTATAGCCTCCGGCATTAGGGGGTTATGGTACCATAAAAAAGCACTTAAGAGAATTTCTAGATCTGTTTAATAATTAGAATTTGTCCTAGCCTTCGATAGTTGGGGGTAGTGTTGCCATAAAAAAACACTTCAGATAGCTTCTAGAACAGTTTTTTATTTATAATTTTTTCTAGCCTCCATCAATTGGGGGATGGGACCACCAAACCCCCCCTGAAATTATTGGCTGGCTACGGCCTTGTATATGCGTATAGCCTGAACAGGTAGTATGACGCGGTAATATATATATATATATACATTTTATTAACATTAATTTGATGGGGATTTCAACGACTAACTGTAAACTTCAGTACAAATTATACAGTTTATAAAATTATACTCACATCACAATCTTTAAAACAAGAATGCATTAATTACAATAGACGCTTAGTTCAAAACAAACAAATAATCAAACATATATATATATATATAT